>CM035153.1:16691637-17291637 GCA_020205615.1 Panax quinquefolius
CACCTGTTCATCTTTGCACTACGGGCCAAAGATATTCATCAGGTAATCATTCATCTTTGCACTACATGCCAAGGATATTCATCAAGTATCACCATTAAGGACTGAGGTTGATGAAAAACATTTTAGAGAACGAATCCAGTGAGACAAAAGGACAAATATTAGGGATTCGTATTTCGGTTTACCCAAATTCAATAATTCTCCATAATAACCAAGTGTTAAGTAGAATAAAGATCAAAACATGGATACAATCAAAGATAGTAACCATAAAAGACATCTAGGATGAAAAAGAGAAAATTTCATTTTTTGGTGAATAGTGCCGTATTTGTGAATAGTGCCATATACGTGAATAGTGTCGTATACGCGAATAGTAACCCCGACACAAAAAGGTAGAAATTCCACAATAAAATTCATAACAATATCTCAAAGATAATGATATCAAGAAAATAATATCATTTAAAGAAAAAAATAACATCCCTTACCTCAAAGAATCAAGACTTTGGAATGAAAGGCTCAAGTGATGCCGAATGAAACTTGTCTTTAACAAAGAACTCTCAAAGTATCTAAATACTCACAAAATACGCTCAATAATATAGAGAGAAAGAGAGAAAGCTTATATTTTCGGTGTGATTTTCAATTCTAACTTAGCCATCTATTTATAGAAAATGTTAAGACGTCAAGCAGCATACTCGACTGCCACCGATGGTTTTACTCGCTACTATTGCCACCCACCACATTTGAAATAAAATTCAAAGATATTTCTTCACCAACCACAAGTGAGTCCCACTCAATTCTAGAATTTTCCATCAAAATTATTTATAAACCTAATTTCAATCACCACCTCTTAAAATTCATAACAAATCATACGCTCATTTTTAACGGCTCAAAATTTGTGAACATATACCCAACTTATATATGTATAATATATCCAAAAATCACAACGATCCAACAAATGATTAAAAATTATAACTCACGCAATATATCATAAAAATACTGATTTGATTTTTAATACCTCCATTCCGACAAAGATACTGATAAAACACCTCACATTAAATCTTTCAATTATAACCACATAAAATAAATAAATACATCATTTATATCCACATCAAATAAATATTTTCTTATCATATAAATCAATAATTAATTATTCATAAATAATATTACAGTAATCACAATTATGACAACCAAAGCCGTTCCCAGAAAGAGGGGCTTTCAATAAGGATTCCTCCATCGCACGCAATTAGTGACCAAACCTCTCCTTAGATGTAACTTTCTAGACATTGCCAATAATGTTATCTAATAATATTATTCAAATAATATGAATTATTGATCCGATAATGGGAAATATTGTGTTGATAATTATTGAAACAACAATAATATAAAATATCAACGCAGCAATTATTGAATCAATAAAATAAAATATTGAATAAGTAATTCATCGTAATAATTATGAGTAAGTGCTTCTTCACGTAAGGATCAATAATTCAAAAATATTGTGCAATACCGTGTGCATCGCGTGCAACCCACGACACATCGTATTTTTAACCACCGGTATTCCAACAAAGTGTTAATTCAGAACGATTACGCCGTTATTTATAAAAACTCAAACCTATCATTTTCTTCATCCGATAGTTATTTCATTATGAGGCCCTGAAAATAAATGGTCGTATAATATTCCCACATTTAATATTCCACGACCAAACAAATATTCCCGTCAAAAATGAATATTTTATAACCACTTGCTTATTTTGTAAAATTTGCACATTTCACCCATAACCAAAGTATTATATCAAATTAACTCCTAATTATTTCAAGATAATAAATAGAAAAATTTAATTTTATTCATAATAAGTTGGGGTCTTACAACCTCCCTCCTTATGAAATTTCGTCCTGAAATCGACGACGACGCACTGTGTGTTTCAAAAGGTGAGGATACCTCGCTTTCATTTTCGACTCCAACTCCCGTGTCATTTCTTCAATAAGATGGTTCCTCCACAAGACCTTAACTTGTGGTATAACCTTTGTGCGTAGTAGTACATGTTCTTTTCCTATCCAAGATCTTGACAGTACCTCCTCGACGTTAAATCTTCTGGCTATCTCGCCTAATTCTAACTCAATAATGTGGTTTGGGTCTTTCACATATTTACGAAGCATAGATATGTGAAAATATTATGAACACGAGACACGCTCGGAGGTAATGCAAGTCTATAAGCCACACTTCCTACTCTTGGCCAAGAATCTGAAATGGACCAATAAATCGTGGATCGAGCTTTCCTCTCTTCCCGAATCTTGTAACTCCCTTCCATGGAGCAACACGTAAACAATACATGATCCCCAATACCAAATTCCGTGTCCTTTCGATGAAGATCCGCATAACTCTTTTATCGATCCCTGTCGTGGTTTGTATACGCTTGTCGAATCGTTTGGATCTTTTTCCATAGTCACACGTACTCAACTCTGGTTCTAATAATGTTGCTTCTCCCTACTCGCCCCAAAGATAATCGGGAGAATGAAACTTTCGTCCATACAACGCCTCGAATGGAGCCATGCCTATACTTGCTTGATAATTGTTATGGTAGGAGAATTCCACCAATGGCAAGTACTTATCCCAACTTCCTTTGAAATCAAGGACACAGAGTCTTAATATATCTTTGAGGGTTTGAATAGTCCTCTCTGATTGTCCGTTCGTTTAAGGATGGTATGCCGAACTGAATCGTAAATCCGTGCCCATAGCTTTCTGCAAACTCACCCAAAATCGTGAAGTGAATCTTGGGTCACGATTCGAAACTATGGATACTGGCATGCCATGCAATCTCACAATCTCATTTACGTACATACTAACAAGACATTCAAGAGAATAAGTCTCACGTATAGGCAAGAAATGAGCAGACTTGGTTTATCTATCAACAATAACCCAAATCGCATCTATGCCTTGAGAAACCTTGGGAAGACCTATAACGAAATCCATAGTAATGTGTTCCCACTTCCATTTTGGAATCTCAAGTGGTTGCAATGGACCCTTTGGCATTTGATGCTCTGCCTTTATACGGTTACAGGTTAAACACCTCGAGATAAACTCCGCGATCTCTCTCTTAATATTGTTCCACCAAAATGTATGTCAAAGATCATGATACATTTTGGTACTCCCAGGATGGATTTCAAATGGTGTGTTATGTGCCTCCATCATGATTCTATGCTTCAAGTCAGAATCGTTAAAAACGCAAAGTCTGGAGTTGACTCAAAGTATTCCTTCTTCATCGATTCCTGCTTCTGGAATATCACCTTCTTGTACTTTCTTCTTCATAATCAAATTTCTGTGTCCAGTAGCTTGAGCAGCAAAATTTTAACTTTATCGATTAAAGTCGGTTCTACTCGTATGTTTGATATCATCATGTGGGTACTTGGAGCCTTTAACTCTATCTCCATCCTTTACAAGTCATACAAAATGGGCCTTTGTGTTAACAACATTGCACTCGTACCCGCATATGACCTTTTACTCAATGCATCAGCTATAACGTTTGCTTTTCCATGATGATATTGAATGTTATGGTCATAATCCTTCAACAGCTCGAGCCAACATCGTTGCCGCATGTTGAGTTCCTTTTGGGTGAAGAAATATTTGAGGCTTTTATGATCCGTATAAATCTCCACTTTCTCCCCATATAGCTGTCTCCAGATTTTCAACGCAAAAACGACTGCTGCCAACTCCAGATCATGAGTATGATAATTCCTCTCATATTCTTTGAGTTGTCGCGAGGCATAGGCTATGACTTTCCCATGTTACATGAGAACACATCCTAACCCTTTGCCTGAAGCATCGCTGTAGATAACAAATCCATCTGAACCAGATGGTATTGTCAGAACAGGTGTCGAAATGAGTCTCCTCTTGAGCTCTTGGAAACTCTTCTCGCATTCCTCACTCCATACGAATTTTGCATCTTTCTGAGTCAGCTGAGTTAACGGAGTAGCGATTCGAGAAAATCCTTCCATGAATCTCCGATAATAACCAGCTAAGCCCAAAAAGCTACACACTTCTATCACCGACTTCGGTTGCTCCCAACATTTTATTGCTTCAATCTTCGTCGGGTCAACAGATACTCCATGTTTTGACACCACGTGCCCAAGGAATGCTACTTCCTTAAGCCAGATCTCGCATTTCTTCAGCTTGGCATATAGCTTGTTGTCACGAAGTCTTTGAAGTACCAGCTTCAAATGGTGCTCATGATCTTCACGGCTTTTGGAATAGATGAGGATGTCATCAATAAAGACAACAACGAACTGATCCAAATATTCCTTGAATACACGTTTCATCATATCCATGAAAGTAGCAGGAGCATTAGTCAATCCAAAAGACATGACTAAGAATTCATAATGCCCATACCGAGTCCTGAAGGCAGTCTTTGGAATATCCTCAGTTTTAATCTTCAGCTGATGATATCCAGAACGAAGATCGATCTTTGAAAAGAATTGTACTCCTTGTAACTGGTCAAACAGGTCATCAATGCGAGGTAGTGGATATCTATTCTTGATGGTGACATGGTTTAATTCTCGGTAGTCAATACAAAGTCGCATACTCCCGTCTTTCTTCTTTACAAATAAAATAGGATCACCCCAAGGGGATGTACTAGGACGAATGAAACCAATGTCTAACAATTCCTGTAGTTGGACTTTTAACTCCTGAAGTTTAATAGGAGCCATTCGATATGGGGTTTTAGAAATAGGCTTTGTACCCGGTTCAAGATCAATAAAGAATTTAACTTCTCGTTCTGGGGGTAGACCAGGAAGTTCCTCAGGAAATACGTCAGGAAATTCATTAACAACGGGAATATTATTCAAATCTGACGTGTTTTTGTTCAAGTCCATAATATGGGCTAAAAAAGCTTGACATCCATTTTTCAATAAACGAATAGCTTTATGACTTGATATGATAGTGACTGATTTTAGTGGTTTAGTTGCTTGAATTTGTATAACAGGTTGGTTAGGCATATGAAAACTAACAACCTTTTAAAATAATCAATTTTGGCATGATGAGTGGTTAACCAATCAATTCCTAAAATCATATCAAAAGCAAGTATCTTTAAAGAAATAAGATCAATGTGTAAGGTGATTGTGCCAACTTGGATCAAGCAAGATTTATAAACTATAGATGTAACGAAGGTTTCACCCAATGGAGTTTCAATGAGATAAGTTAAAGTCCAATTCTCTAGAGTCAAGTTTAAACGTTGAGCACGAAAGTAGAGAGATAAAAGAATGGGTAAAACCAGATCTAAGAAGGTATAAACTTCGCAAGAGTTCAAGATTAGCTTACCCGTGATCACCTCGTTCTAAGTTTCGTGGTTGGGCCACGACAAACGCCTTCCTTGAACCACCAACTTGGTTTTGTCCAGAGTCGCCTTTTTGGTGCCGCCGTCCAGCTTGGACTTAACTTGCCATCCGGACAAAATCCAAGCATGTGACCGTCTTTTTCCACAATTGAAACACACCTTGGAAGGCTATGAACAGTTTGGACTTATGTGTCACTCCTCTCCACATCTGTAAGATCTAATCGGCGGTCGTTTCTCCTCCCCTAGAATTTGTTGTTGGTACTAGTCTGTCACGATATCTTCCCGTCATTATTAAATCCTCTTTTGAAATTTCCACTGACTCACCTCTCCTATTATCATGGGCCACGATTACCACCCGAGTGGTTACCGCTTTTGTCCGTATTCTTCCTCCTCACCGGTTATCAACGCCCGATGATCATTCATTGTCAATTGCAGATGACCGGTTGTGGTCCTCGTTGAACATACTCATTATCACGCCTAATAATTGAGCCATGTTTACAACATCCGAATATAAAGAAAATTTATGAGAGATGAGATATTGTCAATCTCGTGTTTTAGACTCTCTCGTAAACATCCGCGTCATACGCTCCTCATTTTCTACCAAATGAGGTGCAAACCCGGATAACTCCGTGAACTTCGCCTCGATCGGGACACCGCCATATGTTGTTCTGCTCCAGCCTAATAAACTCTACCTCCTTCATATGATTTAATACATTCAGAAAGTACTTGTCATTGAACAGTTTCTAAAATTTTTCCCAAGACATGTTGAGCGCTGGTTGGTTGGTACGCTTCACGAGACTCCCACCAAGAATCGCCTTCACCACTTTTAACATAAAGGTGGCGAATGGAACCTTCGTTTTCTCCGCAAGTGCCCAAGACATCGAATATCTTGGTCATTTGCTTAACCCACGCCGCTTTAATCGGATCGGACTTTTCCCGTAAACTGTGGTCCCAACTCCTTGAATCGCTTGGCTATGATAGATCAGCGTGTTGCTATCATTTTCACCCGTATTTTGTACACCAGTCTCCCTCGTTCGATTTTGCATGAACCGCAAAAAGCTTCTAAACATTGCATCATTCATCGTTTGCTTCAGAATGTTGTTTACAGGAGGAATATTGTCTTCTTCGTCAGACGCCTTCTTCGGTTGGTAATCAAAGGTTGTTCCACGCCTCATAGACTCCATTGTTAACGCTTCTCACCTACCATTCTTAAAACCGCCATAAAAACAGGGGTTAATTAAACAAATTAACATATCACATAATATCCCTATATTACGATCGACCAACAAATAAGCTAGGTAGGACACACTAGCTTAAGGATTTACTCATCTCTCCCTCCTAGTTCTATTCCCCGATCTCCTCTAGAGACCATATCCCTAAGCTCTGACACCAACTGTGATGCCCCCAAAGTAGGTATACATCACCCATTCTGAGTCGCCAAATACATGGTACAGAAAACAACTACAACTTTATTACAATTGTCGTGCAAAATACGACAACACACATAATGTGAGTTTAAATACAAATATTATCTTATAGACAATATCCACACCCAGATAAAGCCCTCATTAATTATTGACACACTATTTTACAAATAGTGAGGATCATAAAACAACCTATCTAGAATCATCATTCCACACCCCGACTACTTCCCGATATGTTCTCGCGCCTCGAGAAGAAAAATGGGACAAAAAGGAAAAGGGTGAGCTCAACTAGCCCAGAAAAGAATATTATGACTAAGATAATATACAACAAATCATCTTTAGTCTTCAACAGGGAAAAATCGATAGAATACAATAGACAACAAGTTTTAGAACAACAACTGCAATAAAACAACAATTCATTAGAAGATTTAAGTAGAGAATGAAATCTACTATCATCTATGAATTTAAAAGTCCATCATCAATATTTTATCCCCTCGTAACATCAATCAATATACATCTTGAATCAAATATTCATCTTTGCACCTGTGCCAAAGATATTCATTTGTATCACCAATTGGTCATGTTCATCTCAACACATGTTCATCTTTGCACTACGGGCCAAAGATATTCATCAGGTAATCATTCATCTTTTCACTACATGCCAAAGATATTCATCAAGTATCACCATTAAGGACTGAGGTTGATGAAAAAACATTTTAGAGAACGAATCCAGTGAGACAAAAGGACAAATATTAGGGATTCGTATTTCGGTTTACCCAAATTCAATAATTCTCCATAATAACCAAGTGTGAAGTAGAATAAAGATCAAAACATGGATACAATCAAAGATAGTAACCATAAAAGACATCTAGGATGAAAAAGAGAAAATTTTATTTTTCGGTGAATAGTGCTGTATTTGTGAATAGTGCCATATACGTGAATAGTGTCGTATACGTGAATAGTAACCCTGACACAAAAAGGTAGAAATTCCACAATAAAATTCATAACAATATCTCAGCATAATGATATTGAAGAAAATAATATCATTTAAGAAGAAAATAACATCCCTTACCTCAAAGAATCAAGATTTCGTAATGAAAGGTCGAAAGTGATTTGAATGAAACTTGTCTTGAATAAAGAACTCTCAAAGTATCTAAATACTCACAAAATACGCTCAATAATATAGAGAGAAAGAGAGAAAGCTTATATTTCGGTGTGATTTTCAATTCTAACTTAGCCATCTATTTATATAGAAAATGTTAAGACGTCAAGCATACTTACTTTTCTGACCACCGATGGTTTTACCTACTACTATTGCCACCCACCACATTTGAAATAAAATTCAAAGACATTTCTTCACCAACCACAAGTGGGTCCCACTCAATTCTAAAATTTTCCATCAAAATCATTTATAAACCTAATTTTTGAATCAGTCACCTCTTAAAATTCATAACAAATCATACGTTCATTTTTAACGGTTCAAAATTTGTGAACATATACCCAACTTATATATGTATAACATATCCAAAATCACAACGATCCAACTATTCGGATTAAAATTATAACTCACGCAATATATCGTAAAAATACTGATTTGATTTTTAATACCTCCATTCCGACAAAGATACTGATAAAACACCTCACATTAAATCTTTCAATTATAACCACATAAAATAAATAAATACATCATTTATATCCACATCAAATAAATATTTTTTATCATATAAATCAATAATTAATTATTCATAAATAATATTACGTAATCACAATTATGACAAACTGCACTGCTCCTCGTGAAAGAGGGGATTTCAATAAGTATTTCTCCTTACTGGCGCGCAATTAGGTGACCAAACATCTCTTTAGACAGAATTTTCTAGACATTGCCAATAATGTTATCTAATAATATTATTCAAATAATATGAATTATTGATCCGATAATGGGAAATATTTGTGCAAAGTGATAATTATTGAAACAACAATAATATAAAATATCAACGCAAAGAATTATTGAATCAATAAAATAAAATATTGAATAAAGAATTCATCGTAATAATTATTAAGTAAAGTGCCTTCACGCAAGGATCAATAATTCAAAAAATATGCAATACCGCGCTGCATCGCAACCACGCATATTATCGTATTTTTAACCACCCGTATTCTAACAAAGGTTAATTCAAAACGATTAAGCCGTTATTTATAAAAAATCAAACTTGTCGTTTTCTTCATCCGACGCTTATTCTCATTATGAGGCCCACGAATGGTCATGCTACCGTCATCGCATTTAATATTCCCCGACAACAAGAATATTCCACGACCAAACTAATATTCTCCGTCAAAATGAATATTTTATAACCACTTGCTTATTTTGTAAAATTTTTACATTTCACCCATAACCAAAGTATTATATCAAATTTACTCCTAATTATTTCAAGATAATAAATAGAAAAAATTAATTTTATTCATAATAAGTTGGGGTCTTATATGATGCAAAGAATTATCGTAGTAATAATCGAGTATAATCGAAGTGACTTTTCACGTAGTTAAACAATAATCAATACCGTGGTGCTACTACGCAACCATGCCAGACATCGTATTTTTTTACTACCGAGTAGTTCAACAGTTTTAACGGTAACATTTTCGCTGTTATTTTTATAAAAACATAATTCTGTCATTTTCTTACTACGACAATACTTTCGTTGTGGGTTCCACCAATGATTGTGCCGTCCTACGGATATTCTTCGACAAAAAGAATATTCCCCGACCAAACGAATATTTTATAACAACTTGCATACTTTGAAAAATTTTCACATTTCACCCTTAACTTTAACCTTTTATCAATTTAACCATTTACTAAATAGAATAATTATAAGAAAATTGAATACTTTTATTTCATAAAATTAGGGGTCTCACAATCTCCCTCCTTATGAAATTTCGCCTCGAAATTTACGCATTCGGTAGTTCAAGAGATGAGAATACCTTGCTTTCTTTTGGATTGTACCTTCCTGCTATTTCCTCTCAGATCATGATTTTCCCATTGCTTCATCTCCCGTATTTCAGATATCATTCTAGAATATACCTTCAAAACAAAGGTTAATCGACATATCACAATTTGTCAACTTATCAAGTAAACAATTTCAAACTTATGTAAGTCACACACTAGCTTAAGTATATTACTCGCTCTCCCTCCTAGTTCTAGACTCATATCCATGTTTGACTATATCCCTAAGCTCGGATACCATTTGTGTCGTCCCCAAAATAGGTCCACACGACCCATTTCGAGTCGCCAGACATCATACTATAAAAATCACATACAAACTTCATTTATATTAATCGTTGAATCGTCGTGCAGTGCAAATGACAACAACACATAAGCTATGAGTTTTAATACAATATTGTCTCGTAGACTGTATTCAAACTCAAATTGTTACAATGCCATATAAAATACAGCAGTAAATATTTTAAGACCCCAAAGAAGAATGAGAAGATTACTATCATATTCATTCTAAAGAGATGCACTTTTGACGCTTTCAAAGTCGGGTTCTCATCACCCTATTGTTGTTCGCCAAAATAAATTATTAAGTGACGTATAAAATACGACACACACACACATCTTAGGTCCACAATACAATTATCATTGCAGATGTCATGCCATTTTATAATGTATTGAGAAACTTCGACGACCTCGGACCATCACACTATTTCCTATTATCCCCCTTCGACCCAACTACACTCTTATTACCCGAAAGGAATTGTGAAGCAAAAGGGTGAGCACAAATAAATTGAAAGAAAGAATATTATGACTAAAGATAATTAAATTATCAATAGCCTTCGTCAATAATAAATCAGAGATTTAGAACATATGGTAGATGATAAAACTTTTCAACCATAGTTGCAGCGGAACGAGCAATCCATTAGAAGAGTCAAAAAGACCATCAGGTCTATTATCTTCTCCATGTTAAAAGTCCACCAATAATGTTTTATCCCTATAACATCAATCAACAATTCATGTCCACAATCATATGAATAACTCATAATCATAATTGTGATTCTAAATTCCATTTCGCACCTGTGATTTAGAGATAATTTTCATCACCTATCTTCACGAAACATCAAAATCATTGTTATACCAAATCACAATTCCCGCTCACAATCATATTAATAAATTCATTTTGCACTACTACCAAAGATATTCATTAACAATTCATCTTTGCACTACGTGCCAAAGACATACAATCGTATTTTAGAAGAGTCAATTAGAGCATGATATCTACTATCTTTACTTAATTAAAAGTGTATAATCAATATTTTATCATTTGAGACTCAAATTTTAATAAATAATCCACATCATCAAATCATCCCTGAACCACGGCCAAGGATATTCATGTAATCATCAATGGTCGTGATTATACCGAATAATCCATCAATGCACTATAGGCCAATGAGGACTTTTACCACATCATCTATAACATTACGGGTCATAATTATACCAAATGATCCCTTGTCATAATCATACCAATAAACAGTTCATCTATGCACATAAGCCAAAGATACTCATCAATCAATAGTTCATCTATCCGCGTAAGCCAAAGATATACAACTGTAAAACCAATAATCAACAGTCCATCTTTGCACGTAAGCCAAAGATATAGAACTCAATATTCAACAGTCCATCTTTGCACGTAAGTCAAAAATGACTTTCATCATAATATAAGCATGAGGATGATGACAATGATATAAGCATTAATCAAATGAAAACAAGGATAAATATTAAAGACTTTAAATTTATCTAAATATTATCAATCACTTAATAAACTCATAATCTGATATTATTAATATTATAACAATATTTTAATCACTTCTTGAACTTATAAACAATTTATTTCAATTGTTTACACTTTACCAAATAATACATTTAATCATTCAAAAATGCCATACTGTAATATTTCATCACCAATGATCAAATCCTCATCAAAATCTGGATATACCCTATATAGGATTCCCAAGCCATAAAATCCTATTTTCCAATTTTGTTACCTCACATAACATATTTAATTTATTTACTCATAACTAGTTCATTTTCATGAAAAATACCAAATTAGTCCCAAAAATATTTCTTTTCTGGGATTTAGCATAATATAGTCCCATATTGAACATATATTTTTTTTGAAATTTTTAAAATTTATTTACTATTTTTCATATGGCCAAAATCATTGAATATTTAGACATTTATCATAAATTGTACTTTTGTCCAAAATTTGAAATTTACAGGTATACTCCTGTTATATACATGTACTCCCAATAAAAATTTCACCAATTTTGGAGTTAACCACAAGGAGTTATAAGGGTTTACTTTTAAAATAGTCTTTTCCCATAAAATCCATAACTCTTAATCTATACATCCAAAAATCTCCATCTTTGGACACAATATAAAAAACTCATCAAATTATCATTTCAAATTTTTCCAGAATTTTTGAGGGTCAGAAATATTATGAAACTGCCCCTGGCAGAAACCCCTTTTGAATAAAAATATTATTCATATGAAAACAAAGGATCATTCACCATGCATGCAGTAATTCACATAGACAGGTTATTCCAACAGAATAATAAAGAATGGAATAACAGAAGAATTCACTATGCATGCGATAGACCACACACACAGGTTATTCTCAACAAAATAATAAAGAATGGAACCAGGTCATGCGTAAACCGCATAGATAGGATATTCCAACAGAATAATAAAGAATGGAATCAGTCACGCCAGAATTGCATGAGATAGGATATTCCAATGTAATAATAAAGAATGGAACCAGTCATGAGTAAACCGCATACAGCATGTGATATTCCAAATGTAATAATAAAGAATGGAATAACAAACAGAATTCACCGGTGTACGCGATAGACCATTACGCAAAAGTTATTCCAATGTAATAATAAAGAATTGAATAACAGAAGAATTTCACCATGTATGCGGTACTTCGCATAGACAGGTTATTCCAACATAATAATAAGGAATGGAATACCAATAGCTCTCTTCATGAATACAAAAGAAATAATACCCCTTACCTCAAAAGAAGACTGGATACTGGAATAGTGAGGTAGCAGACTTCTCTTCTTCTTTCTCTCTATAATTTCTCTCTATAATAATCGCTCTATAGCTTTAGTGAATTGGTGAGAAATGAAGGAAGAATGAGCTTCTATTTATAGAAAAATATAGTTTCGATAATTGCACGTTTTGGGGCTCAAAATATTACAATATAATACCTTCAACTTTTTTTTCATTTTTAATTTAGTCCTGCAAGTATTATCAAACTTGCACCACCTCCCATAATAGTAAATAATGTGAATTAATAGTACAATCATGTGACTCAATTGTTATAATCATGTGAAAATACGAATTATAGTATAGTACCTCCATCTATACCTCCATTTTTAACTTAGTCATGCAAGTATTATCAATCTTGCACCACCTCCCCTAATAGTATATGAATGTGAATCAATAGTACACACATGTGAACAAATAGTTATAATCATGTTAATTAATAGCAATTAATTGCTCATTTATTCGATTAATTACCCAATTGGTCAATATAACCTCTAGACATGAATTATTATCAAAATAAATGTCGATTTTCACTAACATTAATAATTCCAACACAATGAAAATATTCTTCTCAAAAATTTCATTTTTGAAATTTTGAAGGTTGACTTTTTCTGAAAAAGTCAACTATTGACTTTTTTGACCAAAAAGTCAACCCCGACAAATTTTGTGTTTATAGTCTATTTCTACTAATTTCATTATTTCGGACTCAAATATCACGTCCGCATCTCCAAATTCAACTCCAAACTCAAATTTGATTTTTAATAACATTCATCATTAATATTATAGCTCTCAATATTTAACAACAAGGTCGTTCCCAGGAAAGAGGGGGCTTTCCGACATTATAAATATTGCAAATAATAATATGAATAACTTTGTCGTCTCAATTATTGATTTAATAATATAAAATATTATGCGACGATGATCTTGTGACAATAATTGAATCAATAATATGAGAGATATAATGCAAAGAATTATCAGAGTAATAATTGAGTATAACCGAGTGACTTCTCACGTAAGCATCAATAATCAATACCGTAGTGCTACTACGCAACCACGCCAGACATCGTATTTTTATCGCCGAAAGTAGTTCAACAGTTTTAACGCTAACACTTTCGCTGTTATTTTTATAAAAAGATAATTCTGTCATTTTCTTACTACGAAAATACTTCCGTTGTGGGGTCCACCAATGATTGTGCCGTCCTACGGATATACCCCGATAAAAAGAATATTCCTCGACCAAACGAATATTTTATAACAACTTGTATACTTTGAAAAAATTTCACATATCACCCTTAACTTTAACCTTTTATCAATTTAACCATTTACTAAATAGAATAATTATAAGAAAATTGAATATTTCATAAAATTCGGGGTCTCACCCTTGTCTCCTAAGATACAATGACAACATATACTATAGCAGCACTACAAATAGTATACTCAACGATCCAAAATAAATGCTCTAACTTTCTCTCAAAAATAACTATGAAATACTGATGAAAAATGAAGACTCGAATTACTGATAATGCTTGATTGCTTGTGAATTGAATGACTCAAAAGGCTGACCCCCTTACGTTATTTATAGGAGGGATTAGTGATCCATCAGATGGGACACAACACTTTAAAAAGGCACCATAAGCTAAAAACGACGTAATTTTTGGCTTTAGCGAGAAAGTATGCCATTTTTAAAGCAAAAAAATGACATAGTTTTAGGATTAGCAGAACCAAAACGATGTAGTTTTAGGTTTATTGAGAAGGTCGAGTCCGTTCAGGCAAAACGACGTAGTTTTAGGGCGTTCGTTCAGTTAGATAGCGCTTCCCAAAATGACATAGTATTGAAGCGTCCGTTTGGCAAATAACGTTTCTCAAAACGATACAATTTTGTTGATAGAATTAAAATAAAATAAACAAAATTTAAATAAATTTTGTCTAAAAAATTAGACCGGTTAGCACGTGGATTTGAACAAAGACTTGGCTAGGTCGTCTCACTTCCACAAAAGTGGGGTACCCATTGAGACCTAAACTCAAGAGCAACTTTAATATATATAAACTCATTTAATATTTAGTTCTTAACTGATGTGGAACTTAGGGGCTGTTTGTTTAGGACTGAATGGCTGAATCGGTCAGCCATTAAGTGCATTTGTTTTGGGAAAAAAATCGTCTGAATGGCTGAATCGGTCAGCCATTCAGACGATTTGGGTTGCATGATTTAGTGTCATTTTTTGGCTGAATGAAGTTTTTTTTTACAATATTAAGTGATATTAAATAAATTTATAACATTTTTGAATTTTTTTTAAAGGGGTAAATAATAAAAATATGTTATTCAAATGTTTCAGACATGTCAATTATCAAATAACTTTTTTCATTCAGATTCAGCTCATTCAGATTTAGATTTAGATTCATTCAGTTTTTATCAAACACCCCCTTACCTTCCCACAAATATTTATTATCATTTTTAAGGGTAATCTTTGGGAGTTAATTTCTTATTCATTACTCTATAGATTTGAGCTTCCAAATACTTAATTTAATCTACTCATAAAATAAAACACATTAATATATGAAATTATTTCAAATAATTAATGACATCCACCTTAATTTAGGCTCAAAATCTAACATATAATTCTACTATTAAAAACGTAACTTACCAAACGACACCTTATTAACTGCACATTTCAAAGGCAAATATCCTAAAAAGCAGATGATCTTTCTTGTCAAGTTTAAATACAATGTTTCCACTTTCCAATTGTCGGTGAATTTATTCGAAGAAATTTCCTCAAAATTGTGTGGTGCATATTACCAGTTTGAATTGTACTACTTCATAACATTTATTATCCGTGCGTGGAATATAAATAAATAAACAAGTTAGACTTTAGAACCCATTTTCCCTTTTCCCCCTTGTCCATGTATAGCTTCAACACCATAGAGTAAAAAGTATACTGAAGGTAACAATTGCTAGCTAGGGTTTAAATAGAGAATTTGGAATTTGGGAAAACTGATGGAGTTGGTTTCGCTACTCCCTTGGATATGTAAATTTAGAAGAGTTTCCTAAATAAGAGGGTAATAACGTGTTAAGTTATAATTAATGAATAATATTATCTCATATATGAGTGAGTCCAATATTATATTATATTCGTTCACATTATTTTGTATTCTGTTTTTGTGTTTAATCTTATATTACCAAGATATTATTGTAAATTAAAAGGAGAAAAGTATTAAATGCAGTGATACAAATTTTACCATTTATAAACTCACTATTGGAGTACATGCACCGAAAAATCTTTTGTTCTTAAGAGTGGTTGAAGTTCAAGCTTTATTGAGTCATGACGACTAAGTTAATTGATATGAGAGTACTAATAGATATTAATTTATTCAATTTAAAATTATATTATGTGTTTACCGGCACAGTAAATATATATTTAATTAATGATATTCTTATAGTTATTTAATATTTTAAAAGACACTTATAACTTTGATAATAATATTTCTTAAAACGTAGAATAAGAGGAGTAACTCAACAAATAGATAGACAAGTATAACCTATTAATTTTTGTTCAACAATATAGATCTCTCTTTTGTGATCATGTAAGTATGATTGATTAAAAAACAAAAACTGAAAGAAACGATTTCAAGCATTGCATACGTTGATTGAAGTTAATCAAGGGTTCTGGAATATTCTCTGAAAAGATTTAATTGGATTTGATTTTCATTTTGAATGTGCATCCTTTTAGACCACGAAAGGTGATATATATATATATATATATATATATATATATATATATATATATATATATATATATATATATATATAAGCTAGTGGCTCAAGTGAAGCAAGTTATTTGTGGCCTTTGAATTGTCGTCTATGAATACCAGTTGAACACGATCATTAAGCCACTCATGCTTGGTCATTATCTTCTCATATAGGACTTAATTATGTATAAAAGGCTGGCTAGTTTTTACGTTAGATAATATATTAATATATGGAATTTCACCCCTTTAAACTTAAATATATGTACGTAAGAAAGAAAATTGTTAATGTATAACATATATAGAAGAAATGATTTCTAAGAATCTCTCTCTCTCTCTCTCTCTCTATATATATATATATATATATATATATATATATAGAGAGAGAGAGAGAGAACACAGCAAGTGCAATCATTCACAAGTACTTATCCGAATTACTATATATTTGTCTGATTGTTTATCTATGAAACTACTGTATATTTTTTTTAATAATACATTTTTTAATATTTTTACAAGATTCATCTCACATAAATAGTGAGTGGATTTCACCTTCATGTGAGAGAGACTCATGCAGCAATATCATTTTAGCATACAGAAATATCAATTTCCTTTAAATATTCACAAAATATATCCTTTAGGTTATGTTTCAGAGTTGAGACATGGGAGAAATGAAAAGGAAATGAAGACAAAGTTAAGTGTTTGCTTGTCCACCGACACATAAAGTGTTTATTGCGTCTAGAATTATAAACGTATTTGAGAATCTTGTCTGTTTATAAATAATTTATTTTATACATATCGTATATAACTCAGCGTGATTTAGAGTTCAAATGTATCGTAATATTTTTGATGTGGTGGTCAAAAGTATTAAACTATATAATATCGTTGCAAAATTATAAAAAGCATTCTACTAAGTATAGGGAGAGTACACTTCATCTGACATTATTTTTGTTATTTTTTTTTTAAAATAGTAAAAATTTTATCCAACTCTATTTTCCTCTCAAAACTCTGTATTACGATTTGATGGATCGAGTTTAACTTTATGATAAGTTTCATTAATTAATTAATAGAAAGATCGACACACGCGGAGAGAGATCACTTCCTAACGACCATGTTATTTATTAATCAGACGGTCAATTAAATTAAAGTTTATCGGTCAGAATGGTCACTAAATGCATATATTTTTTGAGAATTGATATTTTTATAAGTAAATTTGATAGTTCTACAAGTTAATCTTCACATGAATAGAAAGTAGGGTCCACCTTATCTGAGAGATGACCTTGTAAAACTATCAAATTTACTTATGAATATCAATTTTTTTGTTTTTCCTGCTATTTTTTTCATTACATGATTCGTTGAATTCAAATGTAGTATAAATGATGAGAATTGAACTTGAGACTCAGAGGCCTCATGATCTTAGTCTTAACTATCATGGCTATTTATCTATTAATAGCCAACTAATTTGATTATATCAGCATTATCCAACTAATTTGAGATATAAAGCATTGTTGAGTTAAGTATGAAAAGAAATATAGAATACTATTATGATTAACGTGGCAGGTGGAGAAGTACAAATGATAGAGACAATTTAAATGGGCCCAGATTTCTAATAAATGGGCTGAGACATGAACCAGATCAATCCATATCTTACAGAAACTATGTCTGTATACTGGATCTTAGGAAACGTATAGCATATCAAAAACGGGACATGAAAATTGAAGATGAGTGTATTTGAATTTTATTTATTTATATTTTGACCCCAATAATGGGTAAAATACAAATAAATAAAATTCAAATAAATTTATTTTTAATTTTTATGTACACCTAGAAAAACTCATAGCATATACTCCCGTATAACACAACACA
Organism: Panax quinquefolius; assembly: GCA_020205615.1. NCBI lineage: Eukaryota > Viridiplantae > Streptophyta > Magnoliopsida > Apiales > Araliaceae > Panax > Panax quinquefolius. Next base: position 16,710,087 of record CM035153.1, read on the forward strand.
CCCCAACACAATTATATGTTGGTCCAAATCTGTTAACGTGGCCTCTTCTTTTTTTTCATTTCTTTTTTCTGTCACGTCTGTTATTTTATTGCTCTCAAAGTAATTTTTTATTTATTCATAAATTAATTGTAGATAAATAGGAGTAATTATGATTAATAGAATTTTACTCGAGTCAATTGGATAACTCAGAGTCCTCATGATCTTAGTCTTAATTATTGGTCATATTCCACTTTGGTAATATGTGACTTTCAATTTTGTCAATTAGATAATTAAACTATTAATTTTTTCCACTTTAATTCAATTAAAATGCCACCTCAGAAATTGAGGACATGACAATTTAATATCTACGTGTAATTATAAAAATAGATTTTTGATGAAGTTTTTTTAATTATATTAGATTAAGGGACAAAACAGTTAAAGAACAAACAAATCACTAAGCACAGAACAAATTTAAGGGGAAAAATCAAAACATAACATAGTACGATTGGAACAAAGAACCATCATCACCACCCACCACCACCACCACCATCTAAACAACCCAAAATCACAATCCAAGCCCACAACCAATGTCCACACAACTCCCATCACACCACCACTAAAGCAAAACGCAAACCAGTAAAAAAAATAAAAAAGCAACTTTCAACCACCACTACCCCACCATCGATTGAATTTTTTTTTCACCATCATCGTGAATCACTTCAACTCATCAGTAAATAACCATCACCATCAATACGCCGACAACCTCCGCTCATAACCCCCAATTAAAAATACAATCAATTATTCTCAGGGCAAAGGTCCAAAAATACCTCTGATATTTTTTCTGAAATCCCACTTACACCCTGAACTTTTTTTTTCTTTCAAAAGTATCCTTAACATTACAAATTTCAGCTCAACTAGTACTCTGCCCCTCCCGTTAACAGACATGCCACCTAGACTAATATGAATAACACGTGGATATATTTTGCTAATGAGGCATGAATTATACACCTTTGTCCATATTAAAATCCAAATCCAATACTCCCTAATTCCAAACCTGAACCCGAATCACAAATCATGATCCGGGTTATTCATCCATATTCCCTTCTTTTTTCATCTCTAATTTATACATCAACCATGACAACGAAGAACAAAGTTCTACTGCCTCCATCGTCCATGGTCAAAGAATAAATCCCCGTAATCAATCAAAAATCGAAAAAAATAAACCCCAAATTTCACACAAATTTTCGCCAATTAACACTACTAAAAAAATGGTCATTTGTGATGGCCAAAATCAATCACAAAAAGTAGGAAAACCATCACGAAAGGTTTACGTGATGGTTTTAAGCATCACAATGGTCATCTTGTATACGCCCATCATGAAAGATTTTACGTGATGGTTTCGGCAATCACGCAAACGCTTAGTTCTTTTGTGATGATTAATACAATCACATTAACACATAATCTATTGTGACTGTCAAAGTCATCACAAAAAAACAAGACTTTAAGGATCAAATGTAAGAACGTGAATGTGACGCCCCGAAAATAGGTATACATCACCCATCTTAAGTCGCCAAATACATGGTACAAAATACAAATACAAACTTAATTATACAACAGTCGTGTAATATACGACAAAATATAGCTGAGAGTTTAAAGAGGAATGTTGCCTTTTAGACAATATCCACTCTCAAATAGAGTTCTCATTACATTTATCGTCACACTATTTTATAGAATAGTGAGGACTACTAATACACCATCTCGGACCATCACTCCGTTCCCCGACTAGTCCCGGCTACGTTCTCATTTCCTGAAGAGAACAATGAAAGCAAAAGGGTGAGCTCAACTAGCCCAGAAAGAAATATTATGACTAAGATAATGCAGAATAAATTATCATTAGTCTTCAACAATGTTAAACTGATAAAATACAATAGACATCAAGTTTAACTGCAGCGGAATAAGCAATCCATTAGAAGAGTCAAGTAGAGCATGATATCTACTATCTTCTATGATTTAAAATATTTTCATCAATTTTTATCACGAGACACAACTTAATAAATAAACCACATCATCGAAGTCATCCCCGCACTACGGCCAAGGATATTCATTAAATCATCAATGGTCATGACTATACCGAATAATCCTCGGTCATAATCATACCAAAATTGTCCATCAATGCACTACAAGCCATCGAGGACTATTACCACATCATTTATAACATTACGTGTCATGATTATACCGAATGATCCTCGGTCATAATCATACCAAGTCCATCTACGCACGTAAGCCAAAGATGACTTTCATCATAATATAAGCATGAGGATGATGACAATGACATAATAATTCAATAAAACAAGTTCAAGAATAAATTTTAAAGATTTATAAGTTAATTTATCCTGAAATTAATTACGTCCAAATTGTTAACATGATATTGCTTTGTGGAGTAAAATTCAAGAATGCTCAGAAGAATATTTCCATGAAAAGATACTGGATGAAGCGCAAATATCCAGGATATTCTACTAATTTTATGGAGTATAGAAGCCAAAACTTTAACCAACTGAGTATAATAGAATATATGAAACTGAAAATAGATTTTCGCCCGCCATGCGATAATCCACGTAGACAGATCATTTTCAAAATTTAATAAGGAATGAATGTAAGACCCCAACTTTTATGAATAAAAATAAATTTTCTATAAATATCATTTTTGAATATTATGGAATAAATTTGATATAATGTTATAGTTGTGGGTAATATTTATATATTTTGTAAAGTACGCAAGTTGTTATATAATATTCGATTGGTCAGGGAATATTCGTACGACGGCACAATCATTGGTGGACCCCACAAATGTAATTATCACGATTGAGAAAACGATAAAAAATATTTTTATGAAAATAACGGCGGAAGTTTTACCGTTGATATTGTTGAACTACTCGGTAGTAAAGCATAAAGAATGTCTGGCGTGGTTGCATAAGAGTACACAGTATTGATTATTAATGCTTATGTGAGAAGTCACTCATTTTGATTCAATTATTGTCGATATTTTATATGTTATTAAATCAATAATTGAGATGACGGTTGTTAATATTTTATTTGCATTATTAATGATATCTAGAAGTTACAAGCGAGAGGTTTGGTCACCTAATGCGGCGCCAATAGGAGAAATCCTTTATGGAAAGCCCACTCTTTCCGGGAATGACCGATCGATTAATAGTGTGAATAATAATAATGATGACGACGTTTTGTTTTATTCTTATTATTAACGTAATAAAACAGAAAAAATTTTTATATAAATGTAATACTTTTATAAAGTTATTCGTTTTATTAAAGCTAATAGTAAAATCTTTTATATGTAATGTAATACTTTTATAAAGTTATCATTTTAGTAGATAATAATTAGAATATATTATATTTTATTATGCATAGTGTTTGCATAGTGCTTGCAGATAGTGTTTGCATAGTAAAATCTTTTTAAAAGTTATTTCGTTTTATTAGATTATAAATAGAATATATTATATTTTATTTAAAAGATTTTGTTTTAAATATGGGACCGTCCGATTAAAGTAAATCAAACTGACCGTTCATGGATCAAGTTACTATTCATTCCATTCTTCTATAAATGAAGCTCATTCCTTCATTATTTCTTATTTAATTCACTTAAACTCTAGAGAGAAACTATATAGAGAAAGAAGAAAAGTATTCGCTACTTTCACTATTCGATATCAAGTTTCTTTTACTAAGTAAAGGGTATTATTTCTTTTGTATTCATGAAGAGAACTTCTATTATTCCATTTTTATTATTCTTGTTGAATAACTCAGATATCTGTGCTACCCTATACTTGGTGAAATTCTTCTATATTCCATTCTTTATTATTCGTTGGAATATCCACATGCGCTTTTACGCCTGAGATTCGGGTTAAAATCTTTATTATTACATTGAATATCCTCGTTTACGCGCTTTCTGTGGGACCGGTTCCGCCTCGTATTATTACATTGGAATATCTCTGCTCATGCGCTTTTATGGGACTGGTTCCGTTATTTATTATTCATTGAATAACTCATCATAATGGGCACCGCATGCACGGTGATTTCTGTTGTTATTCCATTCTTTATTATTCATTGGAATATCTCCGCTTGGCGGTGTATGACACTTTTTGACCTAGTTCCGTTATTTATTATTCATTGGAATAACTGCGTCTGCGCGGCAATACCGCATGCATGGTGATTTCTTTTGTTATTCCATTCTTTATTATACTCGGTTGGTTAAAGTTTTGACTTCTATACTCCATGAAATTAGTGGAATATCCTTTATATTTCAAGGCTTCATCCAAAGATCTTTTCATGAAAATATTCTTCTGAGCATTCTTAAATTTTACTCTACAAAAAAGTATCATGTTGACAATTTGGATGTTATTAATTCCTGAATAAATTAATTCTTGAACTTGTTTTATTGAACTCTTATATCATTGTCATCATCCTCATGTTTATATTTTTTTTTTGAAAGGTATCTCGTATTCTGAAGGTATGTAGATGGACTTGGTATGATTATGACCAGGGATTATTCGGTGTAATCATGACCGTATTGTTACAAATGATGTGGTAAAAGTCCTAATTGGCTCGTAGTGCATTGATGGAAAGTTGTTGGTATGATCATGACCATTGATGAATACACAAATATCCTTCGCTCGTAGTGCATGGATAATTTGTGGTCGTGACCCTAATAAATATCCCTTGGCAGTAGTGTGGATGATGTGGATTATTTATTGTTTGAGTCTCAAATGATAAAAGTGATGAAAACCTTTTAAATCATAAAAGATAGTAGATTTTATTTCTACTTGACTCTTTTAATGGATCAGATGTTCAGTTTGCGCAGCTTAAACTTGATGTCTATTGTATTTTATCGGTTTAATGATTGTTGAGGACTAATGATAATTTATTCTGCATTATCTTAGTCATAATATTTCTTACTGGGCTATTTGAGATCACCCTTTCTTTCACTGTTCTTTTCAAGAAATGAGAACGTAGCCGGGACTAGTCGGGGAACGGAGTGATGGTCCGAGATGGTGTCTTAGTAGTCCTCACTATTCTGTTAAATAGTGTGATAATAAATATAATGAGGACTAAATTGAGTGTGGATATTGTCTAGATGACAATATTTGTATTAAAACTCATAGCATGTATTTTGTCATATTTTACACGACTGTTGTATAATCAAGTTGTATTTGAACTTAGTACCATGTATTTGGCGACTCAAGATGGGTGATGTATACCTATTTTGGGGGCGTCACAGTTGGTATCAAAGCTTAGGGATATGATCCCTGGCTGAGATGTGAGATAAGAACTAGGAGGGGAGAGACGGGGAATTCCTTCGCTAGTATGACCTACATAAGTTTATTTGGTATTTAATTGGTCACGTGAGTATAGGATAATATGTGATATATTAATTAACCCTTGTTTTGTGGCAGTATTTGAAAATGGCATCCGAGAATGTTGAGAACATCAATGGAGCACAGGAGACCGTTGAGTCTCCACAGATCAATAATCAGGATAATGTGCATCAGGAAGGCGACAATCCTAATGCAAACAACAACACTGACCAAATGATGAACGATGGAATGTTCCGAGGCTTCATTCAATTCATGCAACATCAGGCGAGAGCGGCTCCTGTCCAAAATGCAGGTGGAAACACTGGCAACTCTCGGACGGTCACCGCCAAATAGTTCAAGGAGCTGGGACCACCAGAGTTTTTTGGAGAGCCAAAACCACTTAAGGTGGAGACGTGGATAAAGAAGATCAACAAGATATTTTATGTCTTGGGTTGCTCCGAGGAGTAAAAGGTTCCCTTTGCCACTTTCATGTTGCTGGCAGAGGCAGATTACTCTTGGGAATCAGAAAGCGACTCAACTCGGCCAGACCGAAGATGTCTTGGGAGAAGTTCCAAGAACTGTTCAACGACAAGTACTTTTCCGAAAGTATTCGTCACATGAAAGAGGTAGATTTCATTAAACTGGAACAAAACAACATGACCGTGTCACAGTACGAAGCCAAGGTTGCCAAGTTGTCCCGGTTTGCGTCCCATTTGGTTAATAATGAGGAGAGAATGACGCGAATGTTTCTAAGAGGTTTGAAACCAGAGATATGTCAATATCTTATCTCTCATAAATTGTGTTTGTATTCAGATGTTTTTAATAGGGCTCAGTTATTGGAGCGCGATAATGAGTCAACCCAACCAAAAGAGAGCAGCTGGCAAAATGATAATACCAGTGATAGTAGCAGTCATCGAAGCGATGACAATAAGCGTGGAGGGAATCAACATACCAGAAATGATAACCACTTCGGTGGTAATCATGGCCAAAACAATAAGAATGTACATTTCAAGAAAAGAAGATTCAACAATGATGGAAAGACGTCAGCATCAACACCTGTCGTTAAGGAAGGAGAACGACCACCTATCATATGTTTCAAATATGGAGGGGAGGGACACATCAGTCCAAACTGTGCGATGGCCTCCAAAGCATGTTACAATTGTGGAAGAGAAGGACTCCTGACCCGATTTTGTCGTGCACCAAAGACAAGTCCAGCTGGGATGGAGGCAGCAAAGGTCATCCCAGACAAGACAAAATCGGTTGTTCAAGGGAGAGCATTTGTCGTGAACTCCAAGAAAGCAAGGAACCCGAACGAGGTCATCACGGGTAAGCTTATTATAAATTCTAGTGAAGTATATACCTTATTTTATACCGGTTCTACCCATTCTTTTATTTCTCCTACCTGCGCTCAACGTTTAATTTTGACTCCAGAGAAATTAGACTTTGACTTATCTGTTGCAACTCCGTTGGGAGAAACCTTCATTATATCCACTGTTTATAAGTCTTGTTTGGTCCAAATCGGTACCCTCACATTACCTGTCGACCTTATTTCATTGAAAATACTTGCATTTGACGTAATTCTAGGGATTGATTGGTTACTACTCATCATGCAAAAATTGATTATTTTCGTAAGGTTGTTAGCTTTCATATTCCTAATCAACCTATTATGCGAATTCAAGCAACCAAACCATTAAAATCAATCACTGTCATCTCAAGCCATAAAGCTATTCATTTTTTAAAAACTGATGTCAAGCTTTCTTAACTCATGTCACGGATCTAAACAAAAATACGTCAGTTTGAATGATATTTCTATTGTTAATGAATTTCCTAACGTATTCCCTGAAGAACTTCCTGGCCTACCCCTAGAGCGTGAAATTGAATTTTGTATCGTCCTTGAACCTGGTACAAAACCTATTTCCAAAGCCCCATATCGAATGGTTCCTATTGAACTTCAGGAGTTAAAGACCCAACTGCAGGAATTTTTAGACATTGGCTTTATTCATCCTAGTACTTCTCCTTGGGCTGCTCCTGTTCTATTCGTGAAGAAGAAAGATGGGAGTATCAGACTTTGTATTGATTATCAGGAGTTTAATCATGTCACCATCAAAAATAGGTACTCATTGCCACGTATTGATGACCTGTTTGACCAGTTGCAAGGCGCCAAATTCTTTTCAAAGATTGATCTTCGTTCCGGATATCACCAATTTTAAGATTAGAACCGATGACATTCCAAAGACGGCTTTCAGAACTCGGTATGGGCATTATGAATTCCTACTCATGTCTTTTGGATTGACTAATGCTCCTGCTGCCTTCATGGATATGATGAACCGAGTATTCAAGGAATATTTGGAAAACTTTGTGGTCGTCTTTATTGATGACATCCTTATTTATTCCAAAAGTCGTGAAGATCATGAGCAATACTTGAGGCTGATACTCCAAAAGCTTCGTGAATATAAGCTTTATGCCAAGTTGAAGAAATGCGAGTTCTAGCTTGAGGAAGTAGCATTCCTTGGGCACGTGGTATCAAGTCATGGAATATCTGTTGACCCAACAAAGATTGAAGCTATTCAAAGCTGGGAGCAACCTAAATCAAGGATCGGCACGTAGCTTTCTCGGCTTAAATGGTTATTATCGGAGATTCGTAGAAGGGTTTTCGAATCGCTACTCCCTTAACTCGGTGACTTTGGAAGATACAAAATCTTGTTAGAACGAGGAATGTGAGAAGAGTTTTCAAGAACTCAAAAGAAGACTCATTTTAGCACCTGCTCGGCAATACCATCCGCCTTGAGGATTTGTCATCTACAATGATGCTTCGTGCAAGGGGTTAGGATGTGTTCTCATGCAACATGGGAAAGTCATAGCCTATGCCTCTATTAACTCAAAGAATATGAGAGGAATTATCCTACTCATGATCTAGAGTTGGCAGCTGTTGTCTTCGCACTAAAGATTTGGAGGCATTACTTGTATGGGGAGAATGTGGAGATCTTTACGAATCATAAAAGCCTCAAATATTTCTTCACTCAAAAGGAACTCAACATGCGACAACGACGTTGGCTTGATCTGTTGAAAGATTATGATCATACCATCCAATACCATCCTCGAAAAGCAACGTGGTAGTGACGATTGAGTAGAAGATCATATGCGGCACGAAAAGTGCGATATTGTCAACGCAAAGGCCCATTTTGTATGACTTGCAAAGGATGGAGATAGAGATAAAGACTCCAGGGACACATGTGATGATGGCGAATATACGAGTAGAACCGACTTTAATTGATAAAGTTAAAATTGCTCAAACTACAGACCTGGAACTGATGCGTATGAAAAAAAAAAGTGCAAGAAGGTGCTATGCCGGAAGCAAGAATCGATGAAGAATGAATACTTCGAGTCAACTCCAGACTTTGTGTTCCTAACGACCCTGATTTAAAGTATAAAATCATGATGGGAGCGCACAACACACCGTTTTCAATCCATCCTGGGAGTACTAAAATGTATCGTGATCTTCGTCATACATTTTGGTGGAACAATATAAAGAGAGAGATAACGTTGTTTATCTCAAGGTCTCTAACTTGTCAACGAGTCAAGGCGGAGCATCAAGTACCAAAAGGTCCATTGCAACCACTTGAAATTCCAGAATGGAAGTGGGAGCACATTACCATGGATTTCGTTACTGGTCTTCCCAAGGTTTCTCAAGGCATTGATGCAATTTGGGTCATTGTTGATAGATTGACCAAGTCTGCTCACTTCTTACCAATACGAGAAACTTATACACTTGAACGTCTTGGTCGAATGTACATAAACGAGATTGTAAGACTGCATGGTATGCCAGTATCCATAGTTTCTGATTGTGACCCAAGATTCACTTCACGATTTTGGGTTAGTTTGCAAAAAGCTATGGGCACGGATTTACGATTTAGTTCGGCATATCATCCTCAGACGGACGGACAATCAGAGAGGACTATTCAAACTCTGGAAGATTTATTAAGACTCTGTGTCCTTGACTTCAAGGAAAGTTGGGACAAGTTCTTACCGTTGGTGGAGTTTTCCTACAACAACAGTTATCAAGCAAGCATTGGCATGGCTCCATTCGAGGCATTGTATGGAAGAAAGTGTCGTTCTCCAGTATGCTGGGATGAGGTGGGTGAAGCAACGTTGTTGGGACCGGAGTTGGTACGTATGACTACGGAAAAGATTCAAACGATCCGACAACGATAAAAACCTCACAATATCGACGAAAGAGTTATCCGATCTTCATCGAAAGGACGTGGAATTCGATATTGGAGATCATGTATTATTACGTGTTGCTTCCATGGAAAGGAGTTACTTAGATTTGGAAAGAGAGGAAAGCTCAATCCTCGATTCATTGGCCCATTTTAATCCTCGATCGAGTAGAACGTGGCCTATAGACTCGCTTTTCCGCCAAGTATGTCTCGTGTTCATAACGTTTTCACATATCCATGTTACGTAAATATGTGGAAGACCCGAACCACATTATTGAATTAGAACCAGACGAAATAGCGGAAGATTTAACGTATGAAGAGGTTCCTTTTCAAATCTTGGATAAGAAGGAACATATTCTACGCTCCAAGGTTATGCCTCAAGTCAAAGTCTTGTGGAGGAACCACGATGTTGAGAAAATGACCTGGGAGTTAGAATCTGAAATGAAGTCAATGTATCCTTACCTCTTTGATATACCAGGTACGTACCCTAATTTCGAGGGCGAAATTTCATAAGAAAGGGAGGTTGTAAGACCCCAACTTTTTGAATAAAGATGAATTTTCTATAATTATCATTTTTGAATATTATGGAATGAATTTAATATAATGTTATAGTTGTGGGTAATATTTATAAATTTTGCAAAGTATGCAAGTTGTCATATTATATTCGATTGGTCGGGGAATATTCATTTTAGCGAGAGGAATATTAAGATAATAACTGGCAAGCAATCATTGGTGGACCCCATTAACGGAATTATTGTCGGATCGAGAAAACGACAAAAATATTTTATGAAAATAACGGCGGAAGTTTTACAGCTTAAAACTGTTGAACTACTCTCAGTAGTAAAAGTAAAGATGTCTGGCGTGGTTGTGACAAGTAGACACCACGGTATTGATTATTGATGCTTACGTGAGAAATCACTCAGTTTTGTTCAATTATTGCTATACTAATTATTGTGAATTTTGGCGTATTATTTGGACCCCCCACTTTCCCATTTTTAAAAATTATCGGTAGAAGTTATCTTAGTTTTCATTTTATATATATATGAATACATATATATATATAAGTATTATATATACATATATATATATATATAATATTGTTAATGGAAGGTGGGGGGGAAATTAGGGTGGACGGGAGGGGTATTATTAGGTATATTATATATATATATATATATATATAAGTTTGAAAAAATGGGCAGAGGGAGTAAGATGAGTGCACGGGTCTTCCACCCGTGATTTTTTTTCTTTCTTGCACATGTTATATATATAATATATTATATTTTATTTAAAAGATTTTGCTTTAATTATGGACCGTCCGATTAAAAGTAACTCAATCTGGACCGTTCATGAGTTAGTTACTATGCAGTCCATTCTTCTATAAATAGAATCTCATTCCTTCATTATTTTCTTACGAATTCACTGAAACTCTAGAGAAATAAACTGTAGAGAGAAAGAAGAAAAGTATTCTGCTACTTAACTACTATTATATCCAGTTTCTTTTACGGTAAGGGATATTATTCTTTTGTATTCATGAAGAGAACTTCTGTTATTCCATTCCTTATTATTCTGTTGGAATAACTTGTATACACGGGCTACCCTATACTTGGTGGCATTCTTCTATTATTCTCATCTTTATTATTACGTTAGAATATCATGTATACAGTGTTTTAGGACCGGACCGGTTCCTTCTTTTTTTATACGTTGGAATATCACATGCATGTGTTTTACAGGACCGGGTTCTCATCTTTATTATTCTATTAGAACATCTTGTTTGTGCAATTTTCTTTGACCGGTTCCGTTATTATTATTACATTGGAATAACCTACATGCAAAGTACCGCATGCATGGTGATTTCTTTGTTATTCCATTTTTTATTATACTCGGGTTGGTTAAAGTTTTAACTTCTATACTCCATGAAATTAGTGGAATATTCTTGATATTTGCGCTTCATCCAAAGATCTTTTATGGAAATATTCTTCTGAGCATTCTTGAATTTTACTCTACAAAGAAGTATCATGTTGACAATTTGGACGTTATTGGTTCTTGGACAAATTAATTCGTGAACTTGTTTTATTGAATTCTTATATCATTGTCATCATCCTCATGTTTATATCATGTTGAAAGTCATCTGTGGCATGTAGTGCATAGATGGACTTGGTATGATTATGACCAGGGATTATTCGGTGTAATCATGACCGTAATGTTATAAATGATGTGGTAAAAGTCCTCATTGGCCCGTAGTGCATTGATGGACAATTGTTGGCATAATCATGACCATTGATGAATACACGAAATATCCTCGCCCGTAGTGCATGGATAATTTGTGGTCGTGACCCTAATGAATATCCTCGTCAGTAAAGTGCGGGGATGATGTGAATTATTTATTTGTCGAGTCTCGGTGATAAAAGTGATGAAAAACTTTTAAATCATAAAAATAGTAGATTTTATTCTCTACTTGACTCTTTTAATGGATTGCTTGTTCACCGCAGCTTAAACTTGATGTCTATTGTATTTTATCGGTTTAACATTGTTGGAGACTAATGATAATTTATTTCGCATTATCTTAGTCATAATATTTCTTTCTCGGGCTAGTTGAGCTCACCCTTTATTTCATTGTTCTCTTCAAGAAATGAGAACGTAGTTTGGGACGAGTCGGGGAACGGAGTAATGGTCCGGATGATAGTGTTAGCTAGTAGTCCTCACTATTCGTTAAATAGTGTGACAATAAATGTAATGAGGACTTATTCGAGAGTGGATATTGTGCAGAGAAGATGATTTGTATTTAAACTCACAGCTCTCTTGTTGTATAATTAAGATTGTATTTATATTATGTACCATGTATTTGGCGACTCAGAATAGGTGATGTATACCTATTTTGGGGGCGTCACATTATACCTCAAGTCAAAGTGTTATGGAGGAACCACGATGTTGAGGAAATGACCTAGGAGTTAGAATCAAATGAAATCAAGGTATCCTTACCTCTTCGACATACCAGTCGTACGCACCTAATTTCGAGGGCTTAAATTTCATAAGAAAGGGAGATTGTAAGACCCCAACTTTTATGAATAAAATGAATTTTCTATAAATATTATTTTGAATATTATGGAATAAATTTGATATAATGTTATAGTTGTGGGTAATATTTATAAATTTTGCAAAGTACGCAAGTTGTTATATAATATTTGATTGGTCGGGAATATTAAATGCGACGACACAATCATTGGTGGACCCCACAATGTAATTATTGTCACGATTGAGAAAACGACAAAAATATTTTTATGAAAATAACTATGAAAGTTTTACCGTTGATCTTTGTTGAACTACTCATTAGTAAAAGTACGATGTCTACGCGTGGTTGCATAGTAGCACACGGTATTGATTATTAATGCTTATGTGAGAAGTCACTCAGTTTGATTCAATTATTATCGATATTTTATATGTTATTAAATCAATAATTGAGATGACGAAGTTGTTAATATTATTATTTGCATTATTAACGATGTCTAGAAGTTCTGCCAAGGAGAGGTTTGGTCACCTAATCATGGCATGATAGGAGAAATCCTTATTGAAAGCCCCTTTTCCGGAACGACACCGATCGATTAATAGTGTGAATAATAATAATGATGATAACATTTTGTTTTATTCAGTATTATTAACGTAATAAAAAATAAAAAACCTTTATATAAAATAGAATACTTTTATAAAGTTATTCGTTTTATTAGGCTAATAGTAAAATCTTTTTATATAAAGCAGAATACTTTTATAAAGTTATACATTTTATTAGATAATAATTAGAATATATTATATTTTATTATGCATAGTGTTTGCATAGTGCTTGCATAGTGTTTGCATAATAAAATCTTTTTAAAAGTTATTCGTTTTATTAGATTATAAATAGAATATATTATATTTTATTTAAAAGATTTTGCTTTAAATATGGACCGTCCGATTAAAGTAAATCATCAATCTGGACTGTTCATGGATTGGTTACTATACATTCCATTCTTCTATAAATAGAAGCTCATTCCTTCATTATTTCTTATTTAATTCAATTGAAACTCTGAGAGAGAAACTATAGAAGGAGAAACTATAGAGAAAGAAGAAAAAAGTATTCTCGCTACTTCACTTACTCCGATATCAAGTTTCTTTTATGGTAAGGGTATTATTTCTTTTGTATTCATGAAGAGAACTTCTATTATTCCATTTTTATTATTACGTTGGAATAACTCAGATCATGAGCTACCCTATACTTGGTGAAATTCTTCAGTATTTCATTCTTTATTATTCATTGGAATATCTTATTCAGGCTTTTCTGTAGGACCGGGTTTAAAATCTTTATTATTACATTGGAATATCTCGTCTTTGCTTTCTGTAGAACCTTATTTTCGTCTTTATTATTCTCGTTGGAACATCTGTTGGTGTGAATTTCACCCGACCGGTTCCGTCATTTAGTATTCATTGGAATAACTCGCATCATGCGTAAATACCGCATGCATGGTGATTTCTGTTGTATTCTATTCTTTATTATTACATTGGAATATCCTATCGCGGCGTATTACACGAATCTTGCCCGTTATTTATTATTTCGATGGAATAACCTATCTATCGCAAGTCGCATGCATGGTGATTTATTTTGTTATTCCATTCTTTATTATACTCAAATTGGTTAAAGTTTTGACTTCTACACTCCATGAAATTAGTGGAATATCCTTGATATTTGTGCTTCATCCAGATCTTTTATGTAAATATTCTTACGAGCATTCACGAATTTTACTTTACAAAGAAGTATCATGTTGACAATTTGGACGTTATTAGTTCCTGAATAAATTAATTCTTGAAGTTGTTTTATTGAATTCTTATATCATTGTCATCATCCTCATGTTTATATTATTTTTGAAAGTCATCTGTGGCATGTAATGCATAGATGGACTTGGTATGATTATGACCAGGGATTATTCGGTGTAATCATGACCGTAATGTTACAAATGATGTGGTAAAAGTCCTCATTGGCCCGAAGTACATTGATGGAGAGTTGTTGGCATGATCATGACCATTGATGAATACGCAAATATTCTTGGCCTGTAGTGCATGGATAATTTGTGGTTGTGACCCTAATGAATATCCTTGGTCAGTAAAAGGGGATGATGTGGATTATTTATTGTCGAGTCTCAAAGTCTCGATAAAAGTGATGAAAAACTTTTTAAATCATAAAAGATAGTAGATTTTATTCTCTACTTGACTCTTTTAATGGATTGCATGTTTCCGCTGCAGTTAAACTTGATGTCTATTGTATTTTATCGGTTTAACATTGTTGAGGACTAATGATAATTTATTCGCATTATCTTAGTCATAATATTTCTTACCGGCTAGTTGAGCTCACCTTTCTTTCACCGTTTTCTTCGTGAAATGAGAACGAATGGACTAGTTGGGGAAGCGGAGTGTGATCCGAGACGGTGTCTTAGTAGTCCTCACTATTCTCGTTAAATAGTGTGATAATAAATATAATGAGGACTAAATTGAGTGTGGATATTGTCAGATGATGACAATTTGTATTACAACTCACAAGATGTATTTTGTCGTATTTTACACGACTGTTGTATAATCAAGTTGTATTTGAATTTAGTACCATGTATTTGGCGACTCAAGATGGGTGATGTATACCTATTTTGGGGGCGTCACACAGTTGGTTAAAGTTTTGGATTCTATACTCCATGAAATTAGTAGAATATCCTGGATATTTGCGCTTCATTCAGTATCTTTTCATGAAAATATTCTTCTGAGCATTCTTGAATTTTTCTCCGCATAGCAGTATCATGTTGACAATTTGGACGTTGTTGGTTCCTGGATAAATTAATTCTTGAACTTGTTTTATTGAATTATTATGTCATTGTCATCATCCTCATGCTTATATTGTAATGAAAGTCATCTTTGGCTTACGTGCGTAGATGGACTTAAGTATGATTATGACTGAGGATCATTCGGTATAATCATGACTGTAATGTTATAAATGATATGGTAAAAGTCCTCGATATTTGTATCATTGCATTGATGGACGATTTTTTGGTATGATTATTGTGAGACCCCAGATTTTATCAATAAAGATTTAAATTTTTGTCGAAATAATTTTTAATATTATGGTGTGAATTTGAGATAATATTATAGTTGTGGGTAGTATTTATAAATTTTGCAAAGTATGCAAGTGGTTATATTATATTCGATTGGGTGGGAATATTAGGTTTAGCAAGGAATATTCGTATACAACTACTCAATCATTGGTGGACCCCATTAATGAATTATTATCGGATTGAGAAAACGACAAAAATATTTTATTGAAATAACGGCGGAAGTTTTACCGTGGTTCTTGTTGAACTATTCGGTTAGTAGTAAAATACGACAAGAATACGTGTGGTTGCATAGTAGCACACGGTATTGATTATTGATGCTTATGTGAGAAGTCACTCGGTTTGATTCCATTATTATCGATTAATAATATGAATTATTATAGCGATAATGACGTTTTGTTTTATTCAGTATTATTAACGTAATAAAAGCGAAACATCTTTTATATAAAATAGAATACTTTATTAAAGTTATTCTATAAATAGAATATATTATATTTTATTATGATAGTGTTGCATAGTGTTTTTGCAGATAGTGTTTTGCATAAGATTGCATAGTAAAATGTTTTTATATAAATAGAATATATTATATTTTATTTAAAGATTTTTTTTTAAAAATATGGACCGTCAGATTAAAGTAAATCAATCTGGACCGTTCATGGATTAATTCTTATGCATTCCATTTTCCTATAAATAGAAGCTCATTCCTTCATTATTTTCTTATTTAATTCATTGAAACTCTAGAGAGAGAAATTATAGAGAGTTTATATAGAGAAAATTATAGAAAGAAGAAGAGTATTTCGCTACTTCACTACTTCTATATTCAGGTTTTTTTTACGGTAAAGGGTGTTATTCTTTCTTCTTGAAGAGAACTTCATTATTCCATTCATTATTATTCATTGGAATAACTTTGTAAAAGTGGCATACCCTATACATAACTCAGTATCTGTGGCAGATACCCTATACTTGGTGAAATCCTTATGTTATTCCATTCTTATTTGTTACATTGGAATAACTCAGTATCACGCGGATTTACCTATACTTGGTGACATTCTTCTATTATTCATTGGAACATCACGTCATGTGTTTTACAGGACTGGTTCCGCTTTTTATTATTCATTGGAACATCCACATCATGTGTTTTACAGGACCGGTTAAAATCTTTATCATTACGTTGGAATATCCTATCGTGTGTTTTACACGGATCCGGGTTCCATCTTTATTATTCTCATTGGAACATCCGCTTGCCGATTGTGAATTTCACACGATTGGTTCCGTTATTATTATTACATTGGAATAACTCAATACATCAAATACCGCATGCATGGTGATTTCTTTTGTTATTCCATTCTTTATTATACCCAAGTTGGTTAAATCTTTGACTTCTATACTCCATGAAATTAGTAGAATATCCTTGATATTTGCGTTTCATCAAAGATCTTTTCACGAAAATATTCTTCCGATCATTCTTGAATTTTACTCTATGAAACAAAGATTATGTTGACAATTTGGACGTTAATAATTCATGGATTAAATAATTCTTGAACTTGTTTTATTGAATTATTATGTCATTGTCATCATCCTCATGTTATATTATGTTATCTTTGGCTTACGTGCGTAGATGAACTTAGTATGATTATGACGAGGGGATCATTCGGTATAATCATGACTTGATATAAATGATGTGACAAAAATCCTCAGTGGCCTGTAATGCAGTGATGGATAGTTTTTGGTATGATTATGACCTGGGGGTGATTCGGTATAGTCATGACCATTGATAATTTGATGAAAATCCTTGACCGTAGTACAAGGATGATTAGATGTGGTGGTTTATTTATTGTCGAAGTCTCGTGATAAAAATTGATGAAAACCTTTTAAAACCTAAAAGATAGTAGACTTTATTCTCTACTCGACTCTTTTAATGGATTACATATTCATTCCGCATTTAAACTGTTTGTCATTGTATTTTATCGGTTTAACACTCGTTGAAGGCTAATGATAATTTATTCTACATTATCTTAGTCATAATATTTCTTCTTTGGGCTAGTTGAGCTCACCCTTTCTTTCCTTTATTCTCTTCGGAAATGAGAACATACCGGGACGAGTCTGGGAACGAAGTAATGGTCCGAGAGGATAGCATTAGTAGTCCTCACTATTCGTGAAAATAGTGTGATAATAATTGTAATGAGGACTTTTTTTTGAGTTTGTATAATATCTAGTAGACAAAATTTGTATTCAAACTCGCGATTTATGTCGTATTGTACACGGCAGTTATATTAGTAAGTTGTATTTGAATTTATGTACCATGTAAGTGGCGACCCAAGATGGGTGACGTATACCTAATTTTGGGGGCGCCACGGTTGGTATCGAGCTTAGGATATGATCCACGGCTAAGATGTGAGATAAGAACTAGAGGGAGAGGCGGAAATTCCTTCGCTAGTATGACCTACCTAAGTTTATTTGGTATTTAATTGGTCGGTCGAGTATAGGGATAATATTTGATATATTAATTAACCTCGTGTGTTGTGGCGGTGTTTGGAAATGGCGGTGAAAATATTCACAATGGAGTGAATGTGACCGTTGTGACACCTTTAATCACTAATCAGGTTAATGCAGTGTCAGACGAGGAACAAATTAGAGATATCCACGTAGTAAATGAAGAACTAATTGTTGCACCCGAGCTAGTTGCAGAGGTAGCAGCTGAAAGTGAGGAAGAAGAGGAAGAAGAGGAACCTGAGGAGAATTGGTTAGAAGAAATTTATGATCAAAACTTAGAATTACAAAATCGTGTTCGTGAGCTAGAAGAACAGGTTGAAGAACGCAAGCAAGCGATTCGTGGAACAAAGGGATACAACAATTCAAAATTTGGTTACCCGATATGTGATGCTCGAACAAAAATCACGCTTTAAGCGAGGGTGTAAGATATTAAAGTTGGAATCGAGAATTTAAAAATCAAAGATCAATTTGAAAGAAGAAACAAGCGAACGAAGGAGAATAGGCGATGCATGGGTAAAAAGCACAATAACGTTGATAGTGTAGAAAAGACGTCAGATCCAATAAAGCCAAAATAGATGAAATAGACTTTGCTTTTTGGACAAAGAATTGGGAGAACCCAACATCAATTGAATTACCACATGCATAGCGGTCAACCCGAATTCGATATGGATCGGAGAATAATGATTCAAATCATGGATCGAGAATGTGAAGAAGCACTTAAGAGTGGAATGTACCCTATAGTAAAGTCAAACTTCGGTAATTTAAGCGAGAGCGTTTGTCGAGAAACCGAACGAAGTTATTACTGTAAATTAATTATTGCGAAGTCTATACTTTATTCAATACAAGTTCTTCCCACTCTTTTATTCTACCTAGTTGTGTTCAATGTTTAAATTTGACTCAGAAAAAAATTAGACTTTGATTTATCTATTGAAACTTCGTTGGGAGAAACCTTAATTACCTCCATCGTTTATTAATCTTGTTGTTTCAAATAAACACTTTCACGATCTTATATCTTTAAAATTCTTGCCTTTGAGGTAATTTTTGAAAGCGATTGATTAACTACTTATTATTCTTTTGTAAGGTTGTTAGCTTTCATATTCCTAACCAACCCTGTTATACTAATTCAAAGTAACCAAACCCTAAAGTTAATCTTTGTTATCTCAAGCCATAAGTAAAGAGCCCCGATCCTTTCGTTGTTGACTTCCTTGTGTGGAATGCAACCAAGCCGGACTTTTCGTAGGCGACATCGTGAATGAAGATGGCAAGTTTATAGGTATCATTGTGAGGGCTATCTAGGTTAAGGGATAGAAGTCACAGTTGGTATCAATGTAACGTCTTATCCAAGTCTTGGATAAGAGTAGCGATTTTGAATGATATTTCTATCATTAATAAATTTCTTGACGTATTCTTGAAGATTTCCTAGCCTACCCTAGAGCGTGAAATCGAATTTTGTATTGACCCCAGTACAAAAACCCATTTCTTAAACCCTCAAATATTTCTTCAATTAAAATGAACAGTTTACGTGGTTTATGATGAAAGTCATAATAAAAGCATTGGAATAATGAAAATCATGGGTATATGAAGTATTAGTAAGTTTTATGATGAGTTATGTTGGTTAGTATGTGAAAACATGAAAGTTTCTTAGAAATCACAAAGAGTTGAAAATCAGATTTTGGTGAAAAACGTAACATGAAATTCAATTGACTATATCTCTTATTATATTTTAAATTTTTGAATGTGGTCAAGTCCTAGAGTTAGATCTATGAGTTACCTAACTAATCCAAGTGGAATTACTGGAAAAGGTGTTGTAGATTTTGTGGGGACTGATTTTAGCAAAGGAGGCCAAAGCTGTAAATTTCGAAAATGCTACTGCCCAAAAACTTTAAGGGACTGTTTTGGCCACTTAAATTATGAGAAAAATTCTGGCCTTTTGGGACATGAAGGTATATGGTATAAAGTATCTCCTGTCCAAAAATGAGCTCATTCTGACTTAAAATGAGCAAGTTATGACTATTTCAATATTTAGGTTTTTCTGACGAAAAATGCTATAACCGGAGTTCTATAACTCCGATGACCATGAAATTTAAACTAGAAGCTCACGTTAACATGTGTAAGATCCTGACAAGATTTGGGAATTTTTGGAGTTAAACTTGAGGTAGCTAATTTCTTAAGGAATTAATTAGAAATTGATTTTTGAAAAATAGTAAATGAATTTTAAAAATTCCGAGAAAAATATATTTTCATCATGGGACTATATTATACTAAATCCCAGAAAAGAAATATTTTTGGGACTAATTTGGTATTTTTCATTAAAATAGTTTAATTCTGAACATATGAGTTAAATATGTTATGTGAAATAACAAAGTTGAAAATATGATTTTATGGCTAGAGATTCCTATATAGAGTATATGCATATTTTTTGATGAGGATTTGATAATTGGTGATGATATTTTATGAGTATGGCATTTTGAATGATTAAATGCATTATATGGTAAAGCGTAAACAATTGAGAAAAATTGTTTATTTAAGAAGTGATTAAAATATTGTTATAATATTAATGTTATTAGATTATGAGATTATTAAGTGATTGATAACATGGGGATATTCTTGAATCTGGATAAATTATATTATAAATGTTTAATATTTATCCTTTATCTCATTTGATTGATTCTTTATATCATTATCCTCATGTTTATATTACGTTGAAAGTCATCTGCATGGCACATGTAGTGCATAGATGGACTTGGTATGATTATGACCAAGGATTGTTCGGTATAATCATGTAGTAATTGAAAACACAATTATCTTTTGTAGTAGTGCATGGATAATTTGTGGTCGTGATACTAATGAATACACAATTATCTTTTTCGTAGTAATGCATGGATAATTTGTGGTCGTGATACTAATGAATACACAATTATCTTTGGTAGTAGTGCATGGATAATTTGTGGTCGTGATACTAATGAATACACAATTATCTTTCGTAGTAGTGCATGGATAATTTGTGGTCGTGATACTAATGAATACACAATTATCTTTGGTAGTAGTGCATGGATAATTTGTGGTCGTGATATCTTAATGAATACACAATTATCTTTGGTAGTAGTGCATGGATAATTCGTGGTCGTGATACTAATGAATATCCTTGGCTCAGTAGTGCGGGGATGATTCGATGATATGGATTAATTATTGAAATTTGAGTCTCAAAGAATGAAATATTAATTCATGGATATGGTAAAAGTCATCTTCTTCAGTAGTAGTGCATTGATAGACTTGGTATGATTATGACCACGGATTATTCGGTATAATCATGGTAGTAATTGAAAAAACACGAATATCCTTAGCCAGTGGTGCATGAATAATTCATGGTTGTGATACTATTGTCGAGTCTCGAAGATTATTGGTTTTCTGATTATATATCTTTGGCACCAGAAGTGCAAAGATGAATTGTTAATGAATATCTTTGGTAGGATTGCAAAAATGAACTTAATATTTTCAACGATAAAGGTATTCAAGGTATCCTCACCTCTTTATCATACCAAATCGTACCCTAATTTCGAGGGCGAAATTCCATAAGGAGGGAGATTGTGAGACCCCAGATTTTATCAATAAAGATTTAAATTTTGTCGAAATAATTTTTAATATTATGGTGTGAATTTGAGATAATATTATAGTTGTGGGTAGTATTTATAAATTTTGCAAAGTATGCAAGTGGTTATATTATATTCGATTGGTGAGGAATATTCGGTTTAGCAAGGAATATTAAATACAACTACTCAATCATTGGTGGACCCCATAATGTAATTATTGTCGGATTGAGAAAACGACAAAAATATTTTATTGAAATAACTGCGGAAGTTTTACCGTAGTTCTTGTTGAACTACTTCAGTAGTAAAAGTACGATGATGTCGTGTGGTTGCATAGTAGCACACGGTATTGATTATTGATGCTTATGTGAGAAGTCACTCGGTTTGATTCCATTATTGTCGATTAATAATATGAATTATTATAAGCGATAATGACGTTTTGTTTTATTAGTATTATTAACGTAATAAAGCGAAACATCTTTTATATAAAATAGAATACTTTATTAAAGTTATTACTATAAATAGAATATATTATATTTTATTATGCATAGTGTTGCATAGTGTTTTTGCATAGATATTTTGCATAGTATTGCATAGTGTTTGCATAGTAAAATGTTTTTATATAAATAGAATATATTATATTTTATTTAAAAGATTTTTCTTTAAATATGGATAAATCGATTAAAGTAAATAAATCGGACCGTTCATGGATTAATTCTTATGCATTCCATTTTCCTATAAATAAGCTCATTCCTTCATTATTTTCTTACTTAATTCATTTGAAACTCAGAGAGAGAAATTATAGAGAGAAGTTTATAGAGAAAATTATAGAAAGAAGAAAGATATTCGCTACTTCACTACTTCTATATTCAGTTCTTTTTTACGGTAAGGGTGTTATTCTTTCTTCTTGAAGAGAACTTACATTATTCCATTCATTATTATTCTATTGGAATAACTTTGTAAAAGTGGCATACCCTATACATAACTTTGTGATCATGGCATACCCTATACTTGGTGAAATCCTTATGTTATTCCATTCTTATTTGTTACATTGGAATAACTTTGTATCGGTTGATTTTACCTATACTTGGTGACATTCTTCTATTATTACATTGGAACATCACATGCGTGTGTTTTACACCGGACTGGTTCCGCTTTTTATTATTCATTGGAACATCCTGCTCATGTGTTTTACGGACACTGGTTAAAATCTTTATCATTCATTGGAATATCTATCATGTGTTTTACACCGGATCAGTTCCATCTTTATTATTACTGTTGGATCATCCTGTCGGTGTGAATTTCACCTGACCTGGTTCCGTTATTATTATTCTATTGGAATAACCTGTCTATTCGAAGTACCGCATGCATGGTGATTTCTTTTGTTATTCCATTCTTTATTATACCCAGTTGGTTAAAACTTTGACTTCTATACTCCATGAAATTAGTAGAATATCCTTGATATTTGCGTTTCATCCAAAGATATCTTTCACGGAAATATTCTTCCGATCATTCTTGAATTTTACTCTATGTAAACGATATTATGTTAACAATTTGGACGTTAATAATTCATGGATTAAATAATTCTTGAACTTGTTTTATTGAATTATTATGTCATTGTCATCATCCTCGTGTTATATTATGTTATCTTTGGCTTACGTGCATAGATGAACTTAGTATGATTATGACCGAGGATCATTCGGTATAATCGTGACTTGATATAAATGATGTGACAAAAATCCTCGGTGGCTGTAATGCGATGATGGATAGTTTTTGGTATGATTATGACCAGGGGTGATTCGGTATAGTCGTGACCATTGATAATTTGATGAAAATCCTTGGACCGTGGTAGTACAAGGATGATTAGATGTGGTGGTTTATTTATTAAATTTGAGTCTCAATGATAAAAATTGATGAAAACCTTTTAAAACCTAAAAGATAGTAGACTTTATTCTCTACTTGACTCTTTTAATGGATTACATATTCAAGCTGCAGATTAAAGCTGGTTGTCTATTGTATTTTATCGATTTTATCCTTAATGTT
The DNA here is from genome assembly GCA_020205615.1 of Panax quinquefolius. Lineage (NCBI taxonomy): Eukaryota > Viridiplantae > Streptophyta > Magnoliopsida > Apiales > Araliaceae > Panax > Panax quinquefolius. Next base: position 16,733,894 of record CM035153.1, read on the forward strand.
GAAGACTAATGATAATTTATTACGCATTATCTTAGTCATAATATTTTTCTTGGGCTAGTTGAGCTCACCTTTCTTTCTTTTTTCTCTTCTTGAAATGAGAACATAAATTTGGGACAGATCGGGGGAACGAAGTAATGGTCCGAGAGGATAGCATTAGTAGTCCTCACTATTACGTGAAATAAGTGTGATAATAAATTTGTAATGAGGACTTTTTTTGAGTTTGTATAATATCTAGTAGACAAAATTTGTATTTAAACTCACGGTTTATGTCGTATTGCATACTTATGATTATATTAGTAAGTTGTATTTGAATTTATGTACCATGTAAGTGGCGACCCAAGATGGGTGACGTATACCTAATTTTGGGGGCGTCACAATTATGACCAGGGATTGTTCGGTATAGTGATGATCATTGATGATTTAATGAATATCCTTGACCCGTAGTACAGGGATGATTAGATGATGTGTTTTATTTATTAAGCTGAGTCTCAGCGATTAAAATTGATGAAAATATTTTAAATCATAGAAGATAGTAGATTTTATGCTCTACTTAACTCTTCTAATGGATTGCTTATTCCGCTGCAGTTAAACTTGATGTCTATTGTATTTTATCGGTTTAACATTGTTAAAGACTAATGATAATTTATTACGCATTATCTTTAGTCATAATATTTCTTACTTGGGCTAGTTGAGCTCACCCCTTTCTTTCACCTATTCTCTTTGTGAAATGAGAATGTAAGCGGACTAGTCGGGAGCGGAGTGACCGGTCCGGATGATAGTATTAGTAGTCCTCACTATTACGGTTAAATAGTGTGACAATAAAATATTGAGGACTCCTTTGAGTGTGGATATTATCAGATGACAATATTATTATTAAAACTCTCAATTTATGTTTTGTCGTATTTTACACTTACATTTGTATAATTAGTTTGTATTTGTATTCAAGACCTTGTATCTGACGACCCAAGATGGGTGATGTATACCTATTTTGGGGGTGTGACAACATGTTTGTTCAATATTTTTGTATATATATTTGGTTGTATATAGAGAAATATTATAATTTAACATGTTGTTTTGTTTTAATATAGAATAAAAGATGTTTACGAACTTTACCCCTGCTTAAACATTTTAATTTGACAAAATGGTGAAAAATTATTATTTTAAGACACATCAGCTATAGATGGGCCCACTCCGACGGCCACGTCAGCAAATTCTGACGTGTCAAGAGAAATTAGACAGAAGTGGAAAAAATTAATAGTTTACTCATCTAATTGACAAAATTGAAAGATAAATCACCAAAGTGGACTATAGTCAATAGTTTACGGTAGTGAAACATATTTAAGCCTTTAAAAAATTGTATCACATGATGCGTCGTCATTACATTAATTAGACATATCTCTTGTGATGGATTATACTATAAAGTATCACTAAAATATTCAAACACCACATTATTTGAGACTTCTAACATTGCCCTTTTGTAAAACAGATCAAAAACTAAATGACACAATTTGAAAAAAAAAAATGAGTAGTGATTATTACAAGGAAACTGATATTTCCACATGTTAAAATGATATTTTCACATGAATTTCTCTCACATAAAGGTGGAACCCATACATTATTCACGTGTGAGGGATCATGTAGAAATATTAATTTTTTATGTAGAAATATCAGTTCCCTTATTACAATTCGTTGATGATAACGACATTCCAAAACTAAATAATTTTGATTAATACTCTACATAGTTTAATATATATATATATATATATATATATATATATATATTAATGAAAATGGATAAATAAAATTCGTAATTATAAAATTTCAAAATTGAGTAAAGTAACTAACGGCCTTACAAATAAACACATAATTACAATAAACACATAACTACGCTACAGTCTCATTTTTCACATAAAAATAATTATTTAAAATAAGTAATTGTCAGGCAATAGTGCTTTAATAACTAAAAAATAAATATTAAAAACGGATATAAAATTATATATATTTTTGTAATTAATTATCAGGTTGCTATTTGCTAAAGAAAATGTAGCCAAAAGAAATCACAACTAAAAAGAACATCTATTAAATATGAATGTAGGAAAAATAGAGTTATATTTATTTATATGATCCATTTCAATATTAAACTTGTATTTAATTTCTTGAAAAACATCCTTGACAATATATATATATATATATATATATATATATATACTCTGATCCGAGATCCGTCCTATGGGACTCGGACGGAGTTTATCTCTGATGATCGGATCATGTAGGACTCCGAACAGTTTAAAATCCGGACACTTTTTTTTTTTGTTTTTTTTTTAAAACAACTAAAATAAAAATTATGGAACTTTTTTTTTTTTTTACATAAAACAGTATTTTTGATGTGATTTGGATACATACAACAAAACATGTCTGTACAGACTTGATCAAATATATATATATATATATATGCGGTAGTTCTCAACGGATTTGGTAAGATTAACGGACCGACCTTTAGCGACGGACTGTCCGTCGCTAAAGTCCATAACATTGCATGTTATGAACTTTAGCGAATTAACAAATTCGCTAAACTTCTATCCGTTAATCTGATCAAACTCGATCCGATCTAACCTACTTATATATATATATCCAACACTACATAGACCAATGTATTTCAGAAGAAATTAATTAAAAATAAAAAATAAAATCTGCCCTATTACTCGTGCTCCACGGTCTAGGCATATCTTGAATTATTACTCTTAGTTTTTTATTATATATTTATTAATTTTATAAAGAGGGAAAGTAAGATATGGATATGTTACTTAAATCTCATGCAATTATGAAGGCATCTTAGCTATCAAACCTATTAAAAAGTATATGAACCAACCGGACTGAATACTTTAACCGGTTTTCCTCCATTTTGCTCCCCAACAACCTTTCACAAAACTATGGTCTTAATTAAAATATCCACATCATTCCTCCTCCATCAACAGCATTTATTATTTTTTTTCCTAAAAAATTAGAATTTAATTTAATTTGTTACCATTTTCTTAGGCATTCCAATATTTATTACTAACATATAAGATATAATATTATATAAACGAAAGGATTAAATTTGCATGGGAGTTGATATTAATAGTGCGAAATTGTTGGATACATAATAAACTTTATTGTGACGCTCCCAAAACAGGTATACATCACCAATCTTGAGTCGTCAAATACATGGTACATAAATTCAAATATAACTTAATTATATAATAGTCGTGTAAAATATGACAAAACATAGCTGAGAGTTTAAACAAGAATATTGTCATCTAGACAATATCCACACTCAATGGTATTTCTCATTACAATTATTATCACATTATTAGTAGAATAGTGAGGACTACTAAAGCCATTTATCCTGGACCATCACTCCATTCCCCACTCGTCGTCAAAATTTATATTCTCATTTCCTAAAGAAACAATGAAAGAAAGGGTGAGCTCAACTAGCCCGATAAAAAATATTATGACTAAGATAATGCAGAATAAATCATCTTTAGTCTTCAACAAATATACAATTGATAGAATACAATAGACAACAAGTTTTAGATCAACAAGCTGCGGTGAAATAAGCAATGCATTAGAAGAGTCGAGTAGAGCATAAAATCTACTATCTTCTATGATTTAAAAGTTTTTCATCAACATTATCATTTGAGACTCGACTTAATAAATAAACCATATCATCGATTCTTTCCCACCACTCACAGCCGATAATATTCATTAAATCATCAATGGTCATGGTATATACCGAATAATCTCGGTTATAATCATACCAAAAAGCGTCCATCGATGCACTCTGAAGCCACCGAGGACTTTCACCAAATCATTCGTCACATTACGATTATGATTGATTATAAAGAATAATATCTGGTCATAATCATACCAAGTCCATCTATTCACGTAAGCCAAAGATGACTTTCATCACAATATAAGTATGAGGATGATGACAATGACATAATAATTCAATAAAACAAGTTCAAGGATAAATTTTAAAGATTTATAAATTAATTTATCCAGGAACCAATAACGTCCAAATTGTCAACATGATACTGCTTTGTAGAGTAAAATTCAAGAATAATATTCATGTACCAAAAAGAATTTGGACAGGAAAAAAATATATTTTTCAGGTGAATAGTACCCCGTGAATAGTATTTCGGGAATAGTACTCCGTGAATAGTATCCCGACACGAAAAGTGTCCCGAATACCCGAGTGAATGATACTAGAGTGAATAGTAACCCGTGAATAGTAACTCATGAATAGTACTCTGTAACGAAAAGTGCCCAGAATACCCGAGTGAATAATACTAGAGTGAATAGTAACCAGGTGAATAGTAACCCATGAATAGTAACTCGTAAAAGAAAATACCAAAGAAAATGATATTCCATGATGAGTACAAAAGAAATGATATCTCACGAGTATAATATAATATACGAAACTGCAAATGAATTTTCACCCGCCATGCGGTAATCCACGGAAACAGATCATTTCCACAATTTAATAAAGAATGAATACAAAAGGTCATTTACCATGCATGCGGTAATCCACATAGACATGTTATTCCAACAGAATAATAAAGAATGGAATAACAGAAGAATTCACCGAGCATGCGATAGATCAAGCCTTACAGACGAGTTATTCTAGCGAATAATAAAGAATGGAACCAGTCATGCGTAATGCATGCAGACGGGATATTCCAAATGAATAATAAAGAATGGAATAACAACAGAATTCACGAGCATGCGATGAGCAGATGCATGAGCGAGTTATTCCAATGAGAATAATAAAGAATGGAATAATGAAGAATTTCACCATGTATGGGGTACTTCGCATAGACAGGTTATTCCAACATAATAATAATAAAGAATGGAATAACAACTCTTATGAGTATTGAAAGAAAATAACTCTCTTCATGAATACGAAAGAATAATACCCTTACCTCGGAAGAAACCGGATACTAGAATAGTGAGGTAGCAGACTTCTCTTCTTTCTTTCTCTCTATAATTTTTCTTTATAATAATTGCTCTATAGCTTTAGTGAATTGGTGAGAAATGAAGGAAGAATGAGCTTCTATTTATAGGAAAATATAGTTTCAATAATTGCACATTTTGGGCTCGAAATATTATAGTATAATACCTTCATCTTTTCCTTCATTTTTAATTTAATCTTGCAAGTATTATCAAACTTGCACCACCTCCCCTAATAGTAAATCATGTGAATCAATAGTAAATCATGTGACTTAATAGTTCTAAACATGTGAAAATTTTAATTATAGTATAGTTCCTTCATCTATACCTCCATTTTTAATTTAGTCATGCAAGTATTATCAATCTTGCACCAACTCCCCTAATAGTAAATAAATGTGAATCAATAGTATACACGTGAACAAATAGTTATAATCATGTGAATCAATAGCAATTAATTGCTCATTTATTCGGTTAATTACATGATTGGTCAATATAACATCCAGACATCAATTATTATCGAAATAAATGTCGACTTTCACTAACACTAATAATTCTAACACAATGGAACTATCAATTTCATCTTTAATCAACACGAACTTATTCATCATTAATATTATAATTCTGATATTTAACAATCAAGTCGCTCCCGGAAAGAGGGGCTTTCAGATAAGATTTCTCCATTGGTAGCGCTTGATTAGGTGACCAAACCTCTCCTCGACAGAACTTCTGACATTGTCAATATTGAAAATAATAATATGAATAACTTTGTCGTCTCAATTATTGATTTAATAATATAACATATTATACGAGATGATCTTGTGATAATACTTGAATCAATAATATGAGAGATATTATACGTGATTCATTGTAGCAATAATTGTGTATAAGCGAGTGGCTTTTCACGTAAGCATCAATAATCAATCTAGTGTGTTACTATGCAACGATGCCAGCGTATTCTTGTACTTTTACTACTAGGGTAGTTCAACAGTTTTAACGGTAACACTTTCGTAGTTATAAAAAGATAATTTCATCGTTTTCTTACTACTACAATATATCCATTGTGGGGTCCATTAATGATTATGTGTCGTCATCTGAATATTCACTGTTAAAAGCGAATATTCCCACCAATCAATTATTATATAACAACTTTTACTTTTGCAAAATTTATAAATATTACCCACAACTATAACATTATATCAAATCCACACCATAATATTCAAAAAAAAAATATTTCGAGAAATTTAAATCTTTATTCATAAAATTTAGGGTCTCACATTTATACTCCCTTTGTTTTGAAATTATAGAATTATTATTGATTTTAAAAAAATTAATTGAAAATATTTTTAAATTTAAAATTGATATATATAATTTATTTAAATTTGGAAAATAATAGATCTTATAGCTAGTAGTACTTTTTAGATAATTTTTATATTTATAATTTTATTGACAAACTAAATAAATTCATGTCAATTTTAATCAAATTTTAAAAAATCAATATTAATTTAATAATTTAGAACGTAGATAATATTTTTTTATAAATTAACCCTTGTGTATATCTCTACTGATACAAAATTCAAGGACAAATTTATCCAAAAATATAAATTTTGTCGCTCCAAACAATTTTTCCATATTATTAAAAGAATATTATTTTTTTTTTGGTTTACTTGCGCTTATGATAAATCTTAATTGAAGTGTACGTACCTTGAAATCATTAGATTTTATTTATACTATAATTTATGACCTTTTCTTAGGAATGTCAAGATTTATTACACAGAGATAAATTAAGATTTACTCTCTGTTTCATAATATATATCACGTTTTAGATGATTTTATTTTTTTTAAATTATTTATCGTTTTATATAATTTAAGAGTTCAAAATTGTCACTCATAAAAAATATTATGGATGAGATGAGAATGAGATAAGTATGGTAATTATAAAAATTTAAAAGTATTATAAACAAATGATATTATATTTAATATTATACAATCATTTTCTTTATTCTTGTACATAACTCTAAAACGTCATATATTTTATTCCATCCGTCCCTTAATATAAGTCGTTATAGAGTTGTGCACAAATATTAAGAAAATAATTGTATAACATTAAATATAATATCAATTGTCTATATTATTTTTGTATTAGAAAAAGAGTGTTATTTATTCGGAAAAAAATAGTGAGAGAACCAAAATTATATTTAATATTTGGGGTAATATTAGAAACTAAGCAATTAATGCTTACTTGAAATTCTCAAACAACAAATAGTAAGAGCATCTCTAAGAGTAGTAGTAAAAAAAACTCTTTAAATTGATGTTTGTTGACCTACGTGACAATTTGAAGAGCATTATTTGCTACTTTCATATTTTGTGCCTTATTAGTCTCTTTAATTTAATGAGCTATATATCAAACCCATAGTGTAATAAATGCTTTTAGCCTTTAATTGTAGATTTGAAGAGTGAGAAGGAAGTTGCAGATTTGAAGAGTGAGAAGAATGTTTATTAACCTACGTGACAGTTTGAAGAGGCTGTTAGAAAGAATTTTTTTACTACTCCTCATCTATTTGAGTATTTCAAAGTGGTTAAAGAGATTGTTAGAAATACTTTAAGAGAGAGAAAAATATTTTTTTAAAACTACTTAATAATTAAGGGATGGATGGAATATTATAACTATCTAAAAGAATTAAATTTGAGTTGTTGATCGATATTGATAGGGCAGAAAGTAAGCGATAAAGAAATTTTTTTAGTTTTTGACAATGGTGTCCTCGAGTTTATCTCCACAAATCCCAAAACTCAAGGGCAAATTTATCAAAAACAAAAGACAAAGAAAACTTAAAAGACAAATGTCCAATATTTTTTTATTAATCACATCTAAGATAAATCTTAATTTATATTTAATCATCATGTAATTTAAATTTATTCGATTATATTTATTTTAATATACATATTTGAAGGATTTAGCAAAAAGAAAATAAAAGACAATACATATTTGAAGAGTAATGATCACTGCAATTACCCCCTACCAAAAAAAAATGTCCTTCCCATTTTGCCATCTTCTCCCTCATGCCAAGTTGCCATAATATCATGGGGTCGTTCTTCTAGTTAAAAATCTCTCTCCTACTTCCACTCAACAAAGTAGTGAGAGTGACACAATCACACACACAAACAAACACAACTTTTCATATATATATATATATATATATAAAAGAAGAAGAAGAAGCAGCAGCAGCAAACACTAAGAACCACTCCTTCCTCAAAACACAAAAGTCATGCCTTCAACTAATGCACACTATAATGACCCTGGCCAAATCTCACAAGATGACAGAACCCTATTTTCCCCTCTTATCCGGCCTTCGTCTCGTCGAACACTTTCTCTCTCCTCATCTCCATCCTTCTCATCATCAAATTCATCCGATAATAATTCATGTTCTAGCCCTACTACTACTCTAAAATTCTCAGGCCGAATCCCTTTTTCTTGGGAAAAAATTCCCGGAATTCCAAAAAATAAACAAATTCCCAAGAATAAAAATATTGAAAACCCTTCATTAAATTTCCTCCCATTACCTCCATCCGCCAAAAAATTCAACCAAAAAGAAATTTTTCCCACGACCCAAAAGAAGTACCACACTAATCACAGTTTCCGAAAAGACCCTTTTTTCGCAGCATTAGTGGAGTGCTCTAAGGGAAATGATGAGCATGACAGCATTGGAAATTTCTGGAAAAGTTCAAGGGTAACAAGGACATTAAGCGATCGATTAGGGTTTGTGAGCATGTACACTTCTTGCAAAAGCATTTGTGCTGTTTCTGACTCGATCGTTTATCTTCCAAGATCAAGAACACATGCTTTATATCCTCACCGTTCGCGCTGAAGTTTCCGACCTCCGGAGATCATTTTCCGGTCATGGCCAGGCAATGATCTATTATCTATATATATATATATATATATATATATAGATAAGTGAACGTTTTCACTTTTAACTACCCTTATTTATGTTTCTTCATAAAAGGTCACTTTTTAAATATTTGTGTACTTTATTGGCAAGTTTTGTAGTTTTATGGATTGTGAGGACAAGTCAAAATTAATGCATGTCCCCAACCTCTATAAATATTAAATTAAAATTAAAATTTGTGTAATAATAATATTTATTTACTAAGAACCAGTGTTAATATTATGGTTTGTTTTAATAAATTATGAAAATTGCAATAGTTGTGCCTTATTTGTAGACAACATCTTACAAGAAATTCATGTACTTGCATGATCCGTTCTGTATTCCATGTGATTTTGTATGGCTGTGTATGAGTAGTGTTTACATATCCCCACGTGCTACCTACATTAGTGTTGGACCACATAATTTGTTAGCTTGTGAACTCTCTTTTCTTCCATTGAATAATTAAGTAATGTTAAGAGATATATTCTCGATAGGTAACTGATAAAATAATTAATGTTAAGAGATTGTCGATTTTTATTTTTTATTTGTTATTGAATGACAGTAAAGGTATTATCGGGTCAAGCGAGACTAAATCCCTCTTACAACGATATTAAGAAAATTCAACTTTTTTATACATACCGTGCACAATTGTACTCCTCCATTGTTGACTATATATAAAAAAAAAGTTAAGTATATATGGCCATTAATTATAGGTTAATTTATAAAATTTTATTGGTTTTAGACACTAATTAAAAAGCCCTTGATTAATTTCAATGAGAATTTGATGAAAGCTTCAAGAGGAAACTTCATATTTTGCATTTGTAATACTACTTATTTAGCCTTGAATTGGTCCAAGTGGAATAATAATGCCTATAGTTTATGGCAGTAACTTTGGTTATTTATGGGTCATTCTCTACCTATTTTATTTTTATTTATTTATTTTTGGGATTATTTTCTGTTCTATTCTTTTGGTTGGTAAGCTTACAATCTAGTTGTCTTGTTCAATAATTTATTGAAATTGATATATTTTCACAATACTTTTTTGATATTTTCATTAATAAAGTGTCATTTATAAATATATAACAATGATCAGTAGAACCGTCGTAGTTATAAGATTTATAGCGACGATTTTGTAATAATTTTTTTTTATTGTGAATTTATCGGTTTCCTAATTTATATCTAAGTCAACAATAATTAGGTGGGGAATATTAGCCAGGCCACAGGAGTACCAGGCCAGTCCCAATACCATTCATTTTAGGAAGGGACATATATCTAGCCAAACAGAACCTTCCCCCACTCTTAAAACTGTATATTATACTGAAAGTCATTACCCACGCACAGTTGCAAAGGGCCAAAACCATTATTTAAAAGGGATTTGTTTATTTATTTTTTTATTTTCTAGAACTATGCAAAAATTACAAGTTTTCTTCAATCGGACCACAAGTTAGAAGAGTTTTTTTACACTTAATACTCGAAAAGACAAATCTGCCGTAAGAAAAATGGGTTTGGGTCAGATTTTGGTCGAATTTAGGTGAAAATTAGAAAAAGGAACAGAATTTCAAGAGATTGGAGTGTTATTCAGCCAAATTAGTAAGACCTTTTTTAAAAATTTGCATGTAATGTAACCACAATCTTAATAAACTGATCTCCATTATACAGACCAATCAGTATTGTATCATAAGGCAAGTAACTTTGGCCAATCGATTAATATCTGATGTCACGCATGTGGTGAGGAGGTAATTTATTTCGTGTGTGATGTTTGTCATTGGTCGAATAACCAACTTATCATAAAATTAACTTCATGGTAATCAGATCCGTATCATACATATTTGGTAACGAGTACACATACTGAGCTGAGTTGAATATTGTATAACTAGCTACTTGAGGTCTACCCTATGAATTATTATAGAGCTCTATGGATGGTACATTGTGCTTAAAAATGCACGCGTAGGCATGTTTTTTTGTTGTCAATTTCTCTCACTAGAAGTTTATTTGCTTGTAGCGATTGAAACCATTATGATATGAAACAGATGGAGAAAATATCCATGTTTTATGTTAGGCCGCACACAAAAGTTGCTCTTTCTGTAACCCTTTTTTCGGTGTGTTGTATATGATGATGAAAATGTTAGTGGGCATATATAAATATATATATATATATATATATATATATGTTGTTCTTTTTTGTTAATTATGTGACACCATGAGTGCCGAAAGAAGCTGTTAATATGATGAACAAGAGGTCCACCACAAGACTTTATACCCCAGCTGTTCATCACATGACCACATCACTATAAAAAGAATTGATGATTTCACTACCAAAAAAAAGACTTTTTGAGACATAGGGAAAAATGTCTCAAAAAGTATTTGAGATGGTTTGTGCGGAGAGCAGATCCTCTATCCCTAAATTTTCTGTCTCTCTCGTGTCTCCTCACTTAAATTTTGACACATGTCATTTTATTTAATTTTAGAATTAATTAGTGTTAAGTAAGAGATTAGGTGTCAAAATTTAAGTGGAAGGACACAAGGGGACAGAGGATCTGCTCTCGTTTGTGTGACGATTTTATGTTGTCACCTATGCAGGGGTCTTTTTTGTTTTCCGCAACTGTTTTAAAGTGTCACAAATGGTTTTTAAGACCGTTTTCAGTCGACCATGATACCAGGCTGTTTGGTGGGAGACAGTTCATCTGATACTTCTCCAATATAATTTTCATAGGTTGGTGCCTTTTGGCTTGCAAATTTGATATCTGAGATTAGGAATCTCATCAACATCTTTAGGCCCATCATGTGGAGAAGTAATAGGAAGATTTGAGGAAATCGTTGTATCACCCACAGCAAGACTCGAGCTCACATAAGAAGTTTTAAAGTGTCGCAAATAGTTTTTAAGATCGTTTCTGGTCGACCGTCTCAAATACATGAGGCCCTCTTACATTACGCGACAGTTTGCCATCCGTTGCTAATAACATTTAGCAGTCAAAAATATTATTTGGCTCCATTTTTTTTTTCGTGGGTTGCTGTTCTTCTTGCAACATTCTATGACCGTTGCTAATTATATAGGCGCAGAAAGTTTCCCTCCGGTTCACTTATTGCGACACTTTATTACCGTCACGAATAATCTATGAGAATATATTTTTTAATATTTATATTTTTACGTATATAGATGGTCTACTTTATTAATTATCTGTAAACATTCACTAAAATAGTAACAACGACACAAATTTTGAATAAATGCATACATACATGAAAATTTTATTTAACTAAAAATATTATCTAATTTTACAAACTAGTTCCCTTATAAACAATAAAACTTTGTAAAGTCTCCACTAACTAAAATTTCTCATTACAATATTCAATCAATATATATATATATATATATATATATATATATATATATATATATATATATCGATCAGGATCGATACTTTCTTTCTCACTCGCGTCTTCACTCCTCTTTAGCGATGGACTGATGACGATTCGATTCATACAACAATGTAGTCTATACTTTTAGCGCGCTATATGTTGTCCGTCGCTAAAAGTATAGATGATTGTTGTATGACCGAAACCGCCGTCGTCGGTCCTCATCGCTAAAGGGGGGGTGAGCGCACGGGGTAGTAAGATAAGGGATGATATGACTGATCCTCGCTTCTATATATAATTATCAACAACAAATAGAAATATAACAAATTGCTCCTATTCGGCAAAATTCAGTATTTGTAAGGGTGCACAAAATGCCCACAGCCTGAAGCCTGAAGCCTGACCTTGGTCCAGCCTAGGTTCGATCTGGTCAAATCCTGACCTGATCAAGGTTTGGACTGATCAGACCTGACCTGAAAGGCTCAAAAATTGAAATCTAGTCTGACCAAGCCTACAAAATAACCTAGGCTTAGGTTTGACTTGGCCTGTCTTGCCTGGTTCGACATGATCTGGCCTGACCTGATTCTTTATCTAATTATTTGTAAATTTTGAAGTTTAAAGTTATAATGAAGTATAAATTCTTACTTATTCATTATTATAAGTTGTAAGATATTAGTTTTAATTAATACATCAACAAAGTTTAAAGTTTTACATTCTTGATTTCTTTTAAATACATTTAATTAATATACATCTTCAATGAATAGAACTAGTTAGTATGTTTAATATTAATAATAACTCGTTTATTGTAAATACTAATATTTAACATTAAAATTTTATTAATATTCCTTGCTACTTTAAATGTTAAATATTAACATTAATTAATACATCAATAAACTAACTTTTAATGTTAAATATTAATAATAAATTAGTTTCTTGTAAATACTCAAGTTCTACATTAATTTAGATATGCTAAATTCTTAAGGGGGTTTATGATTTTGGTTATTTTGTTAGGTATTCCGTTGTAACAATTTAAATAATAACTCCATGAAGCAATTAAAAACTACTTGAAAATAATACTTGACATATAACTATATAAGTATTTAATAACCATAAAGGAATATGTGTATTTAAACTTTACAAAATATATGTCCAACTGATATACTCTCGTCATTCCAAAATTAGATATACAAATTGACTTTTGAGGTCAAATGACGACATATTAAACTTTAAATTGATGTAAATTTATTTAATTTTAGCTGATACAATTAGTATAATTGTATAGTATATAACAAAAACTATTAATCACAAAATTTATTTCATTCTAAACTTTTATGAGTCATACCAATTTTGAAATTTAATATACCGTTGTTTGACCTCAAAAGTTAAATTGAATCTCTAATTTTTGAATGGAGAGTGTAATTTTGTGCTTTTAATTATATAATAGATAGATTTAAATTTATTTAATATATTTTAAAATATATTAAAAGTATCATGATATTTTTAATTTGTCATTATTTTTTATCAGTTCTAACGTCATACAATCAAAACTAAAATTTTAACTATGGAACAAAGAGTGTATAATTAAGTAGAAAACTTTTATTTTAAATATTAAAAGCAATTTATATTAAAATTTTAGGAAATTTAATATGATTACTATTTTTGGAAAAGATGGTTTAAGTAATTCATTATGAAGACAATTTTCATCTACCCATTTCCAATAATAGACTTTTTAAGACACATTTGGAGTAATAGATTGTTTAAGACATTTTTAAGGAAAAAGACGGTCACCCAGAAACTTACTTAAAAAGACACTAGGAGAAACCGTCTTAAATAAAGAAATGGAGATGGTTTATGTTTCTGTCTTAAAAACCTATGTTGTTTAATTAAAAGTCCCTTTTTGTAGAGTAACTTAATTAAGATAATAAACATAAGAATTAAGATAATGATTGGAAAGCATTAAATATAATCTTCAATTGCTATATAATCTGCTTAAATCATTAATTTATCATAGCATACGAGTTTAAAATCTTAAAAAAAAATAGGTAGAAAGAATTGAGGATAATTTTGGAAAAATTATTATTGATTCTTCTAAATTTGAACAAACGTTAATTAATTAGGAACAAATTAAAAACTCTAAAACGTCATTTAAATAGGGACGGATGGAGTACCTGATAGTACTTATTTTAATGATAATATAATATAGTTCGGTAAGACCAGACATTCTACATTTTATATATATTTTCTGTTGACCTATATATGGAGCCAATTTATAATAAATAGTGGTTATAAATAAACTTATAGGGTCTTGATTATTTATCAGATCTTGCACCATACATTACAATAGATGTTGGTTGAACAACCACGACAATATGTTGCAAAAGGGAAGTTACTTTACTATTAATTCGAAATTAGTAATTTTCCCTTCTGTAACACTGTGTTGTGGTAGTTAAATTGTTCTGTAATATTGTGTTGTGAATTAATACTTTTTTTTTTTGTCGGGGTGGGGTGGGGTGGGGTGGGGTGGGGTGGGGTGGGGTGGGTGGGGTGGGTGGGGGGGGGGAGGGAAATGAACGGACAGATCTTACAATATATGGTGCAACTTCGTATATGCTTTCATACTTCATATTAAATGAAATAATATTACTTAAATTATATGAAGTATGAAACAATATACAAAAGCTAAACTACTGATGTGAGTAATGAGTGGGCAGCGTTTGATAATGTGAAAAGAACAGTGATTTAACGTTCAGAATGTGAAAAAGCGAAGTGATTTGACGTCGATAAAAGGTAAAATCTTATTGGAAAGTGATTTCTTTAGATGATGCGCTTATGGATTCCATAGAATAAGTCAAACTTACAAAATATCACATATCACCATTATTTCTTTCGAGTGTCTGCAACTTCTTACTATTGGTTATGCTACACATCACATAATTAATCAACGCTTTTTAATCCTTCAATAATTATTCACTATGGATATTATACTCACAATACTGACAACCAGATCGTTCCCACGAAAGAGGGAACTTTTCGAGAATGATCTCCTTATTTGCGTATGATTATATACCTAACCTTCGTTTTCGACGTAACTTTTAGACATTACCAATAGTGCTAAATAATAATATCATTTCAAATAATATGAGTTACTATGCCGTGACAATTATTAATTTAATGACGTAGAATACTATGCAATTGTTACTGTGACAATTATTGAATCAATAATATGAAATACTATGCGATTATCACTGTACCAATTATTGAGTCAATAATATGAAATACTATGCAATTACTACTGTAGCAATTATTGAATCAATAATCAGAAATATTGTGCAATACTGTGTGCTACTGTGGACTATCGCGTGTTACTGTACCTTTATCACTGGGTATTACAACATTTAATAGTAAAAAATTTGCCGTTATTTTATAAAAATCTTATTTTATAAAAAGGTTATTTTTGTCGCTGTCTATATCCGACAGTTATTCCGTTGCGGGGTCCACCAATGATTGCGCCGTCGTATGAATATTTTTCGAAAAAAAATACTCCCCAACAAAACGAATATTTTTCAACAACTGTTTACTTTGTATAATTTGCACATATCACCCACAACTATAATATTTATTAAATCAGCACCTTACTATTTAAAATAATATATAAAGAAAATCAAATCTTATTCATAAAAAATTGGGGTCTTACAACCTCCCCTTTCACATGAAAGTGAGACTAAGTGTGTAAACGAATCGAAACAAAGCGAATAGAGAGCTACTCGAATTCGACTAAAAACGTTAAATTCATACTTGAATTCGACTCGAATTCGATTTGTATTTAAAAAATTCTACTCAGATTTGACTCGACTCGAATATTTATTACTCGAATTCGATCCGACTCGGATCGAATTATATTCAAACTACTCGCGAGCTTCAAATTCAAGCTCGAATTCGAGTATCCACATACTAACTTACTCTATAATAAATAAAATTATAAATTAAATTTGTTATTTTATTTAGAAATGAGAAAATATATTTATTATTATATTTTACAAATATAAAATCAAAATTAAAATTAAAAACAAAACAAAATAATAATAATTAATTATCTTAATTTGATTTAATTTTGTATATATTATAAGAGAATGTATCGAGTATCTAATTGAATCTGTATCAATCGAGTGTATCTAATAACAATCGAGAATTCGAGTAATTTTAATCTTAAACGGGTCGAGTATAACCTTGCTCAAATTCTACTCATATTTTTATTCGAATTATTTTTTATGCTCAGATTTGAATCATATTATTAACGAATCCAAGTCTCGCTCGTATTTTTTCGAATCGAACCCGAACTGTTTGGCTCGTTTACAATCTTAGGTGAAACCCACTTTCTTCTTATGTGAGAGAAAATTATGTAAAAATATAAAAAATACATGTAAATATCAGTTTCCAATATATATCCTACTCAAACATAGAGAACATGTGATTTTTTTTTTGACGAGTGTGTATATAAAGTTTATATCTACTACCAATAATCTCAACAGTTATTCATGATCTTCTGGTTGGGTCATGATGATCAAATATTACCCTATGAATAGTGAAGTTGAGAGTAGATGAAAACTCTAGTTGGAAAATTCGAATCAAACTGTGCATATGATATAACTATCAGAGGTGGGGGGATACAATGCAGTCAGTATTACCTCACACAGTATTACCTCACAAAACCTGACGAGAATGACAAAAATTTTAGTAGTAGAAATTGAAATACTCCGACCTCACATCTAATGAAAGTTTGAGTAGGTGTATGTTTGATTACACCTTAATGTATCTTAACAGTCCATCTTTTAATATATTTTAACAACTCATATTTTTATATTAAGAGATCTTCTGGATAGTTAAGATACAAATATGAGTCTAAACTATTCAGAGGACCCTCTTAATTTAAAAATGTGGGTTCTTAAAATCCATTAAGAGGTGAGTTGTTAAGATACATTAAGATACAATCAAATACGTATGACTCAATTATTTTAAAGTACAAGAGGCAGAATAAGAATATTTAGAAGCCCAACTTGGCCCTTTCAAAAAATGCCCTCCCACCAAGAATTATAAAAAGATTTGTGTAATACATAGTTGGTATCTACTTGAGTTTTGAATTGATCTCCAAAAACAAACACAACAAGATGCTAAATGGAAACCCTTATTTTTCATTTGTTTATTGGTAAGTTGCATTGTACTTGGCAACGCGTTATGAACTAAACTCCAAACTCTCAAAAGTCTTTTGGCTAAACAAGGTAGGCTTTCACTTACTAGTTGTGATAAAGACACCACTAATTATGAAAGAGTTTCACCTATAGAACCTGTATAGAAATTATAGCATAGCATGTAATCAAAATAAAAGGCAAATATTAGACTAATCAGATAAAAAAATAAGTCCCCTTGCCGGGAAGACCCGACTACATGAGCTACGCGATGCCCCAACATCAATGTAACACTTAAGTCCCACATCAAAAAATAGGAGAAAAATTTACCTGCATATAAGGAAATAAGTTACTATCAATAGTATATTTAGTCATGACCTTTTGAATGAGCATGTGGTGGGCTAAAATAATCCAAGAATATACTATTAAGACAGTAGTTTAAGGCCTTATTTGGATGGATTTAATTCGATTCGCTCGAGATTTGTTCTATTCAGACTTGGAATTTGACTCGATCAACTGCTTAAAAGTATCAACTTTGGTTATTTATCTTATTAAATTTACCTTTTAAAAAGATTGGATAATAAAAACATGCATATTCGTACTTAGATTAAAGTAAGAATACTATTAAGCACAAACTTGGCACCAAAGGATAAGAATTTTTAATGCCTAATCTCCATTTTTTTACTCTTTATCAAGCAAGTTACTAAAATTAAGAAGGTTCCTTTAATATATTTGTATTAACGTTTATGCAAGGTTAATTTTTCCTCAAGGAATTGTGGTTTTTTTTTCTTGCGTACATTTATTTTCTGCCTGCCCAACCTAAAATCCACATTGAACATCATGCTTACATTAAATCCTAGTTTGAGCATATAAGAAAATCCCCATACTGAATAACATTCGCATTGTGTTTGTGAGTTTTAAAAGGAGAGAAAAGAAGGAAGAACGAGAAAAATTTATGGAAGAAATTAAAAGTTTTTTATTTGTGAGTTTTTTAAGAAAATAATATTAAAAAAAAGGGTGAGGAAAATTTAAAACAAATTTCTTTCGAAGGAAATTGATTAAAGACTTGTATAACATTTCCAAGTATAACAAATATACTTCTAATTAATAGTTTATCAAAATATTCTTATATTAATTTATCAAAAATATTAAAACGTAACGTACTAATTTTGATGCTCAGCTTTAAAACTCTAAAAACTATGTTTGTAAGCTAAATAAGATGCATTTATAATGACGAGTTACTTATACACAAATAAGATAATCAAGTGCGTTCAGTCTTTTTAACCTAATATTCACTCTGGTAAATGAACTAGCACTCAGTTTCTAGTTATTTTAGACACCTTATATAAATAGAAAACTATCCTTAACCTAATCTGCAAGAGAAAATAATCAAAACATGAATATTCTTGATTGAATGAATATTCTATATATTTTCTCAAATTTATATCAAAAATAAATAAATAAAACTAAATAGCACATGGACCAAAGTAAATTTAGACAAATTAATCAAAAGATTCCAAAACCTAATGATCAAGCAAAAAAAACATAAAAACAATATGTTATGAAATATAAGATTAAATTTGGCTTATTAAGATTAATATGAGATATTTAAATTCAGATTTTGATGTGATTTATTTTAATTATGAAAACCATAAATTAAGGTTGCAATTAGTAGTAATTTTTGTATAATTAATAATTTTCAAAATTATGTTGTTTACAAGTGAAAGCTTTTATAAATTAAATTCAAAAAATATTTTAATTTATATTTTAGAGTAAAGAAAATATGTCATAATCTCATGAGCTTTTAAAGGAGATACATTTATTTGACAACAATGATATTCTTCATATATAAAAAAGATCGCATAACGCCTATATACATACACATGTATATTGTAAGTCCTCATATATATATATATATATATATATATATATATATATATATATATATATATATCTGATTCGGATCTTAAATTTCACTTTTCTTATCCAATTCAATTTGAACTCACTTTCTTTTTAATGACGCCGGACGTGACGGTTTCGATAATACAATCGACGTCTATACTTTTAGCGACGTTATATATGTTGTCGTCGCTAAAAGTATAGACGACTATTGTATGACCGAACCGTCGTCGTCCATCTGCTAAAGGAGGGTGAGTTCGGGTGATTGAGATAAAGTAATTTTAAGATCCGGATTATATATATATATATATATATATATATATATATATATATATATATATAAGGATGCAGTCACATACCCTTCATCCCCTTTAGCGTGGACCCGTGACGGTTTGATTATCTGATACAAGTAAATCATACTTTTTAGCGATTTGACAACATATAGCGTCATTAAAAGTATGACGACGATTATAGATGACCGAACCGTCACGTAGGTCCCTCATCGCTAAAAGTGGAAAGACATATGAATAAGATAAAGTAGGTGACTGATCCCATTCATATATATATATATATATATATATATATATATATATATATATATATATATATATATTATGTTTTTTTATATGATAATAATATTGTTTTATTTAACTTCAGACATGTGAGTCTTTGATCTGACTCATCATAGTTATTTAACTAAGGAAAAAAAAAGGAGAAAACAAAAGAACAATAACCATCACAACACATGGGACCTACAAACCATATAAAATCAATTTAACCAACATGAACAACCATCCCTTTTTCTCTTTTTTGGGTCAATTAAATTCTTTCACATTGGACTTAAAATTGAGCAACTAAAATAATTTAATAATTTAATTATCAAGAAAATATTATTATATCTAAGCTGATCAGCTGTCCCATGTTATACATAATAACATAAAAGTGGCAAATGTGTGAGGTCTCCATCATAATTTCTTCAAATAACCGGACAAGTGACCCCCTCAAAACCTACTTCCAAATAAACAAATTCCATATAAAATCATATAAATGAAACTTATCTTATAGATGATACACATCCCTTTCGTCTCTCTTGGCGGTGGGTAATAATATAATAAAATAAGTGTACCACTATATGTTGCGTCTACACGAGATATAGTATATTATAAAATTAGCCAACTGTATAAAATGAAATTTTAAAATATTAATAATTATAATTATTCACGTAAATCGCAATAAAAAATGACATAAATAATAAGATATATAATTTTTCATAAAATAAATACAAAAATAACGCTTTACTTTTATATTTCAAAGTATAAAAATAACGCATGTTGGGATATAATTATTTGGGTCGTGATCTACGTGGAGGAATACTCCCCACGTATGAGTTTGGGCCCAATAGATTCAATGGGACATAGTCCAGAGGAAGTCTCATCGCGTAGGAATCTGTTTGAATAGGTGAAGAACTTTAAGAAATTTAAGATTCCTGATTATATTTGATATTTAATTCCTAAAGAAAGTGACTTTTCAAAATAGTGTATCATCACCCATCTCGAAAGTCGCCAAAAAAATACACTACTCGACAACTTATTTATACTGTTGTCGTGCAAAATATGACGACATATATACTGTGAGTTTCAATACAAATATATATACCAACTCGACTAGGTGTCACAATTGAGACTTACATAAAGGTACGGTCGATAATCTTGTTTTAAAATTAAAATCTTTGGGAAGTGCTTTCAAGGAAACATAGGAGGCCATGTAAATGCAGGTTATGATAGATATCATATGTCCACATAATTATCCTTGGTTGATCTAATAATTGAAAGAAAGCGAGAAGATTCTTATCGTATTCATTCCGATGATGAGTCTTCTCTCGATATATAACTATCTCCACTGTCTGCAATTGAGAACTATATTTTAACCAAACTCCAAGATTATATAGGTAGTGCTTTCGTAAAATATACTCAAGAAGTGGATGTGCACAACCCCTGTCTTATGATAACACGAGGTTGTATGTCATTAGACATCTTGTATGATAAGTGGCAAAACACCTTCCAAAGTTGGGTTCACCTCACCCTATTCTGGTTCACCAAAATTAAATATCAAATGGCGTATACAATACGACACACTTATCTAAAGTTCTCGATAAAATTATTTTCATACTATTTAGGGAGAACCTCAATGACTATAGACCACCGCTTATTCCTCCTATTATCCCCTTTCAACCCAAATTTACACTCTTATTACCTGAAAGGAATTGTGAAACAAAAGGGTGAGCACAAATAGCCCAGTAAAGAATATCGTGACTAAAAATAATTAAATTATCAATAGCCTTCGTCAGTAATAAATCAGAGATTTAGAACATATGATAGATGATAAAACTTTTCAACCATATATAGTTGCAGCGGAACAAGCAATCCATTAGAAGAGTCAAATAGGCCATAAAGTATTATTTTCTTCACGTTAAAAGTCCACCAATAATGTTTTATCCCTATAACATCAATCAACAGTTTCTTTCCACAATCATATGAATAACTCATAATCATAATTGTGATTCTAAATTCCTCTTCGCACCTAGGACGAAGATAATTTTCATCACCTATCTTTACCTGAAACATTTAAGATCATGGTTATACCAAATCACAGTTCCTGTTTATAATCATACTTAATAAATTCATCTTTGCACTACGGGCCAAAGATATTCATTATCATTTCATCTTTGCACTTTATAAGTAGAAGACATACAATTTGTATTTTAGAAGAGTCAGTAGAGCATGATATCTACTATCTTCTACTTAATTTAAAAGTTTATTATCAATATTTTATCGGCGAGACTCGAACAATAAATAATCCACATCATCGAATCACCCCTTCACTACTACCAAATGATATTTGTTAATATCACATCCATGAATTATCTATGACTTTCTGGTCAAGTATATTCATTATTATCACATCCATGAATTAATATTTCATCGCTGAGACTCAGCTCAATAATTAATCCACATCATTGAATTATCCATGCACTACGGCTAAAAATATTCATTAGTATCATAACCACAAATTATCTATGCACTACGGGCCAAATATAATCGTATTTTCATCAACGGTTATGATCATGCCATAAAATAATTCATCTTTGCACCATTGGCCGAAGAGAATCCATGGCCATAATCATACCAAAAATTGTCCATCAATGCACTACGGGCCAATGAGGACTTTTAACACATCATTTGTAACATTACGGTCATGATTATACCGAACAATTCCTGGTCATAATCATACCAAGTCTATCTATGCACTACAGGCCACAGATGACTTTCATCATAATATAAGCATGAGGATGATAATAATGATATAAAAAATTAATCAAATGAGATAAATGATAAATATTAAACATTTATAATATAATTTATTCAGAGTTCAATAATATCCAAATGTTATCAATCACTTAATAATCTCATAATCTATTATCATTAATATTATAACAATATTTTAATCATTTCTTAAACTTATAAACAATTTATTTTAATTGTTTACACTTTACTAATTAATGCATTTAATCATCCTAAAATGCTAAACTCATAAGATTTCATCATCAATAACCAAAACTCTCATCACAAATCTGCATATACCTTATATAGGATTTTCAAGCCATAAAATCCTATTTTCCAATTTTGTTACTTCACATAACATATTTAATTTATTTACTCATAACTAGTTCATTTTCATGAAAAATACCAAATCAGACCCAAAAATATTTTTTTTCTGAGATTTAGCAGAATATAGTCTCATATTAAACATATATTTTTCTCAGAATTTTAAAAATTCATTTACTATTTTTCATCAGGCCAAAACTGTCAAATATTTAGACATTTTTTATAAACTGTACTTTTGTCCAAAAATTCTAAAATTTACACAGTATACTTCTGTTATATACATGTACTCCCAATAAAAATTTCACAAATTTTGGAGTTAACCACAAGGAGTTATAAGGGTTTACTTTTAAAATAGTCTTTTCCCATAAAATTCATAACTCTTAATCTATACATCCAAAAATCGCCATTTTTTGACACAATATAGAAAACTCATCAAATTATCATTTTAAATTTTTTCAGAATTTTTGAGGGTCAGAAAAATTACGAAAATGCAAATGATTTTTCACCCGCCATGCAGCAATCCACGTAGATAGATCATTTTCATAAATTAATAAGAAATGAATACAAAGGATCATTCACCATGCATGCGGTAATCCACATTGACAAGTTATTCCAACAGAGTAATAAAGAATGGAACCAGGTCATGCGTAATCCGCACAGACAGGATATTCCAACTGAATAATAAAGAATGGAACGGATCACGCAGAATCCGCATGACGGGATGTTCCAACAGAATAATAAAGAATGGAATAACAACAAAATTCACGGGCATGCGATAGATCAAGACAAACAAAGTTATTCCAACGTAATAATAAAGAATGGAATAATAGAAGAATTTCACCATGTATGCGATGACTTGGCATGACAAAGTTATTCCAACATAATAATAAAGAATGGAATAACAACCCTTACAGTATTGAAAGAAAATAACTCTCTTCATGAATACGAAAGAATAATACCCCTTACCTTAAAAAGAAGAGTATTCCAACTGGTAGGACGGGGATATACTTGAAGAAAACTTGCACTATTTTCTACGCTCAAAGTTTTCTTAAACTCTAAAGAAATACGCTCAAGATTATAGAAGAAGAATTCTCTGAATTTCTGGTGTGTTTTTCAATTCTAACTAAGCATCCTATTTATAGGAGAATGGAAAGGATACTATGTAATAAAATATAATATATTCTATTTATAATTATATAATAAAATAAAATTTATAAAATATATATATATATATATTATTTAAAATCTAATAAAACAAATAACTTTATAAAAGTATTACATTTTATATAAAAATATTTTACTATGCAAATACTATGCGTGCTTTATGCAAAATACTATGCATAATAAAATATAATATATTCCATTTATAATCAAATAAAACAAAACTTTATAAAAAGTATTTTGTTTTATATAAAAATATTTTACTATGCAAACACTATGCAGTACTATGTAAATACTATGCATAATAAAATATAATATATTCTATTTATAATCAAATAAAACAAAACTTTATAAAAAGTATTCTGTTTTATATAAAAAAAATTCTGTTTTATTACATTTATAATAATAATAAAACAAAATTTATATATATAATATATATATATATATAAATTTATGTGACTTCCCAGATTCCCCCCACCCCCATTTTTCTTTCGTGGGACCCACATGCCCACGTGTGGGCCCACCTTTTAAAAAAATTCTACCGATTATTTTGAAAAATGGGTAAATTAGGGTCCATAAAATACGCCAAAAATTAGGACAAATACTTCATAAAAATTCCCTCAATATTTTTAACAACATTTTCATTTTTGAATTTTCGAATTTTTGACTTTTTCTGAAAAAGTCAACCCCGACAAATTTTGTGTTTATAGTCTATTCTTACTAATTTCATCATTCCGGACTCAAATATCACGGCCGCGCCTCCAAAATCAACTCCAAACTCAAATTCGATTTTAAATAACATTTATTCATTATTATTATAACTCGCAATATTAACAACCAGGTCATTTCCAGAAAATAGGGGGTTTTTCAATAAAGATTTCTCCTTATTGGCTCGCAATTTGGTGACCAAACCTCTATTTGACAGAATTTTTAGACATTTTTAATTATGCAAATAACATTATGAATAATTGTATCGTCTCAATTATTGATTTAATAATATAAAATATTGTAACAATAATTGAATAAAACTAAGTGACTTCTCACGTAAGCATTAATAATCAATACCGCGTGCTACTATGCAACCACGCGTATTACTGTACTTTTACCACCGATTATTTTATGACAACTTGTTTACTTTGAAAAAAATCTCAAATATCACCCTTAACTTTAACCTGTTATCAATTTAACCACTTACTTAAATAAAATAATAATTATAAGAAATTGAATACTTTCATTTCATAAATTTCGGGGTCTCACAGAAAGTGTCAGGATAGAATCCGACTTTCTTTCTTTTAGGAGATTCAGTTCAATCCCATTAAGAAATCTAAACTAATGAGGAATCTTTTTTCCATACGGAGAATGACGTGTAGAGGAGGTGTGATCACTATAAATATAAAGTTATACCCTGATTTTCAGTTACACACAACATCTCATTATTTCCCAGTACTAAATATGTGACGCCCCCAAAACAGGTATACATCACCCATTTTGAGTCGTCAATAACATGGTACAGAAACAACTACAACTTTATTAATACAACATAAAAACTGTGAGTTTAAATACAAATATTGCCATCTAGACAATATTCACACCCAAATAAGTCCTCATTACAATTATTGATACATTATTTTACAAAAATGGTGAGGACTACTAAATAACTTTCTAGAACCTTCATTCCATACCCCCGACTAAAGTACTTCGCTACATTCTCGCCTCCCGAGAAGAAAAATGGACAAAAAGGAAAAGGGTGAGCTCAACTAGCCCAAAGTAAAAATATTATGACTAAGATAATATAGAACAAATTATCATTAGTCTTCATCGAGGAAAAATCGATAAAATATAATAGGACAACAAATTTCGGATCAATATTCATAATGAAAATAATAATTCATATAAGAAGTTACGTAGAGAATGAAATCTACTATTATCTATGAATTTAAAAGTCCATCATCAATATTTTATCCTCGTAACATCAATCAACATACATCTTGAATCAAATATTTATCTTTGCACTACTACAGCCAAAGATATTCATCGATTAGTCAGTGTTCATCTCAACACTGTTCATCTTTGCACTACGGGCCAAAGATATTCATAAGAAAATCAACCATCTTTGCACTCTGTGCCAAAGATATTGAGAATACCATCATTTAGGGGTGAGGATGATGAAAAATATTTTAAAGAAAGCGAATCTAGTGAAACAAAAGAACAAATATTAAGGATTCGTACTTTAAACAATCCGAGCTCAAAAATGTTTCATAAATAATCATAGTGAAGTAAAATTCAAGAATGATCAAAACATGGATACAATCAAAGCTAGTATCCATAATAGATATTTTGAAAAAAAAACAAAATTTAATTTTTACGTGAATAGTGTAAGATTCGTGAATAGTCTTAGTATCACGTGAATAGTAAACCCGACACTAAAAGACAAGAATTTCACAAGAAAAATCTTACCAATAATCCCAAGATAATGATATTGAAAGAAATAATATTATTTTTAAAAAATAATATCCCTTACCTCGAAAAAGGCCGTGATTTCCGATTGAAATCTTGGATATAGTCTTTGAAGGAACTTGCACCGTATAACAACACTCAAAGTATCAAAATACTCACAAGAATACGCTTCGATAATATAGAGAGAAAACTTGATTTCGGTGTGATTTTCAATTCTAACCTAAGCACCTATTTATAGAAAAATGCTTAGAACACCAAAGCAGAAAATTTAATAAAATAATAATATTTTCTAAAAATTTTCCTATGCACACCAAGAAGATTGAATTCAGCATGCTTAACATTCAACGCAACAATTATTGAATCAATAAAATATTAAACAGTAATTACTGTAACAATTATTGAGTAGTGCCTTCTTACGTAAGAATCAATAATTGGTACGTATGCAATCTGAAGTGTCTTCTTGTGTTTTAACCACCGGGTACTTTAACAGTATTAACGGTAACAACTACGCCGTTATTTATAACAACTTACACTTGTCGTTTTCTTCATCCAATCGCTTTTCTTTATGGGGCCCACATAAGGCTGCACCGTCGTACGAATATTCTCTGACAGTAAGAATATTCCACGACCAAACGAATATTCCCCGACAACAATGAATATTTTTTAACCACTTGCTTATTTGAAATATTTGCGCAATTTACCCATAACTAACCACATTAATCAAATCAACCCTTACTATTTCAAAATAATAAATAGAGGAAATTCAATTTTATTTATAATAAGTTGGGGTCTTACAAAATACCTCCATTGTTAAACCTTATTCAGTCTTCTTAAATAAGCAGGTAGCAATTAAAGAGAAGATATGTTTATAAAAGTTCAAAGACTTTTATACTCGAGTAAATATACTTCTTTGTAAACAGATATTAATTTATGCTTAGATTAAAGAGTGCTTTTGTGTAAGCAAATATATAAATTTATGCACTGTTATAAAAGTTTAGATAACTTTTGTATTTTGTGTGATCAGAAGTGATTCTAAATAAGCAATTATATAACTTTGAGCTTGATTTAAATGTGCTTCTGTATAAGCAAATATATGTAACTTTTATTCAGATTTATAAAGATTTAATTTTTATAAATAAATAATGTGTTTCTATGTAAAATAGATTTAACTTTAATTTCGTGTATAAAGTTTAAATAACGTTTATAGTTATGCTTCTTGTTAAGTAGATAAATTAACATAAGTTTGTGATATAAAAGTTTAAATAACTTTTATATTGTGTAACAAGTATTTTATGAATAAATAATTTTAAGTTCAAATACTTGAAATTTACGGATATCAAGTATAATAAATTAAGCAGTTAAATCATACTTGATATAAAAATAAATTTTTAACTCAAAAATATATATAATCATATATTTTATCTATCTTGTGAATATTAAATAAGGCCACTTAGAATTTTAAACATCGTTTGAATGATATTCTTATTTAAGTAATACATCCAAAGCACGGTATCTAAAACTGACTGAATTTAAAGTTTCACAATTAATATTTATATAAATATTTTCGATAGACTTTAGAAATTTAAATACCGTTTGAATGATATTTAAATACCGTTCAAATGAATTTAAAGTTTCACAATTAATATTTATATAAATATTTTCGGAAGGCTCGAATGGAAAAAATACACGGATTCAAGAACAAGTGGTGGTTAAAAGCGCCCTAAGATAAAGATGTCTGGGACTAACGACTTTAATCTTGTATATTTTTTTTTAACCACAATTATAAGAATAATAAATAAAAAATAATAGAGCAAGTTTGAACAAAAAATTGTAAAAAAAAGTATATTTTTTATTGCAAAAACACTGTAAAAAGTATATATTTTCTTTTACATTTTTTTGTTCAAACTTGCTCTATTATTTTTTATTTATTATTCTTATAATTGTGGTTAAAAAAAAATTTACACTGTGCCGGTCGTTAGTACCTGCACTGGAGCCCCCTCCCCCACTCCCCCACCCCCACCCCCAAATTAAGAACAAGTCGACAGCCTTAAGAATTTTTCTCATGAAAGATTGTAATTAATGGGCACATGATTTAATATTTCAAAGTATTCAAATTTCACATGTTGCTAATGATACAAAGTTTCAGCACATGTATAAAATTAATGCACCCATTTGCAAGCAACGGTCAAACAAGGTTTTTAAAAAAAAGTTTTGGCAGATCGGATATTTAGACAGGAAAATTGGATATTTTCTAATTTTTTTTTTATTTTTTACTAGTGACTCTCAAAAAATATATAATATTTATTCTAACAGAAATTTTTATAAAATATAATATTTTATGTGTAATTTAGATACATATACAAGAACATAGTTGAACAGTTTGTCCAATTTTCGTGTCTAAATATCCGGTATGTGTAGAACTACTCGGTTTTTAAACCCAATTATTCTGGGGCGACAGGATATTGGGGATTATTGGTGATCGGCTGATGTGGATGTGCCACCTTTAGTATAAGAGAGGAAGAGAAACATAAAAAAGTAGTCAATACCCGGAACATTTCATACTCTTCTCACTTTGTCAAACACTCTCCATCTCTAGCATCAATATTCTCTCTCTCAGATGCCAAACGCCAGACGCCGAACTCCTGCTTCGCTGAACAAGCTTCCTCCTGAAATAACATCGGCTTTCAAGGTATCATCTGTCTATTTCGTATCCTCATTCTCCTACCATTACTCTCTCATACGCCTAAATTCCCAAAAACCTAAAATTTGTGCATACTCTTATTTTGGGTGAAAATTTTGTACAAACTCTTTGAGAATTGAAAAGGAAGGGATTACTCTAATTGGGAGAGGTAGGTAGATGTCTTAATTTGGTTGAAGTGTACAAATTTGATCTATCTACTTCCATTGTTTCAGAAAATAGAAAAGCACTCATTTATGTTTTCTGTGTGTTTTTTTATTTATTAATTTTTTTGTTGCTAATTATGTTTTTTTTTATTTTGTCTTTCGTTTCTCTTTTTTAACTAAGAGTTAAATCAAAACAAGAAAAGAAATTTCGAGGTGACTTTTCAATCTTCATGTTGATATATACTCGTACTATTGTGAATGGGCAAAATATGGGGTATTTTATTTGACAAAATAATAAGTATTTTTCAGAACTAGAAGTGCATACAAATATCAACAGCCGGGGTAAAAACATCATTTTTAAGCAATATTAACCATCATTTTTTATTGATAAGGCTACATTAAAAAATGAAAAAGTGAGAATTTTTTTTTATATATCTACGGCATGTAGTTAATATATTTTTATAAATTTATAGAAATGGCATGTAGTGATGAGTTTCATTCAAGTATGAGAATAAATGATATTGAGGAATGTGCCATGGCGGAGGATTTAGTAGAAAGTAAAGAATTTGATGAAGTGATTAGAGATCCGGAAGTAGGAATGGAATTTGGTTCTGTTGATTTATACATGAAATATTACACTAATTATGGTAACCAAAATGGATTTCTGGTAAAAATAAGATCTACGAAAAAAGGAGAAAATAGAGAGACTAAATTTGTGGTTCTTGCATGTGCTCAGTCAGGATGTTCAATAATCAAGTCAAAGAATGCCTTCAACTTACGCCCTGTTAGCAAAACTGGTTGCAATGCTAAGATTAAGGCTGTAGTAGTTGAAGACGGAAAAGTGCGAGTAAAGACTCTTAACACTTGATCATAATCATTAGTTGAGCCCGGGAAAATCTAGATTTTATAAGAAAAATCGGATTATGAGCAAGTATGTGAAAAGGAGACTTGAACTTAACGATATAGTTGGTATTAGACCAAATAAAAAATTTAGTTCTTTCTTGGTTGAAGCTGGTGGGCATGAGAATGTATCCTTTTCACATAAAGATTGTTATAATTATCTTGACAAAGTTAGGCGGTTAAGACTTGGTTATGGGGATGTTATTGCACTTCAAAACTACTTCCAAAAAATGCAAGCTAATAATACAATTTTTTATTATTTGATGGATTTTGATGATGATGGGAGACTACGAAATGTCTTTTGGGCAGATGCAAAGAGTAGGGCAGCTTATTAAGGAGTTTGGGGATGCCATTACCTTTGACACAACATACTTAACTAATAAGTATGACATGCCATTTGCCCCATTTATTGGAGTTAATAATCACAGTCAGTCAATACTGTAACGATCGAGAAATTTTATAATTAATTTAAATATTTATTGAATTAAATAAATATTTTATTAAATTTATTTATTGAGAAAAATAAATAATTGATGGAATTGTGATGCAAGAATTTAGTAACTAAATTGATTAATGTTAATTAAATTGAATAATGGTAATTTTTATTTGAAGATTTAATTTAATGCAATAATTAAATTAAATGAATTGTTTAATATTTAAGAAAATAAGTAAATTAAATAAAGTAATGTTTCAGTCTAATTTATTAATTAAATTAGATATACAATTATTTATTAATTATAAGAATAATTATAATAAAAATTATAATTATTATAATTATTATTGTAAGTTATTTAAATTAATTTAAAAGTGTGACACATGAAATCATATAATATAAAAATTATCTAGTAGAGGGGAATTGTGGTTAGCCAAACAAGGCCTTGTGGCCTTTGGCTTATTTTTAACTGACGCAACCTGTTGGGTTTGTGAACTAATGTACGTGAGAGAATGGCCATATCAGTTATATTATGCACGCTATTTCCCTAAGGCTAGATAACAGTGAAGAACAGAGAGTTGGTGAGAAAGGGAGAAACACAGAGAAAATTTGCTAAGAGATTGAGGGTTTTGCTGAGGAAGGATTCTATTATCTTGCTAGTAGGAAATTCAAGGTATAATTCATTCCTAAATTTCCAAGTTGTAGTTCATAATTTAAAGTTCTTTATAATCGATTTTTTGTTGAAATGTTGTGTTATATGTTGATTATATGTGTGTATACTCTTGATAAATTGGTTGGTTATCATCTATAATCGTATATTGATAATCAAATACGTGAAATTGGCTTTGTAAAAAAGAAGTTAGAATATTAGTGATATGTTTATATAACATGGCTTGTCTAAGTACAAAATTTGATGCTCAATATGTGATATAATCTGTAAATTGGTGTTAGATTGTGTTATTATGTTAAGAGACGAAATCAACGTAGTTTGAATCGTGTCAATTGGTTAAGAAACGAAGTCGTGGCGATCGATTTCGCTAAAAGTGTAAAAAGTGAAGAAATTGGGAAAATTATAGTTTTGATTCTTCAAAATTGGTTATATAAAGTGTTATTGTTGTTAGTATGATGTATATCATGTTTATAGATGTTATTACAAAGTTTTAGATGTTAAGTTTTATGAATTATGTGGAAATTGGGTTGAATTGGGTGGCTAGCAGAATAGAAATTTGCATTTATAGTTTCAGCATACGCAAGTGCAAGCAGTAGCAAGACATTGAGCAGAAACGACGACAGCAAATTGCGTATGGTTTTTTCGAAGTCAAGTACAGTACCGGTCATTTTTGCAGGTTGAAACAAGAAATGCTGCGATCTCCCGAGCCTAGGTAGTGAGTTCTGTTTATTTGTGGGTTATCAAACAAGGACTTAATCTAGTTTGGCATGCATGATAATGATGTTAAAACATAATGTGGACTACAATAATAGATTGTAATGTGATGTAATATAAAGTGTGAAGATTTTAAGTGATCATTTAATTAAGTTACGTAATGAACAAAAATTGATGTTTACGAGAATTAGAGATGATATTAATGTTTATGTTAGACTGTGGTGAGATTTCAGATTCGTTAAGGATGTTAACCAACATGGTTAGATGTTAAGTTAAGGGTATGACTTAAATGGTGGGTTAAACCCATAAAGCTAATATTGATACAACTAATTGTTATTGCAATCTTAATGATATGTGTAGGGTAATTGGCGAACATTATTATACTTGTGTAGCTTACATTCAAGGCAAGTTCCTTATCCTAAACTTTTATTGAGCAAGTTCATTAACTTCATTCTCTGCAAATTTCATAGTTACATTATCTTTTATGTCAAGCAAGCTTTCTATTCCTAAATTTTATATTAAAATTGAGCAAGCCTATTGATTCTATCTCGTGTATGTTTGTATAAGCTCTTGTAATCTAGTTTGTTACATCGAGCGAGTTTCATTTTCCTAAGCCTTGTTATTGTTATTCAAAACATATATTATTCTAGCACATTGACTCAAATGAGATTGTTCTAACTCTTTTGAATATAGTACTTTGCATATATACCATGTCTATTCAATTGTACATTGCTGTTATTCGATCTTTGACTTAGATAACCTTGTTCAATTCTATATTATTGTGTTGAACCTTCAAATAGTAAGATCTTAATGATTGAACTAGTCTATAATGGAATAGTGTTCTAAAATTCTAGAACGACTGACAAGCTAGTTCCAAGCTAAACTTTCTTTAGTGCGGAAATTCTAAATTCAAACTGAGACGAACAACCCAAACATAGGAGATTTTGTACGTGTAACGTTTAGATGTTTGTGCCAATACATGGTACAAAGGGTGATCCCCAAGATGCGTTAAGAAGGGTCTCGTATAGTCTAAATGATATTAAGGTTGAGGTAATAATACCTAATTATCGGGGACATAGTTCGTGGTCTTAAGACCCTCGAGATATTAAAATTGAACTTGTTTTCTATTTTGATTAAGTAGAACAAGTTCACCATTTATTCAACATTCGTTGTTCATTCTCATGTTGTTATTATTATTACTCTTTATATCAGTGAGCAATTGTCTGCTCACTCTTGCAATTAACACTGCAGCTAAAGTTGAGAAAGTCGATGAGCCGTCTACTAGCAAAGGAAAGGGCAAGATGTCCAACTGTTGAAGATTTATGAGAATGTATTTAAGTGAATTATGATTAAAGACTTAATTTATTTATGTGATGTATTCCGCAAGACTTATGTAATAATTTAAGGTTAGATTATCTGGGATTGTTTTAAGATGATGTAACCCCTTTAAGGGGAAAGATTATTGTTTAAGTTATTTTATGTCTTTATCCTTTATTATGGGTAGTTAGATGTAATTATTTTTGATAGTGAGCACCAAATCCTGTGGGAATAGAGTATCTGGATTTGGGGGTGTCACAAATACTCTTAGGTTATGGATTAATATCTCATGAGGATATTGAGTCATTTAGTTGGCTTTTTAAAACTTGGCTTGCGTGTATGAATGGTCGTGCTCCTATGATAATCAATCGACTCAAGATAAAGCTAAATGAAGAAGGCTATTGAAATTGTGTTCCCAAATGCGCGACATAGGTGGTGAATGTGGCATATTATGAAGAAGTTGCCTGAGAAATTAAGTGGTTGCAATCAATATGAATCTATCAAATATTCAATGCAAAAGGTAGTTTATGATTCATTGACTTGTAAAGAATTTGAAGAGAGATGGGTTAATTTCATTGAGAATTTTAACCTGAAAGAGAATGAATGGTTGACTGGGTTATACGATGAGAGAAGTCGTTGGGCGCCGACATTTTTAAAGAATACTTTTTGGGCCGGAATGTCCTCAACTCAAAGAAGTGAAAGTATGAATGTTTTTTTATGGTTATGTGAATTCAAGGACAACCTTAAAACAATTTGTTGAGCAGTATGAGAATGCATTAAGAAGTAAGGTGCAAAAAGAGAATGAGGCGGATTTCAATTCCTTCGACCATTGGATTCCATGCATTACTGATTATCCATTTTAGAAACAATTTCAAGATGCTTATACCACGACAAAATTCAAGGAATTTCAAGAAGAGGTAAAAGGAAAGATTTATTGTGCCATTGATTCAGTTAAAGTAGAATGTGATTTTGAGGTATACGATGTTACACAAGATATGTTTGGATGGACTCGCGAAGCCACATTTAAAGTTTATTTTAAAGAAGATGAATGTACCATTAAGTAAAACTGTCAATTATTTGAGTTCAGCAAGGCTGGCCATAGCAGAGGAGGCCTGGGTAAGGGAATCACGACGTGTAGATCTTGCATAAGAGAACTGTCGGGCGAAGAAGGCAAAGCTTGAGGAGACACACTCTACGCTTAAAAATGTAATTGATGAGGCCTAGGATCGAGTCATGAGATACCCAATTCAGTTCGAAGGACTACCATCATACATGCTAGATCGCAGGACGATGTCTGGCATTATGGAAGAAGAGCGTAGCAAAGCTATTCAACGCCTTAGCAAACAGTAATAGGAATAGTTTAAGTATGTGAAAACCTATCTGGTAGTTAATAATGTAAATTCCGATGTGTTTAAAAACAGAGGAATATTTTGATGTTTTAAATCCTGTAGATTTTTTTATCTCGGGGATAGTTAATGTAAATAGCAGTGATGCTATCGTATTTCGTTAAAACTTTTGATTAAATAAATATATCAGAGTTATTTGAGATAATGTGTTGGGTGATTCTGTTAAAATGTTTGAGTTAAGCCTTAAATATTTAGAGAATTGAATAAAGATCTAATAAGCATATATCTTTACAGAAAAATGCTGCCAAGAAGACGACCAAATCATCGACCAGCCCAGGAAGGGTCAACGAATAACAACAATAACGACGCCAATGCTAACCCCGTTCAGCAGTTGGTGAATTTACTAACAGGAGCGATTAACAATCAACCACAAGCTCCACCAAATACTACATTCAAGGACTTCAAGGCGGTGGGACCGCCAGAGTTTAAAGACTCCATAAACCCGATAGAGGCTCAAACTTGGGTTATGGAGATGGAAAAAGTTTTTGACGTCGCCAAAATCAGAGAGGATCAGAAAACTGCCTACGCGACGTTCATGCTAAAATCCGAAGCCAGTTATTGGTGGCAAGAAAATAAGGTCCGGGGAGGTGAAGGTGTGATTACCTAAGAGAGGTTCAAGGAGATGTTTTTCGAGATGTATTTTTCGACCAGCTCGCAGAGCCAAATGGAGGTCCAGTTTCTAGGATTGAAACAGGGGAATATGTCTATACCAGTCTATGCGGCAAAATTCAACGAGTTGACTAGGTTTGCCACGTATCAAGTGCATAATGACGAGAGAATGGCTAGGCGATTCGAGCAGGGACTGAAGCCCTGGTTATATAGCAAAGTGTCAATGTTTTAATTGAACACATTTGTTGGGGTGCTGGAGAAGGCCATACTCGCCGAAGGTGGAAGCGATGTGGTAACCAAGTATAACCAAGATCAGAAAAAGAAGAAGAGTGAAAGTGAAGGAAATAACAAAGCTAGTGGCAGTAACACGGGAGGAAGTAACAAGCAGAAGAGGAGGTGGACTGACAACTCATCAACTGGAAATCAGTAAGGAGGTCAAGAAGAGAATCAAGCATGTCGTGACCTGCGGAAAGCTCACAGGGTTCAGATGAAGAAGGAAAACGGGTATGCTACAATTGTGGTCAGGAAGGCCCTCATAGAACCTAACTATCCTAGCCCAAAGAAGGGCGCCTGCTTCACTTGCGGCTCAAAGGATCATCTAGCAAGGGACTATCCCAAGAAGGGGTCTGGAGGGGCAGGATCAGGAGGGAATAGGGGAAACAACAGTGGAAGTACTTTAACTATCACGAGACCAACCATAACCAGCTGACCGACCGCCAGGACCTTCAACATGACAGTGCAGGATGCTGTGCAGTCTCGCGATATGGTGTCAGGTATCATTCTGATCAATAAAGTTAATGCTTATGTACTATTTGATTCGGGTGTTACTTGTTCATTTATATCTGATGACTTTGCTAAGAACTTAGAATTGCCCAAGGATGAGTTAGAATACCCCATGAACATAGAAATTTCGAATAGAGAAGTGATCCCTGTTAAATACGTACACAAGAATTGTAGGGTGGATATTAAGGGTAACATTATGAACATAGATCTTATCCCAATTAGACTTGGGGAATTTAACGTCAATCTGGGAATGGATTGGTTATTTAATTATGGGCCTATAATTGATTTCCAGAAGAAATGTATTAACCTTATATATGACTCCGCCAAAGGTTGTGTTTTATGGTAGCAAGTCGCCTAGACAAGCAACTTGTCTAACAATGATGCAGGCCAGGAAGTTGTTAAGACAAGGCTGTGTAGGATATTTAGCCTACATAGTCGACAGTCGCATAGAGAACTCGAAAGTGGAAGATATACCATTCGTGAGAGACTTTATAGACGTATTTCCGGATGATCTGCCAGGACTTCCACTAGATAGAGAGGTTGAGTTTGTGATCGATTTGGCGCTAGGAACGACCCCAATATCGAAGGCACCGTACCGGATGGCTCCGGTAGAGATGAAAGAATTGATGGTGCAACTACAAGAGCTATTGGATAAGAAGTACATCCAACCGAGCGTATAAGCCATGGGGAGCGCCGGTGTTATTTATGAAGAAGAAGGACGGGACGATGCGGCTTTGCATCGACTACAGAGAACTGAATAAGGTCACCATTAAGAATAGATATCCATTACCGAGGATTGACGATCTATTTGATCAATTGAAGGGAGCAATATACTTTTCAAAGATAGACTTGAGGAGTGGTTATCATCAACTGAAGGTGAGGTCAGAGGATGTGCCAAAGACGGCATTTAGGACTCGATATGGTCACTATAAATTTTTGGTGATGTCATTTGGTTTAATGAATGCGCCTGCAGCATTTATGGATCTCATGAACAGAGTATTCAAACCATTTTTGGATAAATTCGTAGTGGTCTTTATCGATGACATTTTGGTATATTCAAAAACCAAGGAAGAACACATAGAGCATTTGAAAGTAAAGTTAGAGGCATTGAGAAGAGAGAAGTTCTACGCCAAATTTTCAAAGTGTGAATTCTGGATTGAAAGGGTACAATTTCTTGGACATGTGATCGATAAGGACGGAATTTCAGTAGACCCCTCTAAATTCGAAGTTGTGATGAACTGGGATCAGCCAAAGACGCCGTTGAAAATAAGAAGTTTTCTTGGATTGGCAGGTTATTATAGAAGATTCATTCAGGACTTTTCCAAGATCGCAACCCCGGTGACGAATTTGACGAGGAAAGATATGAAATTCATTTGGACGGAGAAGTGTGAGGAAAGCTTTCAAGAATTTAAGAAGAGATTGAGTACAGCACATGTGTTATCTCTTCCGGATGATACATAAAATTTTGTGGTTTATAGTGATGCGTCGCATAAAGGGTTGGACTGTGTGCTTATGCAAAACGGCAGGGTCATTGCGTATAAAAAGATCTGGAGACACTATCTCTATGGGGAGAATTGTGAAATATATACAGACCACAAGAGTGAAATATATTTTTACACTGAAGGACTTGAATATGCGCCAGAGAAGGTCGATAAAGTTCATTAAGGACTATGATTGCAAAACTTTATACCATCCGGGTAAAGCAAATGTGGTTGCCGACGCCTTAAGTAGAAAGGGTCGGGAGAAATTGATGATTTTAACCACTCAGGAGGAGCTAATTTCAGCGATGGAGAAGCTGGAATTAGAAGAGAAGTATCCTATGGAGATTGACGAGAAGCTATTCCAGATGCAAGCTGGTACAACCTTGCTGGATAAAATTAAAGAGGCTCAACTTCAGGACGAAGAATGTGAAAAGATAAAAAAGAAGATATCCAAAGGAACCGAACCGAGATTCAAAATATAGCAATGAGGAATAATTGAGATTTGAGAGCGAGTTTGGGTACCACTTGATTGCAGAGATTAAGGAAGACATTTTGAGCGAGGCTCATAGCTCATGATATTCGATTCACCCTGGTAGTACCAAGATGTACCAAGATCTTCGACATCATTTCTGGTGGCCAAATTTGAAACGAGATGTTGCAGAGTGTGTTGCCAAGTGTCTGACATGCCAGAAAGTGAAAGAAGAACATCAGAGGCCGAGTGGGTTGCTACAACCTTTAGAGATCCCAGAATGGAAATGGGAACATATTACGATGGATTTCATGGTTGGCCTTCCGATAACTCAGAAAGGCTATGACGCAGTATGGGTTATCGTCGACCGATTGACAAAATCTGCACACTTCCTTCCGATCAGAATCAAATTCAACTTAGACCAGTTGGCAAAATTATATGTAAAAGAGATTGTTTTGAGGCACGAAGTTCCAGTGTTAATTGTTTCCGATAGGGATCTGCGCTTTACGTCAAACTTCTGGAAACAACTACAGGAATGCATGGGTACGCAGTTGAGAATGAGTATGACATATTACCCTCAGACAGACGGGCAGAGTGAAAGAACGATTCAGACATTAGAAGATATGTTAAGAGCTTGTATAATGGACTTTAAAGGAAATTGGTATGATCATCTACCGCTTGTAGAGTTCAGCTACAAAAACAGTTACCACGCTAGTATTGACATGCCGCCTTATGAAGCATTATACGACAGAAAGTGAAGAACTCCGCTATATTGGATTAAGTTGGCGAGAGACAATTACTAGGTCCAGAACTGGTACAGCAGACAACGGAGATAGTCAAAGTGATCTGAATAAGATTGGTAGCAGCTCAAGATAGGCAAAAGAAATAAGTCGATCCACATTGTAAAAATATTGAGTTTGAATCGGGTAGTTATGTATTTTTGAAAGTCTCTCCCTGGAAAGGAAAGATCAGGTTCGGAAAGAAGGAGAAATTAAGCCCAAGGTTCATTGGACCCTTTGAGGTATTGCGAAGGATTGAAGAAGTTGCGTATGAGGTAGCCTTACCTCCGGCTTGAGAATGTCCACAACGTCTTCCATACTTCAGTTTTACGACCCTACAAACCCGATTACAAGCATGTGATTGAATATGAACCCCTACATTTTGAGAAAGACTTATCCTATAAAGAAATTCCTGTTCAGATTGTTGACAGGAAAGAGCAAGTTCTCAGAAATAAAGTAATACCTTCTGTTAAGTTAATTTGGAGGAACCACAATGCTGAAGAAGCTACGTGGGAACTCGAAGAGCACATGATAAAGAATTACCCATATTTATTTGCTTAATTTATGTGTAAGCAATTCTTGGGACAAAATCTTTGTAAGGGGGGAGAATGTAACGAGACAAATTGATTGAGTCGTGATTCTTGGGACATAATCCTTTTAAGGGGGGAAAGTTGTGACAAACGAGATTTTTGTAATTTAATTGGAATATTTATTAAATTAAATAAATATTTTTCGATGATTAATTATCGGGTTAAATAATTAATTGATGAAATTGTGGTAGATTAATTTAATTATGTGTTACGTTGATTAAATTAATGTGGATAATTTTTATATTAAACGTAGCACGGAAATTTGATACCCAGTATTGTAAGGCAGGTCGTAGAAGAAGTCTTCCTGCACATATTTAAAAATAATAGCAAAGTCAGGAAAATGAAGCAAATAGGTCTTCAGAGGCAAACTATTTAAATTTAGGTTGGGAAGTTCAAATTGTGACGCCCCCAAAATAGGTATACATCACCCATCTTGAGTCGCCAAATACATGGTACAAAATTCAAATATAACTTAATAATACAACTGTCGTGTAAAATACGACAAAACATAAACCGAGAGTTTTAATACTGAATATTGTCTTCAGGCAGCAGGTGATTCAAACTCAAAGGGAGTCCTCAATACATTTATTATCACACTATTTCATAGAATAGTGAGGACTAATGCAAATATCTGGACCGTCACTCCGTTCCCCGACTAGTCCCTGCTACGTTCTTATTTCCTGAAGTTAATGAAAGCAAAAGGGTGAGCTCAACTAGCCCAGTAAGAAATATTATGACTAAGATAATGCAGAATAAATTATCGTTAGCCTTTAACAGTGTTAAACTGATAAAATATAACAAACATCAAATTTAACTGCAGCGGAACAAGCAATCCATTAGAAGAGTCAAGTAGAGAATAAAATGTACTATCTTTTATGATTTAAAAGGTTTTTCATCACTTTTATTGCTAAGACTCAGTTTAATAAATAATCCACATCATCCCTGCACTACGGCCAAGGATACTCATTAGTATCACGACCACAATTATTCATGCACTACGGGCCAATGATATTCGTGTTTTCATCAATGGTCATGATCATGCCAAGAACTGTCAATCAATGCTCTACGGGCCAATGAGGACTTTTACCACATCATTTGTAACATTACGGTCATGATTATACCGAATAATCCCTGGTCATAATCATACCAAGTCCATCTATGCACTACAGGCCAAAGATGACTTTTCAACATAATATAAACATGAGGATGATGACAATGATATAAGAATTAATAAAACAAGTTCAAGGATAAATTTTTAAAGATTTATAATTTAATTTATCCGTAAATTAATAACGCCCAAATTGTCAACACGACATCGCCAGGAGTAAAATTTAAGAATAATATTGTACAAAAATAATTTGGACCGAAAACGAATCAATTTTTATCATGAATAGTACCCCGGATGAATAGTATTCGAGTGAGTAGTACCTCGTGAATAGTACTTCAGAAATAGTAACCCCGTGAATAGTACTCCGACATGAAAAAAGTTAAAACTTATCAAGAATGCTTAGAATAATATTTCCATGAAAAGATACTGGATGAAGCGCAAATATCAAGGATATTATACTAATTTCATGTAGTTTAGAAGTCAAAACTTTAACAAAAACGAGTATAGAATTCAGAATCTGAAACGAAATAATATTACTTACATACTACAGAGTATGGAAGAAAATATTATTTCAAATGAATATTGAACAAAAATAACACCCCTTACCTTGAAAAGAAGAGTATTCCACCTGGTATAACGGGGATATTCTTGAAGAAAACTTTCACTGTTTTCTACGCTCAAAGCTTTCTAAAACTCTAAAGAAATACGCTCAATAATATATAAGAAGAATTCTCCGATTCTGGTGTGATTTTCAATTCTAACTAAGCATCCTATTTATAGGAGAATGAAAAGGATACTATTTAGAAAATTTTCTCACGGACTGCACAGTACAATCAGACGAATTATTTGCAAAATTATATCTGACGCTTCTTCTCCTTTTTTCAAATTAATAATATTATATTCAATAAAATATAATATATTCTATTTTTCATAAAAAACAAAACTTATTATAATATATATATATAGAAGTCACGGAAGTCACGCCCGTGACTTCCATCCTATCCCCCATTACCCTTTTTAATCATATATATATATATATATATATATATATATATTTATATATATATATACACTCCACCACAATTCCTTCTTAAACCCGTGAATGAATTCCTCCCGTGAACTTTCATAATTTCTCCCCTCCCACATGCATTTGTCACACACATGGGCCCCGCATGTGGCCCCCACTTTTATTATATTAAATAATTTTCTACCAATTATTTTAAAAAATGGATAAATAGGGGTCCATAAAATAATAAAATTTACATCAAATACTTCATAAAAATCTCCTCAATATTTTTAACAACATTTATCATCATTATTATAATTCGCAATATTTAACAACCAGGTCGTTCCCAGGAAAGATGGGGCTTTCTAATAAGGATTTTTCCCTATTGGCACGCAATTAGGTGACCAAACCTCTCCTTGA
Organism: Panax quinquefolius; assembly: GCA_020205615.1. Taxonomy (NCBI): domain Eukaryota; kingdom Viridiplantae; phylum Streptophyta; class Magnoliopsida; order Apiales; family Araliaceae; genus Panax; species Panax quinquefolius. Next base: position 16,776,051 of record CM035153.1, read on the forward strand.
CAGAACTTCTAGACATCGTCAATATTGCAAATAATAATATTAACTTTGTCGTCTCAATTATTGATTTAATAATATATAAAATATCGACAATAATTGAATCAAATAACATGAGATACTATGCATCAATTACTGTAGCAATAATTGAACAAAACTGAGTAACTTCTCACATAAGCATTAATAATCAATATCGTGTGCTACTATGCAACCACGCGTATTGCTGTACTTTTAACACCGGGTGTTTCAACAGTTAATGGTAAAACTTCCGCCGTTATTTTTATAAAAATATTTTTGTTGTTTTCTCAATCCGACAATAATTCCGTTGAGGGGTCCACCAATGATTGTGCCGTCGTACGAATATTCCTTGTTAAATCGAATATTCTCTGACCAATCGAATATAATATAACAACTTGCGTACCTGCAAAATTTATAAATATTATCCACAATTATAACATTATAACAAATTCAAACCTTAATATTCAAAAATGATATTTATAGAAAAAAATCATCTTTACTCATAAAAGTTGGGGTCTTACAACCTCCCCTTCTTATAAAATTTCGCCCTCGAAATTAGGGTATATACCTGGTATGTCGAAGAGGTGAGGATACTTTGATTTCATTTCAGATTCTAACTCCCAAGTCATTTCCTCAACATCGTGGTTTCTCCACAAAACTTTGACTTGAGGTATAACCTCAGAGCGTAGAACATGCTCCTTTTCCAAGATTTTAACAGGTACCTCTTCATACGTTAAATCTTCCGCTATTTCGTCCGGTTCTAACTCAATAATGTGGTTCGGGTCTTCCACATATTTACGTAACATGGATATGTGAAAAACGTTATGAACACGAGACATACTTGGCGGTAAAGCGAGTCTATAGGCCACAGTTCCTACTCGATCGAGGATTAAAAATGAGCCAATGAATCAAGGATTGAACTTTCCTCTCTTTCCAAATCTCTAACTCCTTTCCATGGAGCAACACGTAACAACACATGATCTCCAATATCGAATTCCACGTCCTTTCGATGAAGATCAGCATAACTCTTTTGTCGATCTTGTGAGGTTTTTATACGTTGTCGGATCATTTGAATCTTCTCCGTAGTCATACGTACCAACTCCGGCCCCAACAACGTTGCTTCACCCACCTCATCCCAAAGATACTTGTAGAATCGACACTTTCTTCCATACAACGCCTCGAATGGAGCCATGCCAATACTTGCTTGATAAGCTGTTGTTGTAGGAAAACTCCACCAATGGTAAGAACTTGTCCCAACTTCCCTTGAAGTCAAGGACACAGAGTCTTAATTGATCTTCAAGAGTTTGAATAGTCCTCTCCGACTGCCCGTCCGTAAATCATAAATCCGTGCCCATAGCTTTCCGTAAACCAACCCAAAATCGTGAAGTGAATCTTGAGTCTCGATCAGAAACTATGAATACTGGCATACCATGCAGTCTTATAATCTCATTTATGTACATACGAGCAAGACGTTCAAGTGAATAAGTTTCTCGTATAGGTAAGAAGTGAGCAGACTTAGTCAATCTATCAACAATGACCCAAATTACATCTATGCCTTGAAAAACCTTGGGAAGACCAGTAACAAAATCTATGGTACGTAATGTGCTCTCTCTCCATTCTGGAATTTCAAGTGGTTGTAATAGACCTTTTGGTACTTGATGCTCTACCGACTCGCCGACAAGTTAAACACCTCGAGATAAACTCCGTTATCTCTCTCTTCATATTACGCTCTACCAAAATGTATGTCAGAAGATCATGATACATTTGGTACTCCCGAGATGGATTGCAAACTGTGTCAGGCGCCCATCATGATTTTAAACTTTAAATCGTGGTCGTTAGAACATTAAACCATAATTCATATATATATATATATATATATATATATACTCCACCATAATTCCTTCTTCAAACCCGTGAATGAATTCCTCCCGTGAACTTTCATAATTTTTCCCCTCCCACATGCCTTTGTCACACACATGGGCCCCACACGTGGCCCCCACTTTTATTATATTAAATAATTTTCGACCAATTATTTTTAAAAAATGGATAAATAGGGGTCCATAAAATAATAAAATTTACATCAAATACTTCATAAAAATCTCCTCAATATTTTTAACAATATTTATCATCATTATTATAATTTGCAATATTTAACAACCAGGTCGTTCCCAGGAAAGAGGGGGCTTTCAATAAGGATTTCTCTATTATCAAGCCGCAATTAGGTGACCAAACCTCTTCGATGTAACTTCAGACATCGTCAATATTGCAAATAATAATATTAATAACTTTATCGTCTCAATTATTGATTTAATAATATATAAAATATAAATAATAATTGAATCAAATAACGTGAGATACTATGCATCATTCATCGAAAGCAATAATTGAACAAAATCGAGTCACTTCTCAAGTAAGCATCAATAATCAATACTGCAGTGTACTCTTGCAACCACGAGCACATCGTACTTTTAACACTTTGGGTGTTTCAACGAGCTTAACAGTAAAACTTTCGCCGTTATTTTCATAAAATATTTGTCGTTTTCTCAATCCGACAATAATTCCATTGAGGGTCCACTAATGATTGTGCGATCGTCTGATTTAATATTCCTTGTTAAATCGAATATTCCCACACCAATCGAATATAATATAACAACTTAGCGTGCTGCAAAATTTATAAATATTACCCACAACTATAACATTATAACAAATTCAAACCTTAATATTCAAAAATGATATTTATAGAAAAAAATCATTTTTATTAATAAAAGTTGGGGTCTTACACAAATACAGACACAAATTTAATCGAGTAATTGACAAGCTAACCTTTCTTCACTTCACCAAGTCCTCTGGCCATAGCAAGGAGTTCCTCTATGTTCTTTCCCATTACATGAGACATGTCCTACAAGCATATAACATATTAGCAATTTATTCTAACAGATTCATATCTATTAAAAGAAAACTATTACATTATAACGTCATATCGGAAGAGGGAAGCACAACGAGTTCATATATATAGTGTTGTAGTGATCGACACACAGAGATCTACTTTTTGTTCCAACATGCTAGGCAACTTCATTCCAGTTCCCCAACCCATACATTTCAATACCCTGCACGAAGGATGTACAAGTTTTTAGGTCAATATTCCAAGTTCAAGTTTAAGTTCAAGTTCAATTTCCATTTTATTTTATTTTTGTCTTAACCAGGCTATAACCCTTAAAAGTTAGAATTAGGAATGAAAACTTGTAGCCACCGAGAAAAAAGGAGAGCAAGTATCTTCCAAAATGTAACAATAATAAGTATATAAACAAGGACAACCATCAGGAACCACCATTAGATAACTTGCATGCACAAAATCTAAGTAGGAAATATTACTGTATATAGGAATACCTCTAGTAGTAATATTTCTTCATCTGCATTCTAGTCAGGACATATGAGAGGGAATGATAATTTATTCTGTAGGAAAAAAAATAAAAGAAGCCATGAAGAATATCTCAACAATAGATAATAAAAGTGATACTCAATAGTAATTTACTTCACAATAATACTGGGAGACAGAGCCAGTATAAAAGCTACTAAAAGAAATTGTGAAGCTCAACAGAATGAAGATCACATACATGACGAAGTAAAGATATAATCATTTACTCTTTATAGGGAGTCAAAGTAACTGCTGCATGAATGCCATAAGCATGAGTGAAACTCAAGGTGCAATCAATAAAGACAATTCTAACCAGTAGCCAACAGGGGTAACACAAATGGATGTTTTTTATTATGCTATATACAGGGCTTTATCATTAGTTTAGTACATGACACAGACATCAAACTAGGGGAGAAATAGAGTCACCCAAACGGGTAACTCTCTTTTTTGTATAAAAAGTAGTTTGAACTACAGAGAAGCCTAACCAGGAGAAAAGTATATCATTCTGCGTATGGTTTTACTCTTCTTTTGAAACTTCAACCCTTTTATTTTGACTTTTCCTTGTAGGATTCATCAAGAAAACTATACAACCAGATTCTGACCAACATAAAAAAGAATAAAACTTCATGTGATTGAATTCTTATTGGGCTCCTTCCTTCTTTCATGCTCGAGTGGTGCTAACTAATTTTAATGAATGCACTCATTCTAATTTTATGGTGTCCCATCTTGCCGTTAATCCCTCTAAACTTCCGACCTTTATCACTAGGCATGACTAAAGAAGCGAGAAAGGTAGATGCAGAATACCAATATTCAAAGACTAATCATGAATACTTTAATTTGGTAAGTAAACTTGTTTCATCACTAACCAAATGATCACAAATTTAGGTGCTTCTGATAATAAAATCTAAAGACTAACCAATAGAACTCACTGTATAAGGAAAGAGGTTACTTTGAAGGAACTCCAACATATTCTGAACTCACCAGAAATACCAATTACATCCATGTCCAGGAAATCACTTTGAAGGAACTCCAACACATTCTAAACACCCTTGGACAACATGTTCATTCTCATAGCATCACCAATGCTGCAGTTAAATCTGATGTATAGATTTTTCCCTGCCATTGAGCATTGAATAGTTTACAGCCTACGAAATCTGCTAGATCTGCAAGCAGAATAAGTTGCTAGATAATACAAGATTCAGGTGGAAAATGCCACATCAATATATTTAAATAATAAATTAGATCCTATTCTCCAAAACACGAACAAGAAGTACTCCCACAAAAAAAAAATCATTAAACGCTAGAGGAATTTGTATCAAATTAACACATAAATCATTGGTCAAATAAGCAACAGTATCTAAGTCGTTAATCAAGATGTTGTAATCAGTTATACATTAAGCAGAATTAAACAGATATGAGATTCTGAAACAATTCAGACTTAATCTAACTTGGATAGCTATGAGGGCCAAAATAAGGAAGAATTAACACCAATAGATGATGTCAAAAAATGTCTTTAATGAAAATAACATCAGGTAAATTAATATCACCAACTCAAGAAAAGATTAAATGTTACTGGGAGCTTAACGCCAAAATCAAAAATAGGGAAATGCATCAAATGACAAAGTTTCAACAGGATTCGATAAACCTGCTCAATTATAACAAATGACTGTTAAAGACTTCCATCAAGAATTAAATGACATAAAAGCAGAATTTTTTATTTAATTTTTGAAAAAAAATCGTTGAGCCAACTCAGACAACTATTCAAGACCTCCAACGCAAAGTTAAAAACATAAAATCTGAAGTTAAAGCATTAACTGTCATTATAAACAATCTCCAAAAGAAATTTTTAGACCATAAAAGTAAATCCTCTTCTGATGAAGAAAATAATGAACCTACCACTACCACACCAACGTCAAACGAGTTTTTTCAATTGATAACATAAGTCGCACAACAAAAGTGGATAGTAAACTACAAACTACCACTCCAATTGATACTAACAGGACTTTTCAAACTTACATAAGGCTTCCCATGAGAGGTATATTTAACCAAAGCTTTGACCGAAGCAATTAAGAAAGAAAAAAATGAAAGGTGAGCTAGTAACGTGTATGTATCCATGTGAAATGTACAAAAACCTGTTTATGTATCCATGTGAACAGGATAGAACCAATAAAAGAGTTGTTCAATTTGACTAAACTAAATAATTAAGCATCATTCAAATGTTTCAACTTTGATAAGATGAAAGGCATACCTTATTTGATGCTAGTTCTGATCATCTTTCTCTTCCTCGTCCATACTTTGTTCTTCTTCGCTACGATAATCTACAGGTGTATCATCCTCACTACACCCCTCGTCGAATTCATCCTCCTCAAAATCATCCTCATCGAAATCATCATCTATGTCTCCATCCAATAAGATATTGTGTTCAATGTTAATTTTTTGAGTTCTTTGTCTTAAGACACTGTTATTTATTGTTTCTGGATCAACATCATCTCTATTCTTTGGCCCTATATCCCGATATTGAACAACAATGTAAATATTGGGTGAGTCATCATCAAGGTTAACATCATTGTCAGTGGTATATTCTTCAATCTCGTCCATTTCATCCTCCGGAACATCAAATACGTGTTTGGTGGTTAAACATTTGAACAATTTTCCGATTCTTGCCTAATTTCAAATCATCGAAAAAAAAACTTGTTTTGCTTGAGAAGCTAATATGTATGGGTCATTTCTATACCACGTGTCTTACTTACATTTACATTTGTAAAGTTTTTATCCTTCCTAATACCCATATCATGATTAGATAAATCAAACCACTCACAAGAAAATATAAACACATTATACCCTTTTCCATACTCTATTTTGATAATATCATTTAATAAGCCAAAAAAGTCGATACTTTTCCCATCGTGTTCTCCTTCACATGTTATTCCACTATTTTGGCTTTGCCTACGATTGTCACGATCTTTGACAAGAAACCTTACTCCATTTACAATGCATCCTTTATATTTCCATACTCATAAATTTGGACCACATGCTAATGCAAATAGTTGATAACTAATGACATTTGATGTGGTATTCCAAAGATGATGAATCTATTAGAGGAAAATATTTAAATTAATCGTTGATTTTCAAATATCAACAAACAACTTTAAAAGGGGAAGAAAACGTAGTTTACCTTCTTTTTAAACCACTGAGGAAATCTTTTTTCCAATTCGATGTTGTTTTGGTAAGCTAGTTTCAATTCCTCCTCACATTCCCTACAAGAATAATATTAGTACAAAAAACTAGTATGAAGCAATAATTATTTGAATAATTTAATGATAAAATGTATAACTTACTCAATATAAGGTTGCACGTCTTCACAATTATTCAAGACATACCCGATGAGCCAGTTGAATCTCCTTGGAATCGGCGATAGTCGAAAAAGAAAACCACCTAATGGTTTAACATTTTGAGAAAAGACAGAAAGAACATCTTTTCTAACTTTTCCATCAGGATTACGGTCCTTTTTATTGAACTTGTTCTCACTTCGTGGTAAGTACAAGGAACAAAATGTCAAACATTCATCTGCGACATACCCTTCATCAATTGATCCTTCTGGATGTGCTTTGTTCCTTATGTACTTTTTTAGCGTGCATAAATACCTTTAAAAAAAATTACGAAATTAAGTATGACACAACTATAAAGTTCATAGATAACCAGAAATATATATTTACATACCTTTCAATTGGATACATCCACGAATAGCATACAGGGCTTGTAAACATTGCTTCTTGTGGTAGATGAACAGCCAAGTGAGCACAAATATCAATGAAGGACGGTGGATAAATCCTCTCAATCTTGCATAAGTTAATTATAATATCCTTCTCCATTTTTCTTAAGTCATCCACTTTTAGTGTCCTACTAAATAGATTTTTAAAGAATGCACCCAACTCAGTTAATGTTGTTGCCACATTGTCATTAAGATTCCCTCTCACTCCAGCAGGGATTAATCATTGTAAAAGAACATGGCAGTCATGTGTCTTGTATCCCGACATGCTATTATCACTTGTATTAACACATCTAGTAATATTTGATGCATATCCGTCATGCGGGAATTTGTGGGGAATAGTATAAAGGACAAGAAATTGTCTCTATATTTTTGGAAAAAGAAAAGGTTTGGTTATGGCTTGTCAAACTTATCTCCCGTGGTCTTAAGTCTGACTCTTTACATTATATTCATATCCTCCAATCTTGTCGAGCCTTGTAAGTGTCCTTATTTTTCCCTTCAATCTTTAGTAATGTCCCAAGTATGTTATCACAAATATTCTTCTCGATGTGTATTACATCGAGCTTATGTATGACCTTCAAATCTTTCCAATATGGTAGCTTAAAAAAATACTTTTCTTCGTCCAATTAGAGTTGGATGGAGTTGTTGTCCTCTTTCACTTTCTTTCTCTATTCAAACTTACATTTTTCGGATGCTTGCCAAAATCCCCGAAATTGATTGATTCTACATGATGTAAAATTTCTGATCCAACTAGGATCTTAGGTGGTCTACGGAGTTCCTCCTTTCCATCATAGTCTAAACTCTTTCTCCACCTACAAGGGCAAGATAAACCTTAGGAAGTAAATTATGTGAAAAATATGAAGATGAAATTAAAATAAGTTATGTATTAAAAATACCTATGATTGGGACCGAGAAAAGCACGATGCCCCCGTAAGATATTTTACTCCTCAACCTAATCGAGCGTGTATCTACATTGCAAGTTGGACAAGCCATGTACCCCTTTGGTACTCCATCCAGAAAGATTTTCCAAAGCAGGAAAATCGTTAATTGTCCATAAAACAGAAGCATGCATGTTGAAATTGCACCAGTATAAAAGTCATATGTTTGAATTCCTTGTTCCCACAAATCAACAAGATCATCTATTAAAGGACGTAAATAAACATCGATTTCATTACCTGGTGTTTTTGGTCCAGGAATCAAAAGTGACATTATGAAAAAGGGCTCCTTCATGCACATCCAAGGGGCAAATTATAAGGAGTGAGTATTATCGACCACATGCTATATGAGAAACTCATATTTCCAAATGGATTGAATCCATCTGTGGCTAGGCCAAGACGAATGTTTCTTAGATCATTGGAAAACCATTCATACTTTCTATCAAACTCCTTCCACGATATAGAATCTGCTGGATGCCTCAGTTCACCTTCTACTGAAATAAGTTTTTCCTTGTGCCACCGCATGTCTTTTGCAATTTTTTTTGACATAAAAAGTCTTTGTAACTGCGGTTTTATAGGAAATTATCTCAAAATCTTGTGTGGGATTTTTTTACCCTTCCCATCATTAACTTTCCATCTTGATTCCCCGGCATACTGGACACTCTTCTAAATTCTTATTTTCTTGCCAAAAAAAGGCACAATCATACCTTCAATAAAAATGAGACAGATTAACTATATATGAATGAGTTTTATAATTAAGGACTTTTTGATATGTTATTTTACTTACTTGCATGCATGTATTGGAAGGTATCCGAGGCCAATTTCACGTAGCATTGTCTTTGCCTCGTAGTATGATTTTGGCAAATTCGCACCATCAGGAAGAACATCTTTAATCAACTCAAGTAGCATGTCTATGGACTTATTTGTCCAATGGTTGAAAACCTTCAAATGCAGTAATTTTATAACAAATGACAAAATGGAGTACTTTTGGCATCCCGAATATAACTCTCTGCCTAACATATTAAGCATTTGTTCAAATCTAGTATGATTTCGATTTTGGAAGGTATCTTCATTCCCACCAACAGCAAAGGTTCCTCGATTAATATCTTCCATTAGTGTCTCAATTTCATCCTCATCACCATCTAAATCATAGTCCATAAACTCCTCATTTTGAGAGAAAATATTCTGACCATGTTCATTGGGTATACGTGGAATGGGTTCACTGTGGTAAATCCATCATAAGAAGGCATTATCCCATTTATGCACAAATGTGAAGACACCTCTTCTTGGGTTTTAGTGTATAGGTTCATACACTTGATATAAGGACATCTAATGTCAACTGTTGGGCCAAATGTTGCACGTACATGCTCAATGAAGCTTTTAACCCCATTGCGATAAGTCGCTGATATACGATCATGATGCGTCCAACTCTTATCCATGAAATTAAGTTCAACCTGAAATTTATTCATCAACTCAACCAGTGATTTAAACAATAACACAATACACAAAAATCAGATAAAATAATAACCAATGGTCATATTTAAATCATTTATATTTTAAGAGATCGAATCAAACTTTTAGTTAAACGAGTACATTGTCATACATTTGGGTCACTCTTACAGTTTAAATAACAATTGTCAAAGAAAAGGTCATAAAAGCTTGATTTGTCACTCATGTCTTTCAAATTTGCAAGTGAGGTAACTTAATAAGATATCATTATGTGTTTGCGACTGTTTAGAATATCAAAAGACTAAAGGTTTTGGGATATTGTAGTGATTATCTGCAGTTCCCCTTTCATATTTGCAGACTGTAATTAAATTGTTCACATTCAGCAAACATGCAGTTAATTATCTAATAGGAGCATTACATTTATATGAACTTTTAATGTGAATGTTGCATCTGAAGTTCCCCATGTATGGCTTCTCATAACATTCAATAAATATTTAATGGAATAAAACATCACAAATGAAACTGAATTAGGCATTAACTCTGACGAATTCAGGTGTGAAAGAATATATACAATTTGGTAATTACATAGATAACATATAAACATGTACAAACCTGCACCAAACAGTTTATCTGGTGTTGGTCTTATACAAGTTTATACTGCATCTTTGCAGTTGCCTTTCCAACAATCATATGCACTTCTAAATGAGGCAATGTTATGATATAAAAGGTCTTATGTATTAATAATACATGTGTCTCAATGAACTAAATTGCCTGAAAATGAAGATAATGGACTGGAGCCGAAATAAGGTAAATTTAGGCGCTCCAAGTAATTATTTATTTAGTGGTAATATGGGATTTTGGATCAAGGGTAAAGATGCTTTGGTTAGGTGGAATGGATGCAAACAATTTATTGCAGTTAGTAAACAAAAATGTGGTTAGGGTAGTTAGAAGTGACAATGCGCATACTATATGCGTTTATGCGGAGTTCATTGGGTAAGGTTATGATGAGATAATGGACAGTAAAAAGAGGCGTAATTACTTCTAAACTAGCACAAGACTGATTTTGGGTAAAGTGGTATAAAAATTTCCTTCACTAACTACAAAGTTGGTTCTGCCATTTCTGGATCGAGTTACATTTTGAAAATGAGGAAATGATGGTGGGGTTTGGGACTGATAGGCGGTTTTCGTTATACTCTTCTTCATGAGTATATGGTTCAGCCATTATTAGATAGAGATTGGTTGTTCAGTGCGCTTTTAATGTCTATGGGAGAGGAGTATTGAAGGTTGAGTTTCCATATATATATATATATATATATATATATATATATATATATATATATATATATGTATGTATGTATATAAACGAGTAAAATTTTCATTAACCATCTCCTTATAACTGTTAAGACGGAATAGCTTGTGTCACTTGGCTCAAAACAACAGGTCAGTTACTGTATCTTTTAGGACCACAGGTGGTCAACTGGAATTTTGGCTAAACATGTGGAAATTTGCATTTTTTTTCCTTCAAAATAATTTAGACACAATTTCAGTAATTTTGATTATTGAGCTTACTGAGAGAAGGGGTACTATGGAAACTAGAGTTTCACAATAAATAGAATTGGTTAGTAATTTAATTTTAAGAATGTATTATGAAGAGCTGTTGCCTATATTGTATTAGGAAATTGTTGTAGATTAAATATTCCAATACAAATGTACAACGAGGTATATGATAGATTTCTCTACCATATAATCTTTTAAAGTTTTTTTTTTAATTTTTATTTTGTTTCTTTTGATCTTCTTTTCAGCCATTTGGAGTTCACTAGTGCCCATTCAGTGGATTGACAGGAGTTCATTCATCGTTTGAGTAAGCCCGATAAACTCTATACTAGTATTATGCTTTTAATTTTCGTCCTTTCCCTTCAAAGTATATCAGTCCGTTTTATTTTATGGTAGTGTACTTATTTCCATTCAGGTTTCAATAATTGTGCATTTGTTTCTAGAAACAAGAACTTTTTCAATACTTCACTTCTGCTACACATGCTCATATTGGGTAATCTATTGATGCGTGCTACTTTGTATTCTACTATTTTCAAGCAACCAACTATGGGGGAATTATGAACATATTCCCAAAAAGGCAAGGAGGTGAGGTGATGTCAAATACATGACCAATGAAGATACTCAGCAGGAGTTAAATTAAGCATCAGTCATGCAGTCTTCTAAGCTAGCATATATGTGACACAGCAAGCAAGCACACCATAAAGCACTGCAGAATAAATAAAATTCTTCACTACCCAACTTATAAGTTTTTTATTAAAAAAACCTCGAACTTATAATTTTTATGTAGAATATCCATTTGTACTTTCTTAAAACTTGAAATAAACCCTCAAATTGGTGTTTCCATATATTTTACTGCATATATACACAATTGATCATAAGACAACTACACTGAGATGCACAAACTAAAAAGGTGTGAGAACAAAGTAAACCTACATTTCTATCCCAAAAAAGAAAAAAAAAATTAAAGAAACATAAATTTATCATGCTCTCGAACTTGCAAAGACAAGCAGTATCTATATAAAGATTGTGGCACAAAGAGATAGATGTACATAAAACATAGAATGGTCAACTAACATGCTTAGTTGTGGGGAGAATTAACCAGAAGGGGCTAGGCATAAGGTTAATTTCACAATCAGACAACTAACAGAGATATACCATAGAAAATTATATATATATATATATATATATATATATATATATATAGGTTATATGTATATACACAGCTGTGTATTACACAATAGGGCTATGACGACAGATTTTTTGGACTATAGCGACAATAAACTGTCGTTATAGCTCAGAATAGCTATGACGACGGGTGAAACCGTCGCTATAGTCCAAAAAACCGTCGCCATAGTCTACTGTGTAATACACAGCTGTGTACGTACATTTTTTCCTATATATATATATACATTATATATATAGATAGATAGTAATGCATATGCATAAGCAAATAGCACTAAGTACAGATACTTATCTAGACATTTATTTTTATATATAACTGCACACTCTTCTCCATTGTTGACTTTTTACTAATTCATCTAGGTAGCCATAGATTATCATAATCACATTGTCATTATCAACTTATGACAATCAAATTATCATAATCATATTATCATTATCAACTTATGACAATCAGATTATCATTGTTTTCTTGCAACCAACTATGGGGGGAAATACTATGATATGTGGTGTAAATGTAATCACAAACTTAAAATCAATAGGCTAACCCAGAAATTCAAAAAAATCATCAAAGCAGGCATGAATTTCAATTCTGCTGCAGTTTCTGTAGCAAAGTTGAATATGTTGAACACAAATTTTAACCCACTGTTTTGAGGAGTTTTAAGTGGTTGTTTTAATTGACTAATGATGGGATAAAATTCTATGTTATATGGTCTAAAAGTTGAGCCTAGAACACTTAGTAAACCAAGGAACAAGAAAGAATTGAAAGGAAAAGGAACAGAAGATATACTAAAACAGAAAATCCCTTTTAACAAACACAATTCATTATCCTATCCCCTAACATAATCGTATTTTTTGTCGCCAAAACAAATAATGATCCGCAAGTTCATGCAATTTCCACATATTTAAAATTAACATAACCTTATCACTACAACAAGATTGAAAAATAAAGCAAATGATAAAAAGTACATAATATTTGACAAATGTCCACAGATTCAAAGACTAGAGAAACATTTTTCATCCAACTAAAAAATAGCACGTCTTTCATCCAACCAAAACAGGTGTGATAGCCAAGTGGTAATCACATATTACCAATATCAGATTTGATCATCACATATAAACAATTTCAAATTTGATTTAAGCACAAATGAATAAACAAAGTGCAGATATTAAGAAATAAATAAACTGAGATTTGATTTCTTACCGAATTGAAAGAGAATAGAAGAAGAAAAATAACCCTAGAACCCGGATGGGATCGACTTGAGTGCAAACGAAGCTACAGATGGAGGAGAGAAGTAGGACATGTGCCTGTGATGGAGGACATGAGTGCAAGTGAAGCTACGGATGGGATGGATGTGAGTTTTGGCTACGTAAGGAAGGAGAAGAAACCCAAATTGCTATACGTGAGTTTTGGCCAAGTAAGAAAGGAGAAACCCAAATTAGCCTCTCTTTCTTCCGTATAACACCAAACAATTGTTTGGTAAGTTAGGGACTCTGTTCTAAAAACGGAGTTTGATAACATTTTTTTTTTTAAAAAATAGAAGGAATATTATACTTAAATTATTATTATTTTAAAAACTTAAAAGATAAATTTAAATTTTAGGATATTATAAATTAATTATAACAAACTCAAATATAACTCTTTTTGTAGAATAAAAAAGTAATATAAATAAACATTTATAATGCATTCAAAAAAAAAGTAATAATTATTATAATTTCGTTTATTGTCAATTAACAATATTTTAATTTTTAAATTATTATAAGTTAATATTCTATTTAATACAATTAATAATTTAAATTACTTAGAAAATATTATTAAGAATAAAAATTTGTATTAAAATATTAATTACATTACAATTTGAATTGTAGTATATCATAAATTAAAGAATAAACTCAAACTTTACTCTTTCGTAAAACATATGTTTTTTTTTCATTTGTGCTCTATTCCACATAAGAGCATCACCATCATCTTATATTTTTCTAGTTCTTTATGTTACGGTCAATGTATGAAATTTTAAATTTTAAAGTAATGGAAATATATTTACTTTATAGATTATTATAGTCCATAATCGATATTGTTAGTTACGTAAATAGTGTTATTAAAATTAAATTTAATATTGTTAGAAATTTAATGCATTTATATATAATATAATTTATATTCACTATAATTTATATCATGGGAGAACATAGTCCTAAGTAATGTTAAATTAATATAAATATTCAAATCCCAAGAATATTTTTTTCAAATAAACATAATCCTAAAGTTTTAACCTAGTAAAAATTTCATGTGATCCCCAATCATTTAAAATATACAAAAACTATATGCAGCTGTGATATGATAAGTGAAACAAACGTTTTCTACCTAAGATCATTCAGTCATATAAATGATATATCAATGTTGAAATTAATATTTTGTTTACTGAATTACATGAAATTTATCCCAATTCTATATATGGAGTGGAATGGAATGTATAAAATATTTATGAATGAAAAAATTTAAAATTTTGGAACATAGGTAGTCTTTTAAACATTTGTACAATATGTATTAATAAAAATAAAGTAAATCAAATTCGATTGTCTTAATTTTTAATATAATTAACCACACGTTTATATTTGACAAATATTTAAGTTTCATAACATGATTTTAATTTTATGGCAATATTTTTAAGTTTATCATCATAATTTTATTAATATTACATCAACAATTCTACAAAATTAACACTTATTAAGATTTAGGGAGTACATTTTAAGAAGAAATAAAGAATGGCTATAAATTTATATCAATATTAAAACTTATTAACACTTATTAATACTTATTAACACTTGTTAACAATATATATATATGACGATAAATTTATATCAATATTAAATAATTGGTATGTATGTGGGTACATTGATAAGAGGAAATAAAGAATGAAATCACATATATATTACTATTCTATCTTATTGTTTATGCAAAACATATTCTTTATAAATTAGTGAGCGATAAATAATTAGTACAAGTTCCATTATCACTATTACCACCTCTTAATTTCATACGAGCCATTCCAATACTAAATAACTAATCTTGACGCCCCAAAATAGGTATACATCACCCATCTTGAGTCGCCAAAATACATGGTATGTAATACAAATACAATCTTAAATATACAACATGAAGTCATGAGTTTTAATACAAATATTGTCTTCAGACAATATCCACTCTCGAGAATAAGTCCTCATTACAATTATTATCACACTATTTCATAGAATAGTGAGGACTACTAATGCTATCATCCGGACCATCACTCCGTCCCCCGACTAGTCCTCGCTACGTTCTCATTTCACGAGAAGAGAACAGTGAAAAAGAAAGGGTGAGCTCAACTAGCCCAAGAAGAAATATTATGACTAAGATAATGCAGATAAATTATCATTAGCCTTCAACAATGTTAAACCGATAAAATACAATACACATCAAGTTTAACTGCAGCGGAATAAGCAATCCATTAAAAGAGTAAAGTAGAGAATAAAATCTACTATCTTTTATGATTTAAAAAGGTTTTTCATCACTTTTATCATTGAGACTCGACTTAATAAATAATCCTCATCATCCCCGCACTACTACCGAGGATATTCATTAGTATCACGACCACAAATTATCCACGCACTACGGGCCAAGGATATTCGTATATTCATCAATGGTCATGATCATGCCAACAACTGTCCATCAATGCATTACGGGCCAATGAGGAATTTTACGACATCATTTGTAACATTACGGTCATGATTATACCGAATAATTCCTGGTCATAATTATACCAAGTCCATCTATGCACTACAGGCCACAGATGACTTTCAAAAATATAAACATGAGGATGATGACAATGATATAAGAATTCAATAAAACAAGTTCAAGAATTAGTTTATCCAGGAACTAATTACGTCCAAATTGTCAACATGTTACTTCTTTGTAGAGTAAAATTCAAGAATGCTCAGAAGAATATTTTCATGAAAAGATACTGGATGAAGCGCAAATATCAAGTATATTCCACCAATTTCATGGAGTATAGAAGTCAAAACTTTAACCAGCTGAGTATAAGAAAGAATATATGAAACTGCAAATGGATTTTCATCCGCCATGCAGTAATCCACGTATACAGATCATTTCCACAATTTAATAAGGAATGAATACAAAGGATCATTTACCATGCATGTGGAAATCGACATAGAAAGGTTATTCCAACAGAATAATAAAGAATGGAATAATGAGAAAGATTCACCGTGCGTGCGATAGATCGCATGACATGATTATTCAACAGAATAATAAATAATGGAACCAGTCCCGCCAGAACAAGCTTGACAGACAAGATATTAAGCGAGAATAATAAATACGGAATAATAAATAATGAAACCAAAGTAAAATGCAAACCGGCTGAATATTCCAAATGTAATAATAAAGAATGGAAAAATAGAAGAATTTCACCATGTATGCGGTTCTTCGCTTAAACAGGTTATTCCAATATAATAAAGAATGGAAGAACAGAAGAAGATCACCATATATGCGGTACTTCGCATAAACAGGTTATTCCAACATAATAAAGAATGAAATAACAGAAGTTCTCTTCATGAATAAGAAAGAAATAATACTCCTTACCTTATAAAGAAGAAACTAGACATAGAAGTAGTGAAGTAGCAGAATACTCTTCTTCTTTCTCTCTATAATTTTCTCTCTAGAGTTTCAGTGAATTCGTAAGAAATAATGAAGGAATGAGCTTCTTTTTATAGAAGAATGGATGGAATAGTAACTAATTCATG
Organism: Panax quinquefolius; assembly: GCA_020205615.1. Taxonomy (NCBI): domain Eukaryota; kingdom Viridiplantae; phylum Streptophyta; class Magnoliopsida; order Apiales; family Araliaceae; genus Panax; species Panax quinquefolius. The sequence continues at coordinate 16,793,158 of CM035153.1, forward strand.
AACGATCCAGATTGATTTTCTTTTAAACGGATGGTCCATACTGATTCACTATTAAAACTTAAAGCAACGGTCCATACTGATTCACTATTAAAACTTTAAACTAGCGATCCATATTGATTCACTATTAAAACTTCAACCAATGGTCTGAAAAATTAGCACATCTCCTCATGGAATAATATTGTACCCAAAAATAATTTGGACCGAAAAGAAATATATTGTTCGGGTGAATAGTAACTCGTGAATAAGTACTAAAAACACGAAAAGTGTCCCGATTACCCGATTGAACAATATAACCTCCGCACATCAATTATCACATCAATTAATAGATGTCGATTTCTACTAACACAAATAATCCCAACACAATGAAACTATCAAATTCATCTTTAATCAACACAAACTTATTCATCATTAATATTATAACTCACAATATTTAACAACCAAGGTTGTTCCCGGAAAGAGGGGCTTTCAATAAGGATTTCTCCCTATCATGCCAATTATGAAAACCTCTCCTCGATGTAACTTCTAGACATTGTAAATATTGCAATTTAATAATATGAATAACTTTGTCGCCTCAATTATTGATTTAATAATATAACATATAATGCGGATGATCTTGACAATAATCGAATCAATAATACGAGAGATATGATGTAGCAATTATCGTAGCAATAATTGAGTAATAGCGAGTGATTTCTCACGGAAGCATCAATAATCAATCTGAGTGTGTGCTACTACGCAACCACGCCAGACATCGTATTTACTTTTACTACCGAAAGTAGTTCAACAAAGATTAACGGTAAAACTTCCGCAGTTATTTTCATAAAAATATTTTTGTCGTTTTCTCAATCCGACAATAATTCCGTTGCGGGGTCCACCAATGATTGTGTCGTCGTACGAATATTCCATGTTAAAACGAATATTCCCCAACCAATCGAATATTATATAACTTGTATACTTTGCAAAATTTATAAATACTACCCACAACTATAATATTATCTCAAATTCACACCATAATTTTCAAAAAAAAATTTCGAGAAAATTAAATCTTTATTCGTAAAATTTGGGATTTTACAATCTCCCCTCCTTATGAAATTTCGCCCTCAAAATTTATGTATGTACCTGGTATGCCGAACAGATGAGTACACTTCGTCAGATTCTAACTCTTGAGGTATTACCTTTAAGCGTAGAATATATTCCAGGATTTTAACAGGTACATCTTCATACATTAAATTATCCGCTATCTCGTCCGGTTGTAAAGGTTTGGGTCGTCCACATATTTACGTAACATCGATACGTGACAAACGTTATGAACATGCAACATATTTGGCGGTAAAACGAGTCTATAAGCCATAGTTCCTACTCGATCGAGGATTTCAAATGGGCCAATTAAATTGAGGATTGAGATTTTCTCTCTTTATTGATTCTTGCTTCTAGAATAACGCCCTCTTGAACCTTCTTTTTCGTGTTCATCACTCAAGGTCTCAGAGCTTGAAGCGGCTTTAACTTTATCGATTAAAGTCGATTCTACTCAGTATATTCGTTATCTTCACATAGGTTCGTATATTCGCTTTTCGTGAACGCATACGATCTTCTACTCAACGCGTCACTACCACGTTCACTTTTCCACGATAGTATTGAATGGTACGATCGTAATCTTCAATGTATTTCGAGCCAACGTCTTTGGCGCGCATGTTATGTTCGTTTTAGTTGAAGAAATATTTAAGGTTTTAGAAATGGGGTTTTGTATTGGGTCAAGTCATAAAAATTCGATTTCACGCTTCTGGGTAAGCTAAGAAGTCTTCAAGAATACGTCAGAAATTTATTAACAATAGAAATATCATTCATAATCGTGACTCTCATCCAAGACTTGGATAACACGTCACATTGATACTATCAACTTGCCATCGTTATTCACAACGTCCCCCATGGAAAGTCCGGCGGTCAAAGGCATTCCACACAAGGAAGTCAACAACGAAAGGATCGGGGCTCTTACTTATGGCTTGATATGACAATGATTGACTTTAGTGGTTGGTTGCTTAAATTCGCATAATAGGTTGGTTAAGAATATAAAAGCTAACAACCTTACGAAAAGCATGATGAGTAGTTAACCAATCAATTTCTAAAATCACATCAAAGGCAAGTATTTTCAAAGAGATAAGATCAACAGGTAACGTGAAAATGTTGATTTGAATCAAACAAGATTTATAAATAGTGGAGGTAACGAAGGTTTATACTAACGAAGTTTCAACCAATAAGTCAAAGTCTTACTTCTCCGGAGTCAAATTTAAACGTTGAGCGCAAGCAAGAGAGATAAAAGAATGGGTAGAATCAGTATCTAATAAGGTATAGACTTCGCAAAAATTTATAATTAACTAACCCGTGCTAACTTCGTTCGGGTTACTCGCTTTTTGAGAAGTCACGAAAAATGTTCTTCCTTGCACTACCGATTTTGACTTTTCTGGGACGGCCTTTGGTGCCTCCTTCCTAGTTGAACTTGTCTTTGGTGAATGACAAAATCGGGCTAGGTGACCTTCTTTTCCACAATTATAACATGCTTTGGACGACATCGCGCAGTTTAGATTGATGTGTCCCTCCCCTCCGCATTTGAAGCATATGATAGGTGGTCGTTCTCCTTCCTTAACAATAGGTGCTAGTGCTGACGACATTCCATCATTGTTGAATCTCTTCTTCTTGAAATATCCATTCTTATTGTTTTAGCCATGATTACCACCGAAGTGGTTACCATTTCTGGCATGCTGATTCTCTTTACGCTTATTTTCACCGCTTCGATGACTGCTATCACTGGTATTATCATTTTGTCGACTACTCTCTTTTGGTTGGGTTGACTCATTATCGCGCTCCAATAACTGAGCCCTATTAACAACATCTGAATACAAACAAAGTTTATGAGAAATGAGGTATTTGCGTATCTCGGGTTTCAAACCTCTTAGAAACATCGCGTCATTCTCTCCTCATTATCAACCAAATGGGAATAAAACCGGGACAACTCGTGCAAACTTGGCTTCAGTCTTTGACACTTGGCCATGTTGTTTTTGCTCAACTTGATGAACTCTACCTCTTTCATGTGACGAATACTTTCGGGAAAGTACTTGTCGTTGAACAATTCTTGGAAGTTCTCCCAAGTCATCTTTAGTGCGGCAGGTTGAGTACGTTTTACAGATTCCCACCAGTAATCTGCCTCTGCACGCAACATGAAGGTGGAAAAGGTAACCTTTTGCTCATCGGAGCATCCCAAGACATCAAATATCATGCAGATCTGCTTTATCCACATCTCCGCCTTAAGTGGTTTTGGCTCTCCAAAAAACTCCGGTGGTCCCAGCTCCTTGAACTGTTTGGCGGTGACCGTCCGAGAGTTTCCAGTGTTTCCACATGCATTTTGGACAGGAGCCGCTCTCGCCTGATGTTGCATGAATTGCATAAAGCCTCTAAACATTCCATCGTTCATTATTTGGTCAGTGTTGTTATTTGCATGAGGATTGTCGCCTTCCTGATGCACATTGTCCTGATTATTGATCTGTGGAGACTCAATGGTCTCCTGTGCTCCATTGCTATTCTCAACATTCTCGGATGTCATTTTCAAATACTGCCACAAAACAAGGGTTAATTAACATACCACATATTATCCCTATACTCTGACCGACCAATTAAATACCAAATAAACTTAGGTAGGTCATACTAGCGAATGAATTCCCCGTCTCACATCTTAGCCAGGGATCATATCCCTAAGCTTTGATACTAACTGTGACGCCCCCAAAATAGGTATACATCACCCATCTTGAGTCGCCAAATACATGGTATAGAATACAAATACAATCTTAAATATACAACAAAAAGGCATGAGTTTTAATATAATTATTGTCTTTCTGCATAATATCCACTCTCGTAATAAGTCCTCATTACAATTATTATCACACTATTTCATAGAATAGTGAGGACTACTAATGCTTATCTCTGGACCATCAACTCGGTCCCCCGACTAGTCCCTCGCTATGTTCTCATTTCAAGAGGAACAGTGAAAGAAAGGGTGAGCTCAACTAGCCCAGTAAGAAATATTATGACTAAGATAATGCAGGATAAATTATCATTAGCCTTCAACAATGTTAAACTGATAAAATACAATACACATCAAGTTTAACTGCAACGGAATAAGCAATCCATTAAAAGAGTAAAGTAGAGAATAAAATCTACTATCTTTTATGATTTAAAAAGGTTTTTCATCACTTTTATCGCTGAGACTCGGCTTAATAAATAATCTTCATCATCCCTGCACTACGGCCAAGGATATTCATTAGTATCACGACCACAAATTATTCATGCACTACGGGCCGAGGATATTCGTGTATTCATCAATGGTAATTGATCATACGCCAACAACTCATCCATCAATGCACTACACGCCAATGAGGAATTTTACGACATCATTTGTAACATTACTGGCCATGATTATACCGAATAATCCTCAGTCATAATCATACCAAGTTCATCTACACGCACTAAAGGCCACAGATGACTTTCAAAAATATAAACATGAGGATGATGACAATGATATAAGAATTCAATAAAACAAGTTCAAGAATTAGTTTATCCAGGAACTAATAACGTCCAAATTGTCAACATGATACTTCTTTGTAGAGTAAAATTCAAAAATGCTCAGAAGAATATTTCCATGAAAAGATATTGGATGAAGCGCAAATATCAAGGATATTCCACCAATTTCATGGAGTATAGAAGTCAAAACTTTAACTTGTTGAGTATAAGAAAGAATATATGAAGCGCAAATGGATTTTCACCGCCACGGTAATCCACGATATCTGAGATCATTTCCACAATTTAATAAGGAATGAATACAAAGGATCATTCATCATGCGTGTGGAAATCGACATGAAAAGGTTATTCAATGAATAATAAAGAATGGAATAATGAAGGATTCACCGTAAATGCGATAGATTTGCATGCATGATTATTCCCAACGAGAATAATAAATAATGGAACCAGTCCGGCGTAAATGCATGTACGAAGGATATTCAAACGTAATAATAAATACGGAATAATAAATAATGGAACCAGGTCCGGCGTAAATGCACAGATAGGATATTCCGACAGAATAATAAATGCGGAATAATAAATAATGGAACTAGGTCAGGCAAAATTCGCACCGACAGGATATTCCAACAGAATAATAAAGGATGGAATAATAGAAGAATTTCACCATGTATGCGGTACTTCGCATAAACAGGTTATTCCAACATAATAAAGAATGGAAGAACATAAGAAGATCACCATGTATGCGGTACTTCGCATAAACAGGTTATTCCAACATAATAAAGAATGGAATACAGAAGAAGATCACCATGTATGCGGTACTTGATAAACAAAGTTATTCCAACATAATAAAGAATGAAATAATGAAGTTCTCTTCTGAATAAGAAAGAAATAATACTCCTTACCTTATAAAGAAGAAACTAGACATAGAAGTAGTGAAGTAGCGTAATCTTCTTCTTCTTTTCTCTCTATAATTTTCTCTAGAGTTTTGGTGAATTCGTAAGAAATAATGAAGGAATGAGCTTCTTTTTATAGAAGAATGGATGGAATAGTAACTAATTCATGAACGATCCAGATTGATTTTCTTTTAAAGCGGATGGTCCATCCGATTCACTATTAAAACTTAAAGCAGCGGTCCATCCCACCGATTCACTATTAAAACTTTAAACCAAATGATCCATATTGATTCACTATTAAAACTTCAACCAACTATTCGAAAAATTAGCACATCTCCTCATGGAATAATATTGTACCCAAAAAATAATTTGGACCGAAAAGAAATATATTGTTCGGGTGAATAGTAACTCGTGAATAGTACTCCGACACAAAAATTGTCCTGAATACCCGATTGAACAATATAACCTCCAGACATCAATTATCATCGGAATAGATGTCGATTTCTACTAACACAAATAATCCCAACACAATGAAACTATCAAATTCATCTTTAATTAACACGAACTTATTCATCATTAATATTATAACTCACAATATTTAACAACTGTGTTGTTCCAGGAAAGAGGGGCTTTCCAATAAGGATTTCTCCTATCAAGCGCATGAAAACCTCTCCTCTCGATGTAACTTCTGATATGTAGAATATTGCAATTTAATAATATAAATAACTTTGTCGTCTCAATTATTGATTTAATAATATAACATATAATGCGGATGATAATCGACAATAATCGAATCAATAATACGAGAGATATGATCGCGAAATTATCAGAGTAATAATTGAGTATAATCGAGTGATTTCTCACGTAAACATCAATAATCAATACCGTGTGCTACTACGCAACCACGCCAGACATCGTATTTCTTTACTATCGAGTAGTTCAACAGTATTAACGGTAAAACTTCCGCCGTTATTTTCATAAAAATATTTTTGTCGTTTTCTCAATCCGACAATAATTCCGTTGCAGGGTCCACCAATGATTGTGTCGTCATACGAATATTCCCTGTTAAAACGAATATTCCCCGACCAATCGAATATTATATAACAACTTGCATACTTTGAAAAATTTATAAATACTACCCACAACTATAATGTTATCTCAAATTCACACCATAATTTTTAAAAAAAATATTTCGAGAAAATTAAATCTTTATTCATAAAATTTGGGATTTTACAAATACTCCCTCCGTTCCTAAAAGATTGTCGTTTTAGAAGAAAAAATTTATTCCAAAATATTTATCGTTTATAATTTTCGAGGAGAATAAATCATTTACTTTTCTATATTACTCCTACCTTCTCTCATTGTCCCAAGAAATTCTCTCCCTTGTATTAATAGTTTTCAACTTTTCATAAAGAGGTAGTGATGGAATTTCAAACAAATTTTACTTGGTAAATGATACTTTCTTAATCTAATTTTACTCCCAAAATTGTTTAGCGCTAGGATATATCATATTTCGCTCCAATTAAAATCTGATCCTTTCTTCTCATTCACTTATTCCCAAAATAAGCGCTAGGTCTCCTCTTCCATCAACTGTCAAGGGTTTTTTTCACAGGTCAAATCCTTTATTCTCATTCACTTCGATTTATATTGTTTGTTTTTATAATCAGTTTATTTGTGATTATGTTGAATATGGAGTAAATATCGTGGATTATTTATGGATCGATGTGGTTTATGTTTTGATTTTGGTCTACCGAATTGAGTTTATGTACTTCTCTTCATGTGCTTTTGGAGGTAAAATATAGGTTTTACTCTCTTAACTGTATTAATAGTTCTTGAATGCAAAAGAGATTTACATTTCTATTTAGCTACTCCATTTTAGATTTGACATAACTATTGTTGTTGTTAGGCAAATTAAGTAGTGGAATATTCCACTCGTTTTATCTAATTGATTTGGGTTTCATTGTTTAGTGCTGATATACTTGAAAAAATGAATCAGCTTCTTTTGGATGTGTGAATTTAGGCATGCATGGTGAACATAGTTATGATTTAAGATGTACGACATGCTTAAGTATTACTTTCTAGTACTATACATGTCTTATTTACTAATACATATACCTGATCTGATTATGTAGTTTCAGAAATTTACTCATCTTGCATAATTGGTACTTCAAAATCTCTGGCCCTGGATTTAAGAGGAAAGGAGCAGCTCAAACAAGAAAATATTTAGCCTCGCAAAATGTTGAGGTCTTTGAGGATAATGAATAAGTTGAACTAAACTTAACTGAAAGTTCAAATCCTCGTGTAAAAAGAAGAATTATGCTGACATCAAGTCCTCCAAGAAGCCCAATCACAAGATCACGAATTATGTTGACATCAAGTCCTCCAAGAAGCCCAATCACAACATCACAAACTCGATCTACTCAACCATCACATGTGGGTTGAACAAGCAAATTACGTTCAATGATTGCACATTCACCGAATGCCAATGATGGTCATGCGAATGAAGTGCGTACTCCCATTTCTACCTCGATGCAACGTACTAATGACACTATAGTTGGTGAAAATTCTACCCACCAACAGAATGTGGCCCGACACCGATGTCCGATGAGCAAGGGTCTGCACAATGTGAGTTTTATATAAACCTATTTAGTAGACATATGTTATACACGTGTGTGTGTATATATATATATATATATATATAGATATACATAATTATTGTTTTCTTGTTAATTTGTTGTTCCTTTTACTTTTGACATCTAATATTTTGAATAACTTCATCTTCAAAGAAAGAAAATACGCGGACCTACTCGCGGTATTGGTCAGTGAGAAACTCACAAAGTCAAAAGGAAAGAAGTTGGCTATCAATGTGTCACCTAGTAAAGGAAGGCCCATAGATCCTCTGTAATCGCTAAGTTGTCGCCGAGATAGGATTGATGGTCCGCCACCACCTCCTAGTGAATACCAGGTTCAAGGATATTACAGAGGGAGTAATTGAAGAATCATTGTCAAGGGTTGAAGTAAGATGCATAATATTAAATTATGTCAAATATTGTTATTCATAGTTAAGTCTGCATTTGTCCTTTTTTGGCAATTAGTTTTTGTTTTATGCCTTGTCTATAAATCCATGGAGAATGACACTCATTAGGATACATGATTTGTTAGATAAAAGGTGCGAGTAACCGTTGATTTCATGGATTAGAGTTTAATAGGCTAATTTTGCTGTTTTTTTCTCGTGAACTAGTTAATTTTGCTGAATTATTTTTTTCTTTAGGCTCACTTCGATATCAACCTTTCTAAACCTCATGTGAAGCGTGTTGCACTTGGAATAATGAAGGATAAGAATAGAGGGCAGAGGTGTAAGCTTTACAAATTATTCAAAACTTTTCAATCAACCGAAGATGCTAGAAAAAATCCTCCAAACAACATTGATATTGCCAAGTGGACTGAAATGTGTGATTATTGGACATCGCCAAAATTTATTGTATGATTATTCTAACTTTAATCGTTTATTTTATATGCTTATTATTTTCAGTTTTTTTAAAAAGATTAGATTTTTATTATTTGTTCAATGATTTTTTTTCCAGCATCGCTTAGAAGTAAACAAGAAAAATCGAGGCAATAATGGCATTCACAGTGGAGGGTCAAAACCATTTGTCGTTCATCATTCTGAGAAGGTATGTAATTATATATGTTCAAAATCATTCTTGTGTGAACCAGCCTATTATTTTAAGCAAGTAGGATCTTTTAAGATCGCCTAATAGGCCATTGAGTGTTTCATTCTCATCTTTAACTTCAACAGAATCAACCACTGCCCTATGTAGTAGCTAGAATAACTAAGGCTTGCTATCAAGGTTCTACAATATCTAGGTATTTGGCATACTCTCATTTTAAGCACTTAGGAAAAGTTCTTACCTCTTTTTGAAAATAGAGCTCAAGATAACTTGTCCAGTGCTCTTCTTTGATGCAAAGGGATATCACAGCTATCTCAAGATCGCCTTCAATGATGCCTTTGTAGACTATACTGTCTGGCGAGGATCCAATAATGTTGTTGAAATCTTCACAGGCTACTTCAAGTTCTTGTCTGTTGTATCTTAGTACATCCTTTAACATCCCAGTATCTATACAGAAATTCCACAAGATTAATGAATGATCATAATCGGAGAATCCTTCTGAAAATTAAGATGCAATATATTAGGATACTTAATGACTAACCTATGCAAGTTGTCATATTGTTGTCACTTGCTGATTTTTTTCGCGGGATAATGATGGAAGATTGACTTTTACATCTTTGTAGACCTAAGAAAAGAGCTTAGAGAAAGAGAGAACCGGACATGACTCCTGAAACTATCTCCACAGCAGAAATCCGATGTGGCTTTGAAGAAGCCTGATGCTTGGATCTATCTTCAAGAGGTCGGTGTTTTGTGTTGACTCCTGAAGGACTCTTAGCAGGAGGAGCACCATCTGAATTACATCAACAATTAGACACTTTAAATATACCAAGTCGAACATCAACAATTTTTGATATTTCCGTCACTTACACTAATATATTATTGCCTTTATTGACATCTTATGTTTTTAAAAAAAAATCAAATGCATTCCTTCCAAATATAACTTATCCGCTAATATAATAATAAGGAGAGACATACAAAAACATACCACATTGTAGAGTAGGGCACTTCAAGTACACTGAGGATCATTTGTTACTCATGAAAATCATGATTTTTTTTATTTATTGTTTTTGTGGTTTGAAAGCTCATTAGAATTATAAAACAGTTGTCTTTAAACTACTGCTTTTGTGTGTGTATTGCTTTGGGGGTTACAAAAGGTGTAAAAACAGGCGCAGAGCTCTCAGACCTATTAGGGAATACTGCTCCCATACACTGAAAGATATAAGAAATGAGGCAAAGGACTTTAAATAAACATCTACAAAATGGTGAACACAACACTGGAAACACAAACTGACAAGCTATGCTTGAAACTAGAAAACCAGGATACTTAAGCCTTAATTCATGTTCCTTGTACAAAAAATTATACAATAATGCTCTTGTTATTAATTATTCTAATTTGATTTTCAGGGAGATCCAATTGAAGGTTACAAGAGCACGCATCAGAAAAAGGAAACAAATGACTGGATACAACCTGAAAATGAAGCTGCATACGTAAGTTATACAAACTTTATCTTGTTTTTAAATTTGGGATTATGTAATGAATTAGTTGCATTTGTTGTTAATTTCACAGAATGAAATGAAATTTCTTGAGTCTGAATGCAACTCTGAGATGAACGCAGAATCTGAAAATTTTGACAATAATGACAAAAGGGAGATTATGACTCGAGTGTTGGGTAAGAAGGCAGGGAGATTGATTGGCTTTGGATTTGGACCTCGAGCAGAGAAGTCTTCGTCTATCGATAAAGAAAAAGTTGCATTAGCGTGAGTTAGAAGCGTCTCACAAAAAAATGAAGAGCTTGAAGCAACCATTCAGGCACAAGGAAAACGGATGGACAATCTTGAGAATTTACTTAACAAGTTAGCTGACAATCCACAATTTCTACAGTTGATTCAAGGCAACAATAGCTTAGGGACAGAAAGAGCTGGAAACAACTCTTGATCGATATTTATGGACATTCAAAACTGTTAGAACTTTTGTTGTGGACACTACAAAATCTTGGATATTAATGTTGAACTTTATGTTAGACTTGGTAAATCAGTAATTTATAGTATAATGGATGGTATTTGGATTTTGATTTTCCAATTTTGGTTAAATATGATGGAAAGATTTGATTTAGCTAATCTATTATTGTAGTTGATGGTTTGCTATTGTTACAGCTCTTAACTTGTTTCAGGCCAAAAATTGTTTGGTTTTGTCTATGTTTTCTGTTGTTTGGACTGTTTTGCTCTGAATTTGTTAACTTGTTTGGACTGTCTTAACTTGTCTATGCCTCTTGGGTCCCATAAATGTTCAAATTTAGCATTGCTGGAATATGGGTTCATCAACATTACTATGTATCTTATTTCAGGCAAGTTTAAAGGAGAATGCACCTGTGATTCGTGCTAAGGCATTACGAGCAGTAAGTAGAAGTGTCAATGAATTCTCAAGTCACTTGCTATTGCGGTGACCACTTACTATCTTTCTTTTTGTGGACTTACTTCATGTGCTCCTTATTTTTCATGAGAGCGGGTTAGTATTATTGTTGAAGCTGATCCGATGGCTTTGCGTGATAAGCTTGTTTAAACTGATGTTGAAGGAAGGTTCTACGACTCTTCTATATTTGTTACAGAAATAGCTCTCAAACTTGTTGGTTGGCATATTACCTCACATCCTGATGTTGGTTTGAAGGTATTTACAATTTTAACTTTTCATCCCCATATATGCTGGTTGCCATAATACTAATACTCTCAGCTTCGCCCAATTTTTTTGTGTTTCTCATAGTATTTTGAAAAAGTTGTTGAGAGAATAAAGGATATTGGAGTGAGTGTGCGGAAATGAGCCATCAAAATCATAAGAGATATGTGCACTTCAAATCCAAATTTTTCAGAATTTCCCAGTGCTTGCATTGTGATTATTTCTCGTGTTAGTGATGAAGAATCCATTGTTCAGGTAGTTCAAGGGCAAAGCAATCAGTATATTATGTATTATGTTGTTCAGGCTCTACTCTCTGAACTCCTCTACTTATGTTTGGTAGTTTTTCAGTTAGATGCAGTGTATTAGAAATGGTTTGGTTTTAGTGATATGTTTTGGAATATCGAGTTTATATATTGTTACATGTACTTCTTTTAAGCATAATTTCATTACTATTGCAATCGGGTACTTTGATGAATAATACCAGAAAAATGGGTTGATTCTGTTGCTAAGTTCTCCGGATAATACCTTTTAATTTTTAAATAATGAACAGTAGGTAGCTTTTTTGATCTGCTTGTTATCTTGAGATGTACATGTGTGCCAAGTATTCTTAAGGTAATATGGGAAACTCATTTTGAGCGTTGATTGTGGCCAAGCTAATTCAATATTAATTTAATTCTATGAGGTATTTATTTATTTTTGATTTTGTTTCACTTCTTATTTGATATTTTCTCTGTTGTTTTCATTTAGATAAAGTGATAAACTAAGTCGGATGACACACTTGTTCCTCATCAGGTAGAAGAAATGACTAGTGATGAAGTGGAGTTAAGAACACTTTCTTATGTCCTTCTGTTGCATGCCTTTTGTGTTGTGGATCCTGCACTCTGTGAACCAGCTTCTGATCCTTCCCAGTTTGTGGTCACTCTACAGTCATACTTGAAGAGTCAGGTTATTCACATTCTTCTTGTTGACATAGTCTCTGTAATATACTTTATATTTTTTGCCTGAGTTTCTCGCGGAGTCGAATTTGTTCTTCTAAATAGTAAATGAGTTGTATTTGAGTCCACCATTGTTTGACAAAACTTAATAAAGCTTAGTCTGACATTACAAGTTGTCGTCAAATGAAAGACTTGAGGCTCAGCAGATTAGTTATAGTAGCAAGTAGTTTATAGAGTGTAACTTATTCCATGTGATTCTAGAAAGGAGGTAGTTGAGAGGGCAAACTAGTCTTTTTTTTAGTTGTATTACTTCATAAATAGTAGTTGTAATAGATGAAAAGCAGATTATTTTGAATGAATGTCTAAAAAAGTGAACTCAGTTTTGAGTCACAGAATTATGCTTCTTCCTCTCATTCTTTTTCAACCTCAGTTATATCTTTTTCTTCTACCTTGATTCTAAGTTTCTAATCCTATTTTACATGGCTTCGCTCTCTTAAATCTCCGTAATCTCCTTTCTATGCTCAGGAATAAACCCAGTGACCAGAAAATTTGGTATAAGAGCAGTCGAACCTGCTGCCTTCTTCCTCTTTAATTTACTAATATCTAATTTTCTCCTCCTCTTTAATTCGTTGTTCTTTTCTTCTCAAGCTATCTTCAACTCTTGTTGCCTACAGTTATTTTATAAATTGATTATGTCAAAACACTCACCTATTTTTCTCAAAATTTCTCAATCTCAGTCTTTTTCTCTTGTCTCCAATCTATTCTCTTCATCTTATAACTTCTTCTTCTCAATTTTGCTCTTACACACTTCTAATACTAAACAAAATTCAGTAGCAACAACAAAAATATGAAGTAAGCAACAACAAAAAATTCATAGAAGAAGCAACTCTGATGCTTTATTTTCTGGAGCACCTGCAATTGAACGAAATCAGCTCACAGCTAAGTTGATTATGGTCTGGTAATTTTCTATATTTAGGCAATCAAATCAACTTCTATAACATCATTCCTTTATTAAATCATATTATCAAACACATACACTGCATAATCATTCATCAATATACTTTAAGCATTACATATAACTAACTATCTAGCAATAGAGGGAGATAAGGAACTTCATTTCTCATATTAACGTGAACTTCTTATAATGACTTTTTACCAGTGATATTAGTTATCTCAGATTTTTGGTTGCTCATTTTGAATCATGCTTTGTTACTAATATTACGTGAATTGTTATAGCTACTATTCTATAGCCTAAGGTAGATCCTCATTTTACTGTTTCTTGTATTTTGTAATATTAGAGAATTTGAAATGTGAAGCTGAATTAGAGGCAAACTTGAAGATGGCAAAAGCTAATGCTGAAGAGTTGAAGTCAAAACTGATGGATCAGGAAACTATATTTCACTCCATCTTAGAGGAGAATCAAGAGATGAATTTTAAGCTTATGGAAAATCAATCGACTGCAAGAGAGTCTGAACTCAAAATAGAGCTGAAAAAATGTGAGGAGAATTTGGCGAAATTAAAGGCCAGTTTTTTGGACAAAGAGACAAAGTTGCAGAGTATCACAGAGGAGAATGAGATGCTGAAGTTAGAAATGGAGAAGAGAGAAATAGAGAAAAAGGAAGTGAATGATGAGACCTTTGCATTAGTTGAAGCAGCAAAGGCTGCAAAGCGAGAGGTCCTGATGAAGCTTGGCTATTTGACAGAGGAGGCCGATAAAAGTAGTAGAAAGGCAACTCAAGTTACTGAACAACTGGATGCAGCTCAGGCTGCAAATTCAAAGATGGAATCTGAGTTGAGGAGATTAAAGGTACAGTCAGACCAGTGGAGGAAGGCAGCTGAGGCTGCTGCTGCTATGCTTTTGACTGGTAATAATGGCAAAATAATGGAGATGACTGGTTCTTTTGACAACAACTATGACACCATTGGTAGAAAGTTGAGTTCACTGTATTCCAATGACATGGATGACGACTCTCCCAAAAAGAAAAATGGTAACATGTTGAAGGGGTATTGTTGAAGAAGGGCCAGAAGTAGAACCATTTGGCAGGTTTCACTTATATATTATTTTCCTTGGGTATTTTTTTAGGCAATTACTTCTTTTACCTTTTCCTTTTTCAGAAAACAAACTTGAACTAAATTTTTTTTTGGCAAAACAGGTCTTAGGAGATTCTTATATAAAGGCTTACCAAATGGGACCTTATTAATATAATCATGGGTACTAACTTATAGTTTACCCTTGGACAGGTATGTTGCTGGGTGGTAGCTGTTGGACTTTAGTATTGATGTCATAGGCTTAGTAAAGCTCTTCTATAGAACTTTTTGTATAGTTATGAGAAAATGGATGAATTTCTATTTTATTCATCTCCCTCCCATATGTGGGTGGATTTGATGTAAACCACTACTCTGCGATATCTGTTTTTTCTTATCCCCACTCTTTTTTCCGGCATTTCTGTCTTCTGGTAAAGCATTACACTATCAACAGAAAGACGATGCATTTGTGCACTGACTTAAGGTGATTAATGCAAGTGCAGAAACATATGTATTAGTTTAAGCCATTGTTAAATGCAACTCCTCTTAGAAGCTTCTACTTGTTCATTAATTTGTCGTCTTACACACTAGCAGAATAGCCTTGAGATTATAAAAGAAATTAAATAATCAAGGTCAGGGATATAAAAGAAAAAAAAAGGTTATGCAAAAGTTTTCATGAGTATTAAGTTTTAAGCCTAATACTTGTAGTAAGAGAAATACGTTAAAATAAATACTGTGTACGAAAAAAGTAACCTTAATGTGCATTAAAAGGTTAAATGAAACTCAGTTTCATTACTGCATATCATTTTTCTGGAAACGATATTTTCACGTCACTTTCTAATTTTTTCATATATGATCTACATATTAGTCAATAAAAATTCGACACGTCAGCTAATATGTGGGTCTTACGTGTGAAAATATAAAAAAATAATATGAAATATCAATTTCATTTTTTATTGGGCCCGTTTGTGCAGTTTTGGTTTTTCATTTCCACCTACATTATTACACAACGAAAGAAAAATTGTTTACAATGAATTTGGTCCATATTATGCTACAAAATATGGCAACCAAAAATCTTTCGTTGCCCACCAGATTTAATCATTTTAAACTACATCCAATTTACTACAAACTCTAATTTTTGTAAATTAGAAAATATATCTATATGTGCTCAATTTTAATTTCAAAATTATAACTCTGATAAAAAAAAAAAAAATTGGGCATTTATTTTGAGACGAAGGGAATGAAACATTTAACTGTATAAGTTTGCGTCTAAATAAATAACAATTTTAAATTGTAAAATGATGCATTTTGGGGGGAAAAAGAGGTTGAAACGTGATTATTGGGGTTGTCTTAATTTTGGACAACAATTTACTAGTCGTTGCAAAAAATATGTATTAATACGCAACGAAAAAAAATTGTTGCCAATGAATGTGGCCTATATTAGGCAACGAAATATAGCAACAAAAAAAATTTCGTTGCCGACGATGAGAAGAAATCTCATCGGCAACAAAAAAGTAAATAGGCGGTGGGTTTTTTTTTCCTGCCAATGAATTTTTGCAACAACTTATGAATTTCGTTGCGAAAAATGAAAGCCTTTCATAAACTGCAACGAATAACAAATTTCGTTGCTAAACATGCATTTTTGGCAACGATTTTATAAGTCGTTGCCCGAAAAATTGTTGCCAAATGTCTAATTTTTTATAGTGAGGGGATTAATTATGCTTTAGCGTTAAGATATTGTGTACAGTATAGTACTAAGGGTTGATCCCCCTAAGTACGAGAAGAAGAGTCCATAGTCTTATGACTGTTAAAGGTTTCAAGTATAAACACTTGACAACCTAGGATGTAGTTCAAGGTCTTAATGACCCTCAGAAGTTCTTTTGATTCTTGTTATTCATTCTTGATTCAAAAGCAGAGTTTTCTTATTTCAGAAGTCTTTGATTCATTCGCATGTTATTATTTTATTGTTATATTATTTACTTGTGGGCAATCGTGCTCACTCTTGCGTAATAATAACATTGCAGTTAAGAAAGAAAGGTCCGACAAGCCTTCTAATAGCAAAGGCAAGGGCAAAGTTATCAAGTGATGAAGACTTGTTGTTTATTTGATGTATTTATGTTTCAGACTTATGTTAAAGTTGTGTAGACTTATTATTTGTTTATGTTTTCGCATTTGAGGTTTAAGGTTAGTATGACCTGGGATTGATGTATTTACATTCAGATGTTGTAACTCCATAAGGAGAGGATTTATTTCTATTTATTTATGGTTTTTTATTTATTATGGGTAGATAGATACATGATGTTTGGACAGTGAACACCAAATCCTGTGAGAATTGAAGTACCCGGATTTGGGGGTGTCACAATTGCTATGTATATAGAAGCCATGTTAGTTTGTTTTAATATGAACATTCAAAGAAAATTTAAAGATTTGGAAAATTAGAATTTGTGAACATGAAGTAATATACTTTCTAATCTTGTGATCATGTGTAGATAACCTAGACATATACGTAAACAAGTTTAACATAAGGCATAAGTTTATTCGGGAATAATAAGTTTTGCTAGCTTGATTTTAAAGGATTTTCTAAAGGAAAACTTGAAGTTTTGCAAAACAAAGCATGATGAATAATATGCTTTTAAGTTCTAATCTTCTAGCCTGTGTAAATAACTTGAGTATATGCACAAATGAGTATGAAAGCATGATTTAGACAACGTGGACTTATCTCGCATGACTAAATAAGTTTTACTAATGGAGGCTTAAAGTTTCAAAAACAAACTTGATAAACTATATACCCCTTGAGTTGGGGATTTATGAGCATGTTTATATGTTCTAGCTATACGTATGTGAAAATGTGATGTATAGTAAGTAAAGTGGCTTTGCATGCTTGGTTGCTTAACATGAGATTCTCAAAGCAAATCTTAAGAATGAGAAACTAGTTTTTGATAATAGATGCATCATAAGTATTCTAAAATTGGCCATCATGAGTAGGTGTGTATGTCTATGGATGTGATTAATATGGATGCCTTACTAGACATGTGCATGGTAAAAAGTGAATATGACAAGTCTAAACGATGTAAAATTTCATGACATGAAATACATGACTAATCTAATGTAGGCATATATAGTTGAGATCTATTGACCACATAACAAGTGTATAACGGATAAACGAAAGAGAATTTGTAAAATGAACACTTAAAGTCTTGATTAAATGAAAAAGGGTAATGACCTATGTTAATGTTTTGATGTAGGGTCAAACTTAGGTATTCACATAATAACCGGTGTGTTGTGCATGATTATTCATATATGTGCAAGACGGGTGTACACTGACCTCCTGCAGAAGCAACCATGTCTTGGTTTGCACGGGAAGCGTGTAGCAATATACGCGCCACTCCTTAATCTATTAAACCAAAGCTACTGCGCCGCCATCTGCGATGAGAGGTTTCTCACGTTAGTTGAAGGTGTTTGCATACTTATATTGTTATGTTAACCTATATTATATGACCAATATGTTATCTAATGTGTTAAGAAGCATGCTAAATGATAACATTGAATGATTAATGAGTGATTATAACCTTTCAAATGATAAGTCCAAAAGGTATTTGTAAACTATAAAGCAATAATTAGAGACTATGAATATTTGACTTCATAGTGACTTATAAACTGATGTTGTGCATAAGTACGTAAGGTGGGTGATGAAGTATGTGAAGATTATACAACTAAGTTAGATGTTTATGTATAGATTTAAACTTACATGTCATGCATGAGCATATGTAACTAATGAATATCCTATACGCGTACTATATTATGTTAGGATTCAAAAGAGTGTTGATAAGCTATATTTTGGTAAACTACGCTTGAGGCAAGTACTCGAACCTTACTCTTTATTGAGCATTACTTGAACTTGTGCTATTATTGATCGTACAAGTAGAACTTTGAAAGTATAATACTTCGAAATCTAGAAATGAAATGATTTACAAACCTTGATTCAAACGAAAATTGTTCATATATACGCTGTGAAAGAAAATGGTTTAAGCCATTGCTCCGGCTAGACTATTGATATTTGATCGAAAGCTATCCAAACCAAATTAACTTGGTGCGGACTCTTATAACTAAGTTGAACAACCCTCTTGGTAGGGGAATTATATATTTGTCGGGAAACCTACGTGCGCACATGAGAATGATTAAATGTTATGCATGACATATGATACTTTAGGCTGATCACCTGTTGTACTCGTTTTAGTGGAATTATCAGTTTATTGCTGTTAATTATTGGATAAGTTCATAGTCCTTAGCGACTGCTCAGAATTCATTACCTTGAAATCTTGAATTGATTAAGCATTGAATATTATTGATATTTTTTGTCCATAGTGACTATTGTTGATAATCATCGATACTTCTTGCTATCTTGAACTATCATTATTTGTAACGATCGAGAAATTTATAATTTAATTTAAATATTTATGGAATTAAATAAATATTTTAAATAATTTATTTATTAAGGAAAATAAATAATTGATGAATTGTGGTGAATCAATTTAGTAATTAAATTGATTAATGTTAATTAAATTGAGTAATGATAATTTTATTTGATGGATTTAATTTAAGGAAATAATTAAATTAAATCAATTGCTTAATATTTAAGAAAATAATTAAGCTAAATAAAGTGTTTAATTTAATGGAAATAAATAAATTAAATAAAGTGATGTGTTTAATTTATTAATTAAATTAGATATATAATTATTTGTAAGATTTTTATTATTATTATAAGTTATTTAAATTAGCTAAACTAAAGTTATATAAATTGACTAAATTAAAAGTGTGACAATGGAAAACCATATGATATAAATATTATTTAAATAAACTAGTTGGGAGTTTATGTGATTAGCCAAACAAGGCCTTATGACCTTTGGCATTATTCAACTGATGTGAGCCTTTTTGTGTTTTTACCTGACGTTAGTGGGAGTCAGTTTATTATAATTCCTACGCGTCTATTGTTCTAAGGCTAAGTTCAGTGAGAAGGAGAAATAACAGAGAGTGTTGAGAGAAAAGCTTGGAAGAGAGAATCACAGTGATATCAAGTGGAATAGAAGGGTTTGCTAATTGGTTTGCTAATCAAGGTAAAAACTATCTCCATTCTAACTCTTAGTTTTGATATATATATATATATATATATATATATATATATATATATATATATTATGTGATTGGAAATTACGTGAAGTGTGATAGATGTATATTCATATAGGTTTGCAAAACTCTGTTAATCATCATGTATGCTTGTTATTTGGTATCAAATTCGTGTAAATTGAGTGTAGGAAGAAAAATGAAAATAACAGTGTTTATGTTCTTATTATATAGCTTAGAAAGTACGAAAATTGATGCTCTATATGTGTAATAATTTGTAGTTTGTTGTTGGATTATATTAATATGTTAAGAAACAAAAACGACGAAGTTTAAATCATGTCAATTGATTAAGAAACGAGTTCGTGGCAATCAAATTCGTTAAAAGTATAAAAATGAAGAAAATTTAGAAAAACTATGATCTTGATTCCTCAAAATGGTGTATATGTAATGTTTTGTATATAGAATGGTGTTTAGCATGTATAACTACAATATGTCAAAGTTTTAGATGTTGAATTTGGGAGAAATTCTGTTGAATTGGGATTTTTTGGCCTTTAGCAGTGTATTGTTCGCGTCTGTAAAAGTCGAGTCCTGTGCATCATGCAAGGCCGCTATACGCGCACGCTGTGATTGTCATGTGAGCGGTGCTGACATTTAGTGTAGTAGTATGATAGATGATATACTACTTGACATGCCGTATGAAAGTAGCCGACCACGAACAGTGAAGTCTGCTTAATCTGCAGGTCATGTATAATGGACTCATGTTAGCTAAGCAAGCATGTTAATGATGTTAAGGCATAGTAGAAACTATAATAACAGATTCCAATGTGTTATAATGCAAAGTGTAAAGATTTGAAATAATGATTTAAGTAAGTTCTAAAATGAAACCAAGTGTTATGTTTTTAAAGGTAGAGATGAATGATTAAGTTATATTAACTTGTAATGAGATTTCAGATTCGTTAAGTATATTTAACCTACGTGGTTAGGTGCTAGGTTAGGGTTGTGACTTAAATGATGGTTTAAACCCTAAAGCTAATATTCATGCGATTAATTATTGTTGCAATTTCAATGATATATATAGGATAATTGGAGATTATTTTACACTTGTGTAGCTTACAGACAAGGCAAGTTCTCTAACTCTACATTTATAATTGTGCAAGTTTCTAAAACTTATCTCTTTACAATTGAGCAAGCTTTCTAACTTCATTCTTTTCATATTGAATGCAAGTTTCCATTCCTATATTATTATTGTTTAAGTTCTTAAGATTGAGCAAGCCTAATCTATCTTGAATATGTTTGTACAAGCTCTTATAACCTAATTCATTATATCGAGCGAGTTTTTACTTTCCTAATTATTATTCAAAGCACATATTGTTCTAATACATCGATTCAAATGAGATTGTGCTAACTCTTTTAGTTATAACATTTTACATGTATATCATGTTTATTCAATTATATATATTTTTGATATCCGATCTTTGACTTTGATAACCTTGTACAGTTACACATTCTTGTGTTAAACCTTTATTGATGGAAATTGAATAGTGTTCTAAAATTCTAGAAACACTGATAAGCTAGTTCCAAACTAAACTTTCTTTAGTGCGGAAATTCTAAATCCAAATTGAGACGAACAACCCTAAATTAGGGAATTTTTGTACGTGTAACGTTTAGATGTTTGTGCACAATACATGGTACAAAGGGCTGATCCCCCTAAATACGCTAAGAAGGTCTCTGATACGGTTCGATGATCTATTAAGGTTAAGGTAATAATACCTATATACCGGAGACATAGTTCGTGGTCTTAAGACCCTCAGACATTGATTTCGAACTTGTGTTCTATTCTTAATTCTCAGAACAAGTTCATTATTGTCAGCATTCGTTGTTCACTCTTATATTGTTATCATTATTACTTTCTATATCAGTGAGCAATTGTTTGCTCACTCTTGTAATTAACATTGCAGCTAAGGTTGAAAGAGTCGATGAGCCATCTACCAGCAAAGGGAAGGGCAAGATGCCTAAGAGCTGAAGAATTAATGAAGTTAATTTAAATGTTTCATGTTATAAGACTTGTTTAATTATATGATGTATTCCGCAAACTTATATAATAATTTTAAGGTTAGATTACCTGGAATTTATTTTGAGATGATGATGTAACCCTTTAATAGGGAAGATTATTGTTTAAGTTATTTAAATTATATCTTTATCCTTTATTGACGGGTAGTTAGATGTAATAGTTTTGATAAGTGAGCACCAAATCCTGTGGGAACGAAGTACCTGAATTTGGGAGTGTCACAGGTTGGTATCAGAGCCTTAGGTTATGAACCTTAGGTGGGGAAACCTTAGGAAGTAACCTTTAAGGAAATAGAAAACATAGAGGTGTTTAACTCTTACCGAGTTTTAAGGAATGGATTAAGGTATCCATTGAAGATAAACAATAAAAGACATTATGTGATGTGTGTTAATAACTTATGCGCTCGCGAGTATCGAAAATATTAAGTAAAACTTAAAACATTTTGTTATCAGGATGTCTATCGAAGGAGGATCCTGTCCAGCTAGAGAGGTGATACCTCAGATACCTAGAGAGGATGAACCCCGGGATATTCATGTAGTGCGGGAGCAGTTGATCCAGGAGGATGTGCCTGTGACCGATCCCGGGGAGGATAGTTCTGAGGAGGTAGAGGAGGATGACGATGAAGAGGATCCTGAGGAGTTTCCACCAAACTCCATATCAGTCGATATGTATGATGCTTTGTATGACTGTAACATAGAGTTACAGGACGAGGTCGAGGAGCTGAAGGAAATGGTTGAGATGCATCATGCTTCGATGGAGCAAAAGAATGCAGAGATTCAGGAACTTGATTCGAAACTTGGAAACACGGAGTGGGATCTGGTTCATACAAAAGGTCAGTATGAAGACCTGTTGGCAGTACACGAGAAGATGAAGACTGACATGGAGAAATTGAAAGATGATTTCAAGGAAGAGTCAGCTAAGCGTGCAATGTGACACCCCCAAAACAGGTATACATCACCTATTCTGAGTCGCCAAATACATGGTACAAAATACAAATACAATCTTAAATATACAACATGAGCTGTGAGTTTTAATACAAATATTATCTTCTAGACAGTATTCAAACTCAAAATAAGTCCTCAATACATTTATTAACACACTATTTCATAGAATAGTGAGGACTACTAATGCTATCATCTGGACCATCACTCCATTCTCCGACTAGTCTCTGCTACGTTCTCATTTCCTAAAGAGAAAAATGAAAGTAAAAGGGTGAGCTCAACTAGCCCAGTAAGAAATATTATGACTAAGATAATGCAGAATAAATTATCGTTAACCTTCAACAGTGTTAAACTGATACAATATAACAAACATCAAGTTTAACTGCAGCGGAATAAGCAATCCATTAAAAGAGTCAAGTAGAGAATAAAATCTACTATCTTCTATGATTTAAAAGGTTTTTCATCACTTATATTGCTGAGACTCAGCTTAATAAATAAACCACATCATCCCCGCACTACTACGCCAAGGATATTCATTAGTATCACAACCACAAATTATCCACGCACCACGCGGCCAAGGATATTTGTGTATTCATCAATGGTCATGATTATGCCAACAACTGTCCATCAATGCACTACGGGCCAATGAGGACTTTTACCACATCATTTGTAACATTACGGTCATGATTATACCGAATAATCCCTGGTCATAATCATACCAAGGCCATATATTCACTACAGGCCACAGATGACTTTCAACATAATATAAACATGAGAATGATGAAAATGATATAAGAATTCAATAAAACAAGTTCAAGAATTAGTTTATCCAGGAACCAATAACATTCACATTGTCAACATGATACTGCTTTGTGGAGTAAAATTCAAGAATGCTCAAAAGAATATTTCCATGAAAAGATACTGGATGAAGCGCAAATATCAAAGATATTCCACTAATTTCATGGAGTATAAAAGCCAAAACTTTAACCAACTGAGTATAATAAAGAATGGAATAATAAAATAAATCACCGTGCATGCGATAGGCCGCATGCAGATGGGTTATTCTAATGTAATAATAAATAACTGAATTCAGTGTCACGCAGAACGCATGCATGTGATATTCCAAATGTAATAATAAATAATGGAATCGTGTAATGCGTAAACGCACGCATGACGGGATATTCCAATGAATAATAAATAATGGAACCGGTCGTGCGTAGAACGCACGTGATGTGATGTTCCAAATGAATAATAAAGAATGGAATAATGAGAATAATTTCACCATATATGGGTACTTGGCATGTACAAGTTGTTATTCCAACATAATAATAAAGAATGGAATAATGTAAGAATTTCACCATGTATGTGGTATCAGATAGACATGTTATTCCAACATAATAATAAAGAATGGAATAATAATGAAGAATTTCACCAAGTATAGGGTATTCACATTATACGTATTTATTCCAATGTAATAATAAATAATGGAATAATGAAGTTCTCTTCATGAATACAAAAGAAATA
Source organism: Panax quinquefolius (assembly GCA_020205615.1). Taxonomy (NCBI): domain Eukaryota; kingdom Viridiplantae; phylum Streptophyta; class Magnoliopsida; order Apiales; family Araliaceae; genus Panax; species Panax quinquefolius. The sequence continues at coordinate 16,817,573 of CM035153.1, forward strand.
ATACCCCTTATCTTAGAAGAAACTAGATATAGTGAAGTAGCAGAATACTTTTCTTCTTTCTCTATAGTTTCTCTCTACAGAGTTCGAAGTGAATTCGTAAGAAATAATGAAGGAATGAGTTTCTATTTATAGGAGAATGGGTGAATAGTAACTAATTCATGAACTAATTAAGATTGATTTACATTTAAAAGCAGACAAATCCATATTAATTTACTATGCAAAGATTAATAAAATATTCTAATAAAACAAAAATTTTTAAATAAAATATAATATATTCTATTTATAATATAATAAAACGAATAACTTTATAAAAAGTATTCGCTTTATATAAAAAGATTTTACTATGCAAACACTATGCAGTGCACTATGCAAACACTATGCATAATAGAATATTATAAATTCTATTTATAGTCTAATAAAATAGATAACTTTATAAAAGTATTCAGCTTTTATATAAAAAGATTTTACTACGCAAACAATACGCAGCACTACTATGAAATATTTACGCATAATAGAATATTATATATTCTATTTATAGTCTAATAAAATGAATAACTTTATAAAAGTATTCTGCTTTTATATAAAAAGTTTTCTGTTTTATTACATTTATAATAATAAGAAAACAAAACTTATCACCTTTATTATAATTCACAATATTAATCGACTGAGTTGTTCCTGTGAAAGAGGGGCTTTTAATAAGGATTTCTCCTATTGGCGCGCAATTAGGTGACCAAACCTCTCCTCAATCGTGAACTTTAGACACATCGTTAATATTGAAAATAATAATATTAATAAATTTGTTATCTCAATTATTGATTTAATAATATATAAAATATCGACAAGAATGAATCAAATAACGTGAGATACTATGCAACAATTACTATAGCAATAATTGAACAAAACCGAAAGTGACTTCACACGTAAGCATCAATAATCAAAACCTGTGGTGCTACAATGCAACCACGCCAGCGTATTCATTACTTTTAACACCAGGTGTTTCAATAGTTAACGGTAAAACTTCCACCGTTATTTTCATAAAATATTTTCGTCGTTTTCTCAATCCGACAATAATTCCGTTGTGGGGTCCACCAATAATTGTGCCGTCGTACGAATATTCCCTGTAAAATGAATATTATATAACAACTTGCATACTTTGCAAAATTTATAAATACTACCCACAACTATAACATTATCTCAAATCTACACCATAATATTCAAAAAAATATTTCGAGAAAATTAAATCTTTATTCGTAAAAGTTGGGGTTTTACAATCTCCCCTCCTTATGAAATTTCACCCTCGAAATTTACATACGTACCTGGTATGCCGAACAGATGAGGATACCTTGACTTTATTTCAGAGTCTAACTCTTGAGGTATAACCTTTGAGTGTTGAATACGATCCCTCTTATCCAAGATTTTAACACGTATCTCCTCATACGTTAAATCTTCTGCTATATCGTCTAGTTCTAATTTAATAATATGGTTCGAGTCATCCACATAATTACGTAACATCGATACGTGAGAAACGTTATGAACACGCGACATACTTGGCGGTAAAATGAGTCTATAAGCCATAGTTCCTACTCGATCGAGAATTTTAAATGGGCCAATTAAATCGAGGGTTAAGATTTCCTCTCTCCATTGACTCTTGCTTCTAGAATAACGCCCTCTTGAACCTTCTTCTTCACATTCATCAGCTCTGAGTATGTAGCTTGAGCGACTTTAACTTTATCGATTAAAGTCGATTCTACTCATATATTCGCTATCTTCACGTGTGTCTCTGGAGTCTTTAACTCTATCTTCATCATTTGTAAGTTATACGAAATGGGTTTTTGAGTTAACAACATCGCACTCGTAAACGCATACGATCTTCTACTCAACGCGTCAGCTACCACGTTCACTCTTCCACGATGATATTGAATGGTATAATCGTAATGTTCAACAGCTTGAGCCAACTTCTTTGGCGCATTATACGTTCGTTTTGGGTGAAGAAAAACTTGAGGGTTTTAGAAATGGGTTTTGTACTGGGGTCAATACAAAATTTGATTTCACGCTCTGGGGTAGGCCAAGAAGTCTTTAGAAATACGTCAAGAAATTTATTAACGATAGAAATATCATTCAAAACTGTGACCCTCATCCAAGACTTGGATAGCACGTCACATTGATACCTATCAACTTGCCACCGTTATTCACGACATCCCCTACAGAAAGTCTGGCTTCGGTGCATTCCATACAAGGAAGTCACCAGATAAAGGCTCAGGGCTCTTTACTTATGGCTTGATATAACAGTGATTAACTTTAGTGGTTTGATTGCTTGAATTCGCATAACAGGTTGGTTAGGAATATGAAAGCTAACAACCTTACGAAAATAATCAATTTTGGCATGATGAGTAGTTAACCAATCGATTCATAGAATCACATCAAGGGCAAGTATTTTCAAAGAGATAAGATCGACAGGTAACGTGAAAGTGTCGATTTAAATTAAACAAGATTTATAAACAGTGGATGTAACGAAGGTTTCTCCTAACGGAGTTTTAACCGATAAGTCAAAGTCTAATCTCTCCGGAGTCAAATTTAAACGTTAAGCGCAAGCAAGAGAGATAAAAGAATAGGTAGAACCGGTATCGAATAAGGTATAGACTTCGTAAGCGTTTATGATTAACTTACCTGTGATAACTTCGTTCGGGTTCCTCGACAAACGCTCTCACTTAAACTACCGGCTTTGGCTTGTTTGAGACATCCTTTGGCATCATTATCCCAGCTAAACTTGACTTCACTACACGATAAAATCGAGCTAGGTGACCTTCTCTTCCGCAATTGAAACACGCTTTGGATTGCTACATACAGTTTGGACGGATGTGTCCCTCCTGTCCGCATTTGAAACATACGACCGGTGGTCGTTCTCCTTCCTTAACAACAAAAAGTCTTTGGTCTTTGACGACTTTCCATCATCGTTAAATCTTTCTTCTTGAAATTTCCACTCCTATTATCTTCGCCATGATTACCACCAAGTGGTTACCATTCTCGCATGATAATTTCCCCACGATGGTTATCATTGTTCGATGGTCGTTGCCACCCCTGCATTTATTATTATCGTGTTGTTGGTCGTTACCTTTTGGTTGTGCGGACTCATTATCGCGCTCCAATAACTGAGCCCTATTCACAACATCTGAATATAAATAAAGTTTGTGAGAAATGAGGTATTGACGTATTTTGGGTTTCAAACCTCGCAGAAACATTTGCGTCATTCTCTCCTCATTATCTACCAAATGGGATGCAAACCAGGATAACTCCGCAAACTTAGCCTCGTACTGCGACACGATCATATTATTTTGCTCCAACTTGATGAACTCCACCTCCTTCATGTGACGAATACTTTCGGTAAAGTACTTGTCGTTGAACAACTATTGGAACTTCTCCCAAGACATCTTAAGTTCGTCAGGCTGGGTATGTTTTACAGATTCCCACCAATGATCTGCTTCTTCACGCAACATAAAGGTGGCGAATGGAACCTTTTGCTCCTCTAAGCATTCCAAGACATCAAATATCTTGGTGATCTGCTTTATCCACGTCTCTGCCTTAAGTGGTTTTGGCTTTCCCAAAAACTCCGGTGGTCCCAGCTCCTTGAACTGCTTAGCGGTGACCGGCCATGGGTTGCCATTATTTTCACCTATATTTTGAACAGGAGTCTCTCTTACCTGATGTTGCATGAATTGGATAAAGCCTCTGAACATTCCATCGTTCATCATTTGGTCAGTGTTGTTATTTGTATGAGGATTGTTGTCTTCCTGTTGCACATTATCCTGATTATTGATCTGTGGAGACTCAACGGTCTCCTGTGCTCCATTGTTTATCTCAACATTTTTGGATGCCATTTTCAAATACTGCCACAAAACAAGGGTTAATTGACATATCACATATTATCCCTATACTCTAACTGACCAATTAAATACCAAATAAACTTAGGTAGGTCATACTAGCGAAGGAATTCTCCATCTCTCCCCTCCTAGTTCTTGTCTCACATCTCAACCAGGGATCATATCCCTAAGCTTTGATACCAACTGTGACGCCCCCAAAACAGGTATACATCATCTATTCTGAGTCGCCAAATACATGGTACAAAATACAAATACAATCTTAAATATACAACATGAGCTGTGAGTTTTAATACAAATATTATCTTCTAGACATTATTCAAACTCAAAATAAGTCCTCAATACATTTATTAACACAATATTTCATAGAATAGTGAGGACTACTAATGCTATCATCTGGACCGTCACTCCATTCCCCGACTAGTCCCTGCTATGTTTTCATTTCCTAAAGAGAACAATGAAAGTAAAAGGGTGAGCTCAACTAGCCCAGTAAGAAATACTATGACTAAGATAATACAGAATAAATTATCGTTAGCCTTCAACAGTGTTAAACTGATACAAAATAACAAACATCAAGTTTAACTGCAGCGGAATAAGCAATCCATAAAAAGAGTCAAGTAGAGAATAAAATCTACTATCTTCTATGATTAAAAGGTTTTTCATCACTTTTATTCTTTGAGACTCGACAATAAATAAACCACATCATCCCTGCACTACGGCCAAGGATATTCATTAGTATCACAACCACAAATTATCCATGCACTACGGGCCAAGGATATTTGTGTATTCATCAATGGTCATGATTATGCCAACAACTGTCCATCAATGCATTACGGGCCAATGAGGACTTTTACCACATCATTTGTAACATTACGGTCATGATTATACCGAATAATCTCTGGTCATAATCATACCAAGTTCATATATGCACTACAGGCCATAGATGACTTTCAACATAGTATAAACATGAGAATGATGAAAATGATATAAAAATTCAATAACTAATTCCTGAATAGTCCAGATTGATTGACTTTTAAAAGGACGGTCCAGATTGGGTTACTATAAAATATTCTAATAAAACAAAATCTTTTAAATAAAATATAATATATTCTATTTATAATCTAATAAAACGAATAACTTTATAAAAGTATTCTTTTATATAAAAAAGATTTTACTATGCAAACACTACGCAGCAATTATCATAAAAAACACTATGCATAATAAAATAAATAACTTTATAAAAGTATTCATTTTTATATAAAAGATTTTTTACTATACAAAACATTATGCATAATAGAATATAATATATTCTATTTATAGTCTAATAAAACGAATAACTTTATAAAAGTATTCTGTTTTATATAAAAAGCTTTTCTGTTTGATTACATTAATAATACTAATAAAACAAAACTTCATCATCATTATTATAATTCACACTATTAATCAACCAGGTCGTTCCCAGAAAAGAGGGGGCTTTCTAATAAGGATTTCTCCCTATTGGCACACAATTAGGTGACCAAACCTCTCCTTGGCAGAACTTCTAGACATCGTTAATATTGCAAATAATAATATTAATAACTTTGTTATCTCAATTATTGATTTAATAATATATAAAATATCGACAATAATTGAATCAAATTGAGTGACTTCTCACGTAAGCATTAATAATCAATCTTTGTGTGCTACTATGCTACCAATGCCGTATTTTACCACCGATTATTTGGCTTGATAACTTGCTTACTTTGAAAATTTTTTAAATTTCACCCTTAACTTTAAACTTTTATCAATTTAACTATTCACCAAAATAGAAAAATTGAATACTTTTATTTTATAAAATTCGGGATCTCACAATGTCCCCTTCTTATGAAATTTCACCCTCGAAATTTACGTACGTACCTGGTATTTCGAAGAGATGAGAATACCTTGCTTTCTTTTCGGATTGTACCTTCCCGGTTATTTCCTTTGTATCATGATTTCCCATTGCTCATCTCCTGTGTTTCAGATATCATTCTAGAATATACTTCAAAACAAGGTTAATTGACATATCATAATTTGTCAACTTATCAAGTAAAGAATTTCTGCTTAGGTAAGTCACACACTAGCAAAGTATATTACTCGTCTCTCCCCTCCTAGTTCTAGACTCATATCTTCGCCAGCGACCATATCCCTAAGCTCTGATACCAAATGTGACGCACCAAAAATAGGTATACATCACCCATCTTGAGTCGCCAGAAAATACACTACTGACGACTTCATTTATACAACTGTCGTGCAAAATACGACGATAGGTATACTGTGAGTTTTAATACAAATGTATGTAACTCTCATGGTGCATCGACCACAACCTTACAATGGTACTTTATATAAAAGTACAGTCAAAAATTGTTTTAGAAATTAAAATCTTTGGGAAGTGCTCAAGGAAACCTTCGTACTTAGGAGGCCATGAATCTAAGTTATGATAGATATCATATGTCCAGAGAATTATCCTTGGTTGACCCAATAGACCCCAAAGAAAAACGAGAAGATTACTATCATGTTCCTTCCAATGGTGAGTCTTCTCTTGACATATAACTATCTCCACTGTCTCCAAGTGAAAATTATATTTGAAATAAACTCCAAGATCATATAGGTAGTGCTCGTAGATATACTCAGCAAGTGGATTTGTACAACCCTATCTTATGATAACACGAGGTTGTATGTCATTAGACATCTTGTATGATAGTGGCAAAACACCCTTCCAAAGTTGGATTCACCTCACCTTATTCGGTTCACCAAAATTAAATATCAAATGACGTATACAATACTACACACTTATCTAAAGTTCTCAATAAAATTATTTCCATACTATTTAGGGAGAACCTCAACAGCTATAGACCACTATTCTATTCCCCTGTTATCCCCGCTCGACTCGGCAACACTCTTATTACCTGAAAAGAATTGTAAAGCAAAAGGGTGAGCACAACTAGCTGAAAGTAGTATGCACACAAGCCAATCATGTTTGATGATAAAGCATATACTTTGTAACAATCTTATTCATTTATTAATAAAAAGTATTAATTTATTAAAGGCTTTTAATTATCTACATGATGCTGTTTTATAATATGTGATAAACCCATAGTTTTAAGCAATGCTTTTAGAATAATGATGATGATCATTCTAATGAGATCTAAATTCTTAGAAAACTTAAAACTAAAATAGTTCCCAATCATTGGATTACTAAATTGGGGATTAGTTAATCCGGATAGATTGGTACATACGTTGCTTGCTCATTGGATGAGGATGATTGATCTCATGATCATTTGTGTGGAGACACTAAAGCAAGTATGTAGGTGCTTATTAGAGAATAAGTTCACTGAACGTGGCTCGCTAAGGAATACCTAATGGAGTTTTACTTTTTGTCAATAGGAATTCTCAGTAGTGATAGTAGTCAAGCGATCCTTGGACTTGAGATCATCATAAGATATCTTGTGTATGATGAGTTATACTTTGACTTATTCCTTAAGACCCTTAGGGTATATCAAAGGGTATGCTTGGGTATAATAAGTTGTACATGGAGATAATGTATGATCAATAAAGAATCTACCACTTCTATTAAAAGAAGAGAAATGTCCTATGTGATTCGATAAATGACAACCAAAGAGTCCTTGGTTAAGGCGTAATGAAATTAGAAAGGAGTTTCTAATTTGCATTATTTGAGTTGTGCATTTAAGAGTCGAAATACATATAATTAAATAAAATAAGACTTGACAAGAATTCCATGTCTTATATTTAATTGGGACATTGTATGGTGGAAGGATTGAATTGTATCAAGAACTATTTACTCAAAGGTTCTATTATGATTAATGTTGAAATCTATATTATCCGGAAAGTCGTTGATCGCTAGGAGGCTTATCCCTATTGTAGAATAAATATTATTTATTTAAATAAATTAATTGTTTAATTTATTTATTTAAATAAGATTAGAATTGTTCTAATTGATTTATTCACAACCGGTTTAATATGGAGAACCTAAAGGGTCACACCATAAAAGGAAGAATAATTATTTAAGAAGTTAATGGCATAATCGTAATAATATGTTATGTATATTTAATTTAATCTATGGTGATAGAATAAATTAAATAGCTTAATATTTATTATTTAATATTTTAAAATATTAAATATAAATTAATAAGAGGAGTCTTATTAATATTATTACAATTATTATTATTATTTTAATTTCTAAAAGAGTTTAGGAATTAATTTAATATAAGTACTCTCATTTATTCCTAATTGGATTAGGAAGGAAAATTAGTTAAAGGAGTTTAATTAATTATCCCTAATAAGATTAGGGAGCCCCTTTAATTAAAAGGGTTTAATTAAATAATACCTTATTTTAATAGGGTTACTTGATATCTTTATAAGAGGAGTCTTATATCAGATATTAAGACTACGTTATAATTCCAATGGTTGGAGAGTACGCTCCTTTTCTAGAGAGATAGAAAAACTAGGGTTTAGCCAAATACCCATCTTCTTAAATCCTTCTTCTTCCTTGGTGGATCACCTCTAGAGGTCAAACACTTTGGTGGCTAACGTTGATCAAAGGAAGGAACCAAACCCGGTGAATTCAAGTTGAACGCTAAAAGAATTGGAGGTGAACTTCTTGTACACGAGGAAGCTTCGGATCTTCAAGGGTATGATTCTTGTTCTTCAATTTTTGTTTAATTAATAATTGTGCATAAAGGGTAATCCCGTATATAGTTTATAAAATTTTTAAACTCGATTTTTACACGCTTCGCTTATTTATGCAATTTGATTGCGTTCTTGAATATTACAAACCTAACAGTGGCATCAGAGCCAAACCTTTATGCAAATTATTAATTGTTTTAATTTGATATGTATATTGATATGTGTTTAGAACAATTTAATTGGGCATAATTTGTTGTATAAAATTTATTTTAAAAAAAAAAATCGCGAATACCGATTCTTCTTTTTGGCTGAATCCGTGTGTATTCAAGGCAGGAGATTCCGGCTTCTGTAGTATGAGTACTAATATATATATTATATATATAATCAGATTATATATGATTAAAACCGTTATTCACCTGGTGCATCCTAGTGATTTTATTTTTTATAAAAGTTTCTAGTGATACCTTTTTTTTAAAAAAAAATAAGTTACAAGTGATTTTTATAAAAGTTTCTGGTGATACCTTTTAAAAAAGGTTACAGGTGATATTTTTTTTTTAATAAGAAAAGTGTCCAAGATTCCTTAAGATTTTATATATATATATTTATTTTAAGATTAAAATAAAATTTCATGCTAACTAATTAGAGTTGGAATTGGATTCCATGATAACTAATTGGAGTTGAAATTGTATTCCATGTTTCCTTAAATAAATGAGTTTATTTAGATATGAAATAAGATTTCATATTATTCAAAATAAAAGAGTTTATTTGTGAATAGGAAAGAGAATCCTAATTTCCTTAAATAAAGGAGTTTATTTAGATATGAAATAAGATTTCATATTATTCAAAATAAAAGTGTTTATTTGTGAATAGGAAAGAAAATTTGTGTTTCCTTTAATAAAAAAAATTTTTACATGGAATTGGATTCCATAATTAATTGAAATAAAGAAGTTTATTTTGATTAAAGATTATGATTAAAATAAAATAGTTTATTTTATTCAAAATTGGATAAATTAAAATAAAATAGTTTTATTTTGATTTAAATTTGGATTAAAATAAAGGAGTTTATTTTGATTCAAAACTAGATTTTATACTAACAAAATTTTGCCCATTAAATGATATCAATATATATATTGAATGTTTATTATTCATGAGATGAATGTTATTTATTGATGCATATGGTGATGTGTATGATAATAAATGGGATTGATTATGGACTATCGACCAATGTGATTGGATTTTATTTTAGTTGGATGCATGAATGCATGAGTTTTATTAAATGGGGTCTCACAGACTTCGCCTTCTCTAATTTTTCTTAATGTAAATTATATCTCTCTCCTATGTATTTCCCCTTGACTGCTGATCAAGGTTTCTATTTATTTTAAAATAGTTTTGTAATTGGAATAATTAGAATTATTTTGAAGAATTGGAGATCAAGGAGCAAGGAGCGCCAAGACCCGTTTGTAATGGAGCCGGGTTTAAATGTAATAGTTATATTTAAATATTATTTTCGGACCCCTAGGGTTTGACCTTTTGGTTCACTTGGTGGCTCTAGTGAACCAAACTAGAATAAAAGTCCATAATCAATCCGGGTAGAATATAGTATTCTATATGTGCATGCTTATACTATATATATTATATATTATGCAAACATGCATCGCATGTTCATTAATACGACGCGTATTTTATATATATATATATAATGCTGCGCGCTAAACAAGATGAGACAAATTAATAACAAACCCTCAATTTTTATATTAAGTCCTAAGCGCTCAAAGATATTTGGAATATCGAACGTCAGCTTTCTAGTATGATAAAATTAATAGAGTATTAAATATTTAATATGAGTTTGTTGTGTCACCACAAGGCAAGTATTAAGTATTTAAGATGTTAATTTATCACATTTGATGCTTATAAAGAAAATTGAACAATATTGTTTTGTTGTGTCGCCACAAGGATGATATTTTTTTTTGAATATATGGAGTGCTAGGTGGACTTAACTTGGATAATTTTGATTCGGATGTGCCACCACTGATCAAAATGATCTAAGAGGCAAAATACAAGGAGTTGCATACTTGATGTAATTAACAAGAGTTGTCTACCTATTTATTTATATATAGTTTGTTGTGTCACCACAAGGCTATATACATTTGAAATGGGATCCTTATTCTCACTAGCAAATCTTTAATTAGATTTTTGCCGAACTATATAAGTGAGGGTAATATAGTTTGAAGAAAATAGTGGGAGATACCAATTTAAAACAAGACCTAATTTATTTTGGTAATTAATAAAAGAATGTATGTTAAAATGTTGTTAATTACAAATTCATTTACGTAATTTTACAATGTCTAAAATTACTATCACTTTGCGAAGCATATTAGATGCTAAATTAACTGTAATCAATTAAACGGATTGGTTAAGGAATTTGAGAATAGTTCTCATAGCTGAAAAGCTATCTTATGTCCTTAATACGCCTATCCCTGCAATGGTTGCAGACAATGCCTCTGAGGAAGAGATTGCTACTTTTAGAAAGTGGCAAGATGATGCACAGTTGGCTCAACGCATCATGCTCAGATCCACGAGTAACGAAGCTTCAACACAAGATGAAACTATGGATGCTCCTACTATATTCCCGCACATCAAGTAGTTGATGGTGAGGAAAGTAGGACCGATAGATATCGACATCAAGGAGCTCTTCCAATCTAGAACGGCCAATGGCACTATAAAGCATGCATAAAAAGTTCTTAACATAATCAATTTGATTGATCAATTAGGACAACTAGTTTTGTCATGGATGGAGAGTTGAGCCAAGATTTGATCTTGCACTCACTCCCGGACTCCTTTCACAATTGTTGTGAATTTTTCATATAAACAAGCTAGATATCAGCTTCGTTGATTTGCTTAACATGTTGAAAAATGATGAGAGTCACTTTCCAACCAAGAAAGACCATGTCTTACTGGTAGGGGCCAAAGGATCTTCTAAAAAGAAGAACGATTCAAAGAAGGTATATAGAATGGCATAAACAAAGGATAATAAGAACAAAACTGATATGGATAGCAAAGGAGTTTGCTTCCACTGCAAAAAGCCTGGACACTGGAAAGAAACTGCGAGAAGTATCTTGCAGTGGCTAACCAAAGAAGCTTAATGAAGTTTCGGTTACAAATACAATTTTGTTCAAGATTTAAAATAAATTTTTCTTTAAGTCAAGGTTCTACTTAGATATTGGATATCGACTTTGGTTATCATAAATATAGATTTATGAAGGGACCAAGAAGAAGTAGAAAGCTAAACAAAGATAAATAATCTTATGTGTGGGAAATGAAGCAAAGGTTGCTACATTAGCCATAGAAACTTATAGTTTAGCAATGCCTACGGGCAAGTCTATTAAGTCAATAAGTTGTTATTGTATTCCAGTTCTCGTTGGAAATATTATTTCCATTTTATTGTTGGACAATGACATCTTTGGTATTATATTTAAGAACAATTGTTGTTCTATTTATAATAATAATGTTTTGTATAGGACTGTAATATCACTTAATGGATTTTGTATACTTGACTTACGTGAAAATAATTTTACAAATTGAATAAACTAGTATAAAAAAAGGAGATGATCATTCAAAGAGTTAAATGTATGTATTTGTTGAAATACAAGTGTGAATTATTTGAAAGGTTCAAAGAATTCAGAAGTGAAACAAATTGGCAAAGTATTAAGATTCTTTGATTAGATCAAGGAATAAATACTTGTGCAATAAGTTTCTAGATCATCTCAAATGGTTTTTCTCATAATGGACACCTCATGATACGTAATAATTGATTGATGTATCTCGAAAGAAAAATCATACCTTGTTGAACAAGGTACGGTCCATAATGATTTTACCGACATTCCAAAGATCCTCTCAGGTCATGTCCTAGAAATGGCTACATATCTACTAAAAGGTAACCTCAAAATCCAGCCCCAAGACTCCATAAAAGTTATGGACATGGAGGATTCCTAATCTTAAGTATGTTAAGATAAGTAGTTGTCCAACTTATGTGAAAAAGGTTTCAAAGGATAAGCTTGGGACAAGATTTGACATGTACTGATTTGTGGGACATCCTAAAGTAAGTTTAGGGTATATGTTCTATAATTCTACTTAGCAAAAGGTGTTTGTTATAAACACGCCTTCTAAGATAAAGGTGTTTATCATTAAAAGGGCTAGTGGAGGATAATAGATCTTGAAGAGTTCAAGAACCACAAAACACTATAAGTCAAATAAGAGGAACCTCGTAGAGATAAGACCTATTATACCACAAACCGAATCAGAATCGAATAGCATCAAGATACCTAGGAGGTATGGATTCATCATGGATGATGATGATGAGGTACACATCATAGAAGATGATGATCCAGTTACATACGGTGAGGTAAGTGTTGTAAACACTTAGAGAAATGGATTGAAGCAAGTTTCTCAAATATGGAACATTCGTTTTGATGAGGCAATCAAAAGAGTTTGATTTTATCAAAAATAAGAATGAACCTAGTGTGTACAAAAGGGTCAGTGGGAGCATCGTGACATTCCTAGTACTATATGTTGATATACTACGGATAAGGAATGACATACCAATGCTACAATCAAGAAAGATAAAGTTGTCTAAACATTCCTCCATGAATGATTTGGAAGAGTATCTTAATTGGGGATATAAATCTATAAAGATAGATTTAAGAGGATGCTCGACTTAACCCAAGGAACGATATTCATTTGATGCTAAAGTCGTTTAGCATGGAAAACTCCATGAGATGTCTCATGTTGATGAGCCATGGAGTGTATCTCTTAATAGTCCCCACAGACTCGAAAAAGAGAGGTCGCATGAGTGACAATCATGTATGCAATAAATGTACGAGAGACCGATGTCGATCATCATATTATGGAGAAGTTCACTATGAGTCGTTGAAAAACATCTTAAAGTGCTTAACCTAAGCACTAAGGATGTGATCATATTCATGGTGGGTCTAAATTAAAACCAGAGGGTTTAATGACTCAAGTTTTTTTTACGCATACCAAGATGACAAAAAAAATCCACTTTAAGGTAAAGCGTTATCGTGAACAAAGGTGCAGTTGAATTCGAAAGGTTCCAAACAAAGAAAGAGTTCTTTGGTTTAGTGATAAAGACAAAGTATATAGCTATAAATGAAGTTCGCGCAAGTTGATTGTTTGGATTAAAAGTTCATTACGTAACTAGGAATAGTTCCTAAGTCTCATCTTGGATCTAAACATGTGTTGTGGCACTTTCATTTGATTATTAGAATCATTGAAAGATGGGAAATCACTATAGAGATAGTGGACTCTCATGAACAACATTACATATCCATTAACTAAAGCTTATCCAATGCCAGGATAATCGCCACTTAGAGAAAAGAGTATGAGATACCATGACGATTGGCTTTTTAGTGCAAGTGGGAGATTGAAAGTAGTATGCACACAAGCCAAACATGTTTGATGATAAAGCATATACTTTGTAACAATCTTATTCATTTATTAATAAAAAGTATTAATTTATTAAAGACTTTTAATTATCTACATGATGCTGTTTTATAATATGTGATAAACCCATAGTTTTAAGCAATGCTTTTAGAATAATGATGATGATCATTCTAATGAGATCTAAATTCTTAGAAAACTTAAAACTAAAATAGTTCCCAATCATTGGATTACTAAATTGGGGATTAGTTAATCCGGATAGATCGGGTACATACGTTGCTTGCTCATTGGATGAGGATGATTGATCTCATGATCATTTGTGTGGAGACACTAAAGCAAGTATGTAGGTGCTTATTAGAGAATAAGTTCACTGAACGTGGCTCGCTAAGGAATACCTAATGGAGTTTTACTTGCTGTCAATATGAATTCTCAGTAGATAGATAGTAGTACAAGCGATCCTCGACTTGAGATCATCATAAGATCTTGTGTATGATGAGTTATACTTTGACTTATTCCTTAAGACCCTTAGGGTATATCAAAGGGTATGCTTGGGTATAATAAGTTGTACATGGAGATAATGTATGATCAATAAAGAATCTACCACTTCTATTAAAAGAAGAAAATGTCTTATGTGATTCGATAAATGACAACCCAAAGTAGTCCTTGGTTAAGGCGTAATGAAATTAGAAAGGAGTTTCTAATTTGCATTATTTGGAGTTGTGCATTTAAGAGTCGAAATACATATAATTAAATAAAATAAGACTGACAAAGAATTTCATGTCTTATATTTAATTGGGACATCAGATGGTGGAAGGATTGAATTTTCAAGTAACTATTTACTCAAAGGTTCTTTTATGATTAATGTTGAAATCTATATTATCCGGAAAGTCGTTGATCGCTAGGGAGGCTTATCCCTATTGTAGAATAAATATTATTTATTTAAATAAATTAATTGTTTAATTTATTTATTTAAATAAGATTAGAATTATTCTAATTGATTTATTCACAAGGTTTAATATGGAGAACCTAAAGGGTCACACCATAAAAGGAAGAATAATTATTTAAGAAGTTAATGGCATATAATCGTAATATATATATGTATATTTAATTTAATCTATGGTGATAGAATAAATTAAATAGCTTAATATTTATTATTTAATATTTTAAAATATTAAATATAAATTAATAAGAGGAGTCTTATTAATATTATTACAATTATTATTATTATTTTAATTTCTAAAAGAGTTTAGGAATTAATTTAATATAAGTACTTTCATTTATTCCTAATTGGATTAGGAAGGAAAATTAGTTAAAGGAGTTTAATTAATTATCCCTAATAAGATTAGGGAGCCCTTTAATAAAAAAGGGTTTAATTAAATAATACCTTATTTTAATAGGTTACTTGATATCTTTATAAGAGGAGTCTTATATCGGATATTAAGACTACGCTATAATTCACAATTCAATGGAGAGACGCTCCTTTTCTAGAGAGAAAAACTAGGGTTTAGCCAAACACCCATCTTCTTAAATCCTTCTTCTTCCTGGTGGATCACCCTCAGAGGCCAAACACTTGGGTGGCTAACGTTGATCAAAGGAAGGAACCAAACTTGGGGTGGATTCAAGTTGAACGCGAAAAGAATTAGAGGTGAACTTGTACCTGAGGAAGCTCGGATCTTCAAGGGTATGATTCTTGTTCTTCAATTTTTCGTTTAATTAATAATTGTGCATAAAGGGTGATCCGGGTATATGGTTTGTAAAATTTTTAAACTCTAATTTTTACACGTTTCCGCTTATTTATGCAATTTGATTGCGTTCTTGAATATTACAAACCTAACAGTAGCCCAGTAAAGAATATCATAACTAAAGATAATTAAATTATTATTAGCTTTCGTCAATAATAAATCATAGATTTAGAACATATGGTAGATGATAAAACTTTTCAACCATAGTTGCAGCGGAACGAGCAATCCATTAAAAGAGTTAAATAGACCATCAGGTCTATTATCTTCTCCATGTTAAAAGTCCACCAATAATTTTTTATCCCTGTAACATCAATCAACAATTCCTATCCACAATCATATGAATAACTCATAATCATAATTGTGATTCTGAATTCCTTTTCGCACCCAGGACGAAGATAATTTACATCACCTATCTTCACCTGAAACATCAAAAATCATGGTTATACCAAATCACAATTCCTGCTCATAATCATATTAATAAATTCATCTTTGCACTATGGCCAAAGATATACAACTGTATAACCAATAATCAACAATTCATCTTTGCACTACAGGCCAAAGATATACAACTGTAAAACCAATAATGTTGAGACTAAACATTAAGTATCACCGACCACGAATTATCCATACACTTCACGGGCGAGGATATTCGTGTTTTCCATTACTGGCCATGATTATACCGAATAATCCCTGGTCATAATCATACCAAGTCCATCTATGCACTACGGGCCAAAGATGACTTTTACCACATCATTTATAACATTACGGTCATGATTATACCGAATAATTCCTGATCATAATCATACCAAGTCCATCTATGCACTACGGCCACAAATGACTTTCAACACAACGCAAGCATGAGAATGATGACAATGATATAAGCATTAATCAAACAAAAACAAAGATAAATGTGAGACCCCAGATTTTATGAATAAAGATTTAAATTTCACAAAATATTTTTTTTAAATATTATGGAGTGGATTTGATATAATGTTATAGTTGTGGGTAGTATTTATAAATTTTGCAAAGTATGCAAGTTGTCATATTATATTCGATTGGTCGGGGAATATTCTTTGTGTCGGAGAATATTCGTACGACGGCACAATCATTGGTGGACCCTATTAACGGAATTATTAGCCGGATCGAGAAAACGACAAAAATATTTTATTGAAAATAACGGGCGGAAGTTTTACTGAATTAATCTTGTTGAACTACTCGGTAGTAAAAAAGTAAAGAATACGCGTGGTTGCATAGTAGACACTACGGTATTGATTATTAATGCTTATACGAGAAGTCACTCGGTTTTGTTCAATTATTGCTATAGTAATTGTTGCATAAGATCTCACGTTATTTGATTCAATTATTGTCGATATTTTATATATTCTTAAATCAATAATTGAAATGACAGAGTTATTAATATTATAAATTGCAATATTAACGATGTCTAAAAGTTCTGCCAAGGAGAGGTTTGGTCACCTAATAGCGCGCCAATAGGGAGAAATCCTTATTGGAAAGCCCCCTCTTTCCTGAGAACGACCTCGTCGATTAATATTGTGAATTATAATAAAGACGATAAATGTTGTTATAATTATTAAGGTGATTTTTATGAAATTTTTCTTATTTTATGGATTCCTATTTACCCATTTTTCAAAATAATCGGTAGAAAATTTCTTAAAGGTGGGGGCCACATGTGGGGCCCATATGTGTTGGAAAAATGATTTTGAAAATGGAAGAGTATACGTATGGAAGTATATGTGTGTATTGAGTATATGGTGGGAGAAAATGAGATGTGAAAGTGATGGGTGTGTGATGGGTGTGTGAGTGGAAAATGGTGGAAAAGTGGTAGTGTGATAGTGATGTGTAATAGTGTAGTGAATTTGATTATTGAGTGGGTGGGGGATAGATGTTGGTTATGGGGGAGAAAAATTAAGTGGTGTATATATAATATTGATATATATAAGTTGAAAACATGTGTTTATATATATGTATTATATTTTAATTTTTGTTATGATTTTATTGGTTAGTTGATTGACTTTATTGTATTTGGTTGAAGAAATAAATCTGCAGAATTATTTTTTCTTGCACAGTACACTTCCATTCTCCTATAAATAGAAGTCCATTCCTTCATTATTTCTTACGAATTCACTGAAAATCCATAGAGAGAAAATTATAGAGAGAAAGAAGAAAAAATTTCTGCTACTTAACTACTCTTATATTCAGTTCTTTTACGGTAAGGGGTGTTATTCTTTCTTATTCATGAAGAGAACTGTTGTTATTCCATTTCTTATTATTCTGTTGGAATAACCTATATACGTGGTCTACCCTATTCTTGGTGACATTCTTCTATTATTTTGTCTTTATTATTCTGTTGGAATATCCTGTCTGTGTGTTTTACACCGGACCTGGTTCCATTATTTATTATTCAGTCTTTATTATTCTGTCCGAATATCCTCTCTGTGTGTTTTACACCGGACCCGGTTCTATTATTTATTATTCCGTCTTTTATTATTCCGTTTAATATCCTATCTCGTGTGTTTTAGAGAACCTCGATTCCATTATTTATTATTCTCGCACTTATTATTACATTGGAACATCCCGCCGGTGTGAATTTCACCGACCGGTTCCATTATTATTATTCTGTTGAATAACTCGCTCATGCAAGCACCGCATGCATGGTGATTTCTTTTGTTATTCCATTCGTTATTATACTCAGTTAGTTAAAATTTTGACTTTTATACTCCATGAAATTAGTGGAATATCCTTGATATTTGCGCTTCATCCAGTGTTTTTCATGGAAATATTCTTTTGAGCATTCTTGAATTTTATTCTACAAAGAAGTATCATGTTGACAATTTGGACGTTATTAGTCCCTGAATAAATTAATTCGTGAACTTATTTTATTGAATTATTATATCATTGTCATCATCCTAATGTTTATATTTTTTTTTTGAAAGTCATCTACGTATTCTGTAGAGCATGGATGGACTTGGTATGATTATGACCGAGGATTATTCGGTATAATCATGACCGTAATGTTACAAATGATGTGGTAAAAGTCCTCATTGGCGTAGTAGTGCATTGATGGACGCTTGTTGGCATGATCATGATTATTGATGAATACACAAATATCCTCGCCCGTAGTGCATGGAATTTGTGGTCGTGACTCTAATGAATATACTTGGTCAGAAAGCGGTGGATGATGTGGATTATTTATTAAAATTTGAGTCCCAAATGATAAAAGTGATGAAAATCTTTTAAAACATAAAAGATAGTAGATTTTATTCTCTACTTGACTCTTTTAATGGATTGCTTGATCCATTGCAGCTTAAACTTGATGTCTATTGTATTTTATCGGTTTAACATTGTTGAAGGCTAATGATAATTTATTTTGCATTATCTTAGTCATAATATTTCTTCTTTGGGCTAGTTGAGCTCACCTTTCTTTCACCGTTCTCTTGAAATGAGAACATAGTTGGGACTAATCGGAGAGCGAGAGTGATGGTCCGAGAGATGGTGTCTTAGTAGTCCTCACTATTTACGTAAAATAGTGTGATAATAAATGTAACGAGGACTCTATTTGAGAATGGATATTGTCTAGAAGACAATATTTGTATTTAAACTCACAAAGATATGTTTTGTCGTATTTTACATTTAATTGTCAGATTATTAGTTTGTATTTTAATTTTGTACCATATTTTTGGTGACTCAAGATGGGTGATGTATACCTATTTTGGGGGTGTCACAATAAATATTAAAGACTTTAAATTTATCCAAATATTATCAATCACTGAATAAACTCATAATCTAATATTATTAATATTATAACAATATTTTAATCACTTCTTAAACTTATAAATAATTTATTTCAATTGTTTACACTTTACCAAATAATGCATTTAATCATTCAAAATACCATACTCATAAGATTTCATCACCAATGATCAAAGCCCTCATCAAAAATCTGCATATACCCTATATAGGATTTCCAAGCCATAAAATCCTATTTTCCAACTTTGTTACTTCACATAACATATTTAACTCACTTACTCATAACTAGATTATTTTCATGAAAAATACCAAATCAGTCCCAAAAATATTTCTTTTTTGGGATTTAGCAGAATATAGTCACATATTGAACATATATTTTTCTCGGAATTTTTAAAATTCATTTACTATTTTTCAAAAATCAATTTTTAATTAATTCCTTCAGAAATTAGCTACCTCAAGTTTAACTCCAGAAATTCCCAAATCTTGGAAAGATCTTACACATGTTAGCGTGAACTTCCAGTTTAAATTTCATGGTCATCGAAGTTATAGAACTCCGATTATAGCATTTTTTATCGAAAAAACC
This sequence comes from Panax quinquefolius, assembly GCA_020205615.1. Lineage (NCBI taxonomy): Eukaryota > Viridiplantae > Streptophyta > Magnoliopsida > Apiales > Araliaceae > Panax > Panax quinquefolius. Next base: position 16,837,663 of record CM035153.1, read on the forward strand.
TAAATATTGAAATGGTCATAACTTGCTCATTTTAAGTCAGAATGAGCTCATTTTTGGACAGGAGGTACTTTATACCATATATTTTCATGTCCCAAAAGGCCGGAATTTTTATCACAAATTAGGTGGCTAAAACAGCCCTTTTAAATTTCTGGGCAGTAGCTTTTTCATAATTTGCAGCTTTTGACTCCATTGCTAAAATCAGTCCACACGAAAATTTACGACACTTTTTCCAGTGATTCCACTTAGATAAGTTAGAAAACTCATAGATCTAACTCTAAAACTTGACCACACTCAAAAATTCAAAATATAATAGGAGATATGGTCAATTGAATTTCATGTTCCATTTTTATCAAAATCTGATTTTCAGCCCTTTGTGATTTCTAAGAAACTTTCATGTCTTCACATAATAACCAACATAATTTATCATAACACTTACTAATACTACCTATACCCATGATTTTCATCAGTTCAATACTTTTATTATGACTTTCATCATAAACCACGTAAACAGATCATTTTCACAATTTAATAAGGAATAAAAACAAAGGATCATTCACCATGCATGTGGTAATCCACATGTACGAGTTATTCCAATGTAATAATAAAGAATAGAATAATGAAGAATTCACCATGCATGCGATAGACCGCGCGCAGATGCATAAAAGTTATTCCGGTGAGAATAATAAAAATGGAACAGTCATTAAATTGCAGACGTGATATTAAACGAGAATAATAAAGAATGGAATAACAACAGAATTCACCATACATGCGATAGGCGCATGCAGATAAAGTTATTCCAATAGAATAATAAAAATGAACCGAAGTCATACACAAACGCATGCAGACAAGGATATTAAAGCGTAATAATAAAGAATAAAATAATGAAGAATTTCACCATGTATGCGGTACTTCGCATATACAGGTTATTCCAACAGAATAATAAGGAATGGAATAACAGAAGAATTCCACCAAGTATAGGGTAGTCCACGTATACAGGTTATTCCAACAAAATAATAAAGAATGGAATAACAGAAGTTCTCTTCATGAATACGAAAGAAATAATACTCCTTACTATAATAATAATATCCCTTACCTTAGAAGAAACTGGATATAGGAGTAATGAAGTAGCAGAATACTTTTCTTCTTTCTCTCTATAGTTTCTCTCTCTAGAGTTTTAGTGAATTCGTATAAGAAATAATGAAGGAATGAGCTTCTATTTATAGGAGAATGGACTGAATAGTAACTAATTCCTTAACGGTCCAGATTGATTTACTTTTAAACGGACGGTCCAGATTGGTTTACTATAAAATATTCTAATAAAAAAAAAATTAAAATAAAATATAATATATTCTATTTATAATCTATTAAAACGAATAACTTTATAAAAGTATTCTGTTTTATATAAAAAGATTTTATTATGCAAACACTATGCATAATAAAATATAATATATTCTAATTATTGTCTAATAAAATAAATAACTTTATAAAAGTATTACATTTTATATAAAAGATTTTACTATGTAAAATACTTACGATAATGTAATATAATATATTCTATTTATAATCTAATAAAACGAATAACTTTATAAAAGTATTCATTTTTATATAAAAAGTTTTTTCGCTTTTATTACATTAATAATACTAATAAAACAAAACTTCATCATCATTATTATAATTCACACTATTAATCAACCAGGTCGTTCCCAGAAAAGAGGGGGCTTTCCAATAAGGATTTCTCCCTATTGGCACACAATTAGGTGACCAAACCTCTCCTCGCGTAACTTCTAGACATCGTTAATATTACAAATAATAATATTAATAACTTTGTTATCTCAATTATTGATTTAATAATATATAAAATATCGACAATAATTGAATCAAATTGAGTGACTTCTCACGTAAGCATTAATAATCAATACCGCAGGTGCTACTTATGCCGATTAATGCGTATTTTACCACCGATTATTTTATGACAACTTGCTTACTTTGAAAATTTTTTAAATATCACCTTTAACTTTAAACTTTATCAATTTAACTATTCACCAAAATAAAAAAATTGAATACTTTTATTTCATAAAATTCGGGGTCTCACAATCTCCCCTCCTTATGAAATTTTGCCCTCGAAATTTACGTACATACCTGGTATTTCGAAGAGATGAGAATACCTTACTTTCTTTTCGGATTGTACCTTCCCGGTTATTTCCTCTGTATCATGACTTCTCATTGCTCATCTCCTGTGTTTCAGATATCATTCTAGAATATACTTCAAAACAAGGTTAATTGACATATCATAATTTGTCAACTTATCAAGCAAAGAATTTATGCTTAGGTAAGTCACACACTAGCGAAGTATATTACCTGTCTCTCCCTCCTAGTTCTAGACTCATATCTCTAAAATCAAATGACCATATCCCTAAGCTCGATACCAAATGTGACGCACCCAAAATAGGTATACATCACCCATCTTGAAGTCGCGGAAAATATACTATCGACAACTTCATTTATACAACTATCGCAAAATACGCATTGGCAATGTATCTTGTGAGTTTTAATACAAATGTATGTAACTCTCATGGTGCATCGACCACAACCTTACAATGGTACTTTACATAAAAGTACAGTCAAAAACTGTTTTAGTAATTAAAATCTTTAGAAATTGCTCAAGGAAACCTCCGTACATAGGAGGCCATGAATCTAAGTTATGATAGATATCATATGTCCAGAGAATTATCCTTGGTTAACCCAATAGACCCCAAAGAAAAACGAGAAGATTATTATCATGTTCCTTCCCATGGTGAGTCTTCTCTTGACATATAACTATCTCCACTGTCTCCAAGTGAAAATTATATTTCAAATAAACTCCAAGATCATATAGGTAGTGCTAGTAGATATACTCAGCAAGTGGATGTTCCGTTTAAGGGATGTTATTTTTGTTCAATATTCGCTTGAAATAATTTTCTATTCCATACTCTGTAGTATGTAAGTAATATTATTTTATTTCAGATTTTGAATTCTATACTCATTTTGTTGAAGTTTTGGCTTCTATACTCCATGAAATTAGTAGAATATCCTTGATATTTGCGTTTCATCCAGTATCTTTTCATGAAAATATTATTATGAGATTTCTTGATAATTATTGATCTTTTCATGACGGAATACTATTCATGAGTTACTATTTACAGGTTACTATTCATCCGATTACTATTCACTCAAATATTATTCACTCGGGTATTCAGGACACTTTTCATGTCAGAGTACTATTCACGAGTTATTATTCACCCAATTACTATTTATCCGAATATTATTCACTCGGGTATTTGGGGTACTTTTCATGTTTGGTCTTATTCACGGGTACTTATTCCTCAAGTACTATTCACAGGGTACTATTCACGGGGTACTATTTACCCGAAAAATATATTTCTTTTCTGTCCAAATTATTTTTGGTACATGAATATTATTCTTAAATTTTACTCTACAAAGCAGTATCATGTTGACAATTTGAATATTTTTAAAGTCTTTAATATTTATCCTTGAATTCGTTTGATTTGATTTCGTTTGATTAATGCTTATATCATTGTCGTCATCATCATACTTATATTGTGATGAAAGTCATCTTTGGCTTACGTGCATAGATGGACTGTTGATTGGTATGATTATGACCAGGGATCATTCGGTATAATCATGACCCGTAATGTTACAGATGATGTGGTAAAAGTCCTCATTGGCCCGTAGTGCATTGATGGACAGTTGTTGGTATGATTATGACCAGGGATTATTCGGTATAATCATGACCATTGATGATTACATGAATATCTTTGGCCCGTAGTGCAGGGATGATTCGATAATGTGGTTTATTTATTAAGCTGAGTCTCAACGATAAATTTGATGAAAAACTTTTTAAATCATAGAAGATAGTAGATATCATGCTCTACTTGACTCTTCTAATGGATTGTTTGTTCCGCTGCAGTTGTTGATCTAAAACTTGTTGTCTATTATATTCTATTAGTTGTTATACTGTTGAAGGCTAAGGATAATTTATTCTGCATTATCTTAGTTATAATATTTCTTACTGGGCTAGTTGAGCTCACCCTTTTGCTTTCATTGTTCTCTTCTGAAAATGAGAATATAGCAGGGACAAGTCGGAGAATGGAGTGATGGTCCAGGATAAGTGACTTTAGTAGTCCTCACTATTCTATGAAATAGTGTGATAATAATTGTAATGAGGACTTCATTGAGTGTGGATATTTTCTAGAAGGCAATATTCTTGTTTAAATTCTCAGCTATGTTTTGTCGTATTTTTACACGACAGTTGTATTAAAGAAGTTTGTATTTGATTTCTGTAGCATGTATTTGGCGACTCAAGATGGGTGATGTATACCTGTTTTGGGGGCGTCACAGTTGGTATCAAAGCTTAGGGATATGATCCTTGGTTGAGATGTGAGACGAGAACTAGGAGGGGAGAGATGGGGAATTCCTTCGCTAGTATGACCTACCTAAGTTTATTTGATTTTTAATTGGTCGGTCAGAATATAGAGATAATATGTGGCATGTAAATTAACCCTTATTTTGAAACTATATTCTAGAATGATATTTCAAATACAGGAGATGAAAAATGGGAAACTCATGATAGAGAGGAAATAACCGGGAAAGTACAATCCGAAAAGAAAGCAAGGTATTCTCATCTCTTCGAACTACCAGGTACTTCAATTTTGAGGGCGAAATTTCATAAGGAGGGGAGATTGTGAGACCCCGAATTTTATGAAATGAAAGTACTCAATTTTCTTATAATTATTCTATTTAGTAAATGGTTAAATTGATAAAAGGTTAAAGTTAAGGGTGATATTTGAAAATTTTGCAAAGTAAGCAAGTTGTCATAAAATATTCGATTGGTCGGGGAATATTCTTTTAACAGGGAATATTCGTACGATGACACAATTATTGGTGGACCCCACAATGTAAGTATTATCGTAGTTAGAAAACAGCACGTAATTATCTTTTATAAAAATAATGGCGGAAGTTTTCTAGTTAAAGCGTTGAACTACCCCAAGTAGTAAAAATACGAAGAATCTGGCGTGGGTTGCATAGTAGTAGCACGGTATTAATTATTGATGCTTACGTAAAAAGCCACTCGGTTATACTCAATTATTATACAAGTAATTCTTTGCATTATATCTCTCGTATTATTGATTCAACTATTCACAAAGATTATCATGATAATATTTTATATTATTAAATCAATAATTGAGACGACAAAGTTATTCATATTATTATTTGCAATATTGGCGCAATGTCAGAAGTTACATCGAGGAGAAGTTTGGTCACCTAATTGCTTGCTTAATAAGGAGAAATCTTATCGGAAAACCCCTCTTTCTTGGGAACGACACGGTTGTTAAATATTGTGAGTTATAATATTAATGATGAATAAGTTCGTGTTGATTAAAGATGAAATTGATAGTTCCATTGTGTTGGGATTATTAGTGTTAGTGGAAATCGACATTTATTTCGATAATAATTGATGTCTGGAAGTTATATTGACCAATAGGGTAATTAATCGGATAAATGAGGAATTAATTGCTATTAATTCACATGCTTATAACTATGTGTTCACATGTGTGTACTATTGATTCACATGATTTACTATTAGGGGAGTTGGTGCAAGATTGATAATACTTGCATGACTAAATTAAAAATGGAGGTATAGATGAAAGTATTATACTGTAATTATTTTTTTCACATGATTATACTATTGAGTCACATGATTGTACTATTGATTAACATGATATACTATTAGTGGGGGTGGTGCAAGTTTGATAATACTTGCAGGACTAAATTAAATATAAAAGAAAAGATAAAGCTATTATATTGTTTTGGGGGCGTCACAGTGGTGAACCCTCTGGCAAGGACAAGGGTAAAGAGAAGGCTTTGGAGTAGTTATTTATATGATGCTAGTAACATACTATTATTTGGTTGTAGAAGAACTTATTAAGCTATGTTTAATTTAAGTTGTATTGTATTATGTATTAGTTATGTCCAAACGGTGTTTAATTATGATTAAGGTATGTAAGAGATGTTTAAGTTACGAACCCTTGGGACAAAAATAATTATGTTATAACAATGTAATTTATTCTATTATTCCGCTGTGTGCGATGTTGATTTATTATTAGAGTTAGTACATGATAACCAAATTTGAGACAAATGTGGTCTGAATTTGGAGGTGTCACACTAATTAATTGCCCCTCTTCTCTCATAAGAGAATAAGACAAAGTTAACTAGAGTTGCCTTTGTCCCAAATTCCCAAGAGGGTTTGGCAATTATAGAAACTTATAAATTGTATTTCCATGATTCACAACACAAGTAAGTCTAACTCATTTACTAAAAGCCTTCAAACATCCAATTGTAGCACTTCGAGTATGTATATGTTAATCTAAGTTAGTTGAAATACAATGTAGTATGTATGTTTTAATATAAGCTATGGCATTGCAGAGTTTTGTTACCTTTGAGTATGTAGCGCTTCGAGTATGTACCATGTATATGTTAATCTAAGTTAGTTGAAATACAAGGTTTCATTTGACATATATTTTTTGTATAACTATGTTGTCATCCATGACTAAAGTTTTTTTTTTAGAACTAAGTGTACAATTTTCCCTAAAATAGGTGTATAAGGGTGTCTCATTATAAAGGACATTGTTCTCAAAAGCACCATTTTTTTTATTTTGTTTATAGAAGCCTCAATACTTATGTCACAATATATGAATCAAGAAATCAGAAGTGACAAACTCAGAACCAAACTAGTAAAAATTGCAAAGCTTTACAGCTAATTGTATCTCTACTATTAGCGCATAGATAATCTAAAATCTAGTAACTACAATTGACTCATTAAAAAAACAATTTGAACAATCTAGAATGCATATGAAACTTCATAGTTGCAAGTACAAGATTGAAAAAATCAGAGATATTCAGCATGTCATATGATTATGCAAACTCTAGGAGAGATAATAAACAAAGAGACACACTACAAAAAAATGGGGTTTCAGCAACAATCGATTTTCGTTGCTAAAGGTGTCAAATTTCATTGCAAAAGGGTTTTGGCAACGACTTTCTTTGTCGTTCTTTGCGTCTTCGTTCTTGTGAATGAGCGTTGCTAATTGTTCCAAGAACGAACATATTTTTTTCGTTGCCAAAAGTAATACATTTTGCAACGAAATTTGGCTTTCGTACAGAGACGTCGATCCTTTAGCAACAAAATGTATTATTGCAGAATAATTAAACTTTCGTTGCTAAAAGGCCCATTTCGTTGCAAAAGCCTTCTAATTGGAAACGAAATGAATTCTCTTTTTTTGCAATGACCATGCATCTTCGTTGCAATTGACACCATTTTGCAACAACATTTTTCGTTGCAGTAAATTATGAAAATTATTGCCTAAAGCTTTGCTTTTCGTTCATGAATGTAAACTTTTTAGAACGATTTTCGTTCTTGATTATATTATTTGGCAACGACATTATCTTTGAATCAAGAACGAAAATATTTATTCTTTGGTTATTTTTCAATAGCAACGAAAGTCGTCGATTAATTAAACGACATTATATGTTGCCGTTTCTTTATATGTGCAACGAAAGTTGATATGATTTGCAATGATAAAAAATGTTACCTTTTATTTTAGTATTAGCAACAATATCCTCTCTGTTGTTATTAGGTTAATTTTTCGTTACCAAATATTATATTTTTAATGCCATTAACAACGAAAAATTTGTTGCTAAATGTATTGTTGCTATATTAAAACTTGTTCAATGCTTTGGTAACGAATTATATTATTGCCAAATTAAAATTTAACATTCTTTTTATTATTAACTTAATAAAATCATCCACTACATAATCATTCATTATCTTTACAATTAACCATCTAAAGCTACCACAGTTCTTCAATCAAAGTATATATCTACATATATAGAGAGAGTACACTTCATAATTTCGTCCCTCGTCTTCCGTAAACATAGCAATAAAATTTGATATCCAGTATTGTAAGGCAGGTCGTAGAAGCAGTCTTCTTGCACATTTAAAAATAATAGCAAGTCGAAAAAATGAAACAAATAGGCCACCAAAGACACTTAGTGCCAAAATCAATACACAAAGACAATAGAGTTGCTACGTAGTACAATGTCAAGGTTTGGCTCCTATTTCATAATACTTTAGAATACAAAAACATTTCAACTTTCTTTTTTTTAATTTGATGATTGTGGAACCCACAGCCACTACCCCGTAGGGTGTGGAGTCTGTGGACTAGATAAACAACCGGCCAATCTAATCATAACCTACTACCTCAAGAGAATTGTGCATTTTCTCATTTCCAACATGTAAAAGAATCAAAAACAAGAAAAAAAGCCAGAGCTTTTTCTAACCAGGCCTATTTCTCTTGTGAGAAGCTTTGCCATCTGACCTCAAAGCACCACTTGACTCTCCTTCAGATGAAGCTTCCATGGATTTGCCAAAATTACTAGAAAGATCAGAATAAACATCAACCACCCTCCTTATGTATAGAATCTAGCCATCCATTTAAAGTAGGATACAAAAGTTACAATAACAGTATAAGACTATCAATTATAAAGCATGTAAACATGAGGGTGTACCTCGTTTTTTCCACTTTGTCTTCTCTCACAAAACTCTCAAACAACTAAAATGGTGATCACATTCTCTTTCTTCATCTCTAAGACTCTTAAGGTTCGTGTACAGACATAAATTATAGAATGAATGGATACATGTTCGTCACAGTTCAACCTAGGACCAGCAGTTGACACATTAGACCCAAAACTCATATAGGTTGCTACACTTTTTTTTCTCAAAAATATGCAGCTGGTCAAATAAAGACATGCAAAATTTCTTGTACTGAAAAAGATGGAAATGTAACAATGCATAAACTTACATGACTTGGAGGGATATGTTTCCCACTGAGAAAGTCCAACAGGACAGTCCCAAAGCTAAAAATAACACTTTCTAGAGTGACCCTCCCTAAAAGAGACATAGAAATTTGTTACTGAAACATATTAGCAATAAAAAAATTATAAAAAGATTACCATACAGGCTAAGAATAACTCCATGCACTGTCAGCCAATTAAGCGGTTATCATGCTTACTAAGCCACGACCTCAAATCTTTTTCCCAAGAAGTACTTTACTTTATAAGGTTTTTGTTTAGTTTTTTCTTCTGCTTTTTTAAGGGGTGTGGGTAGTACATTACTTTATAAGTTAACAATTGCCACAGAAGACAACCCTCTATAGTTCTAATATTAAAAACATCTTACAAACTTCTTCACTATTTTTTTTTTTGCAAGTCCAAACACTGTTGTTTTAGTCACTAACCATTGCCCCAATATTTGTGCAACCACATTGCCAGAACAACAACCCTCTAATGGTTCTAAATTCTAATATTAAAAAATCTTACGAGCATTCATTTTTTTTTTTACGATTCCAAACATATTAAAAATTTGTGTCACGCTGCTGTTTTAATCACTAACTATTACCCCAATATTTGCGCAACCACAGTGCCTTTAGTACTTAAAACCACATACTAATAAAAATGGAAATCGATGAACCGTATTTAAAAATTTCCAAATGTACCCATTACTTAGCAAGACAAACAAATAAGATTGATAAGATCAGACAAAGGATAAATATATTCATAACTTCAACTAATTTTGTTCAAGTTCAACGGAGAAAACCGGAAACTAAAAAGATAGGTGGTCATGTAAACCTGTCATGCAACTCTTTCCCCACATAGTATATGTATATATAGATAGCTGAAACAAGCATCCACAGTTGATAAACAGATAAGAGGTTATTGATATATCTTATTTGTTATATCTTCAAAACTAAAGGTGCAAGGAGTGTGGCACAATCTATGAAGATAAACTACAAATTGTCATACATCATAATCATATATCAAGATTCTAGATATGTACTCTTACAACTTAGCATAACTCTAGAGTCCAACCTGCTTGGAGCTCTCATTGATCAGATATTGGAGTCATCATTTAACTAAATGAAATAATGCATATTTCCATTGCAACAATAAAGCCCTATTACATGGCCCAAGATCATTCTAACTTTCTAAGGTTTAATTTGTTTTGAGTTCACATAAGGAAATCAAGCTATAATTCTGTCTTCACTAGAGTTGCAAGTTATAATATCCATATTGATACTATCACCCAAAACCCAGTCATATCTTTCCTTAGTGATGACGAGGAAACCTTAACCTCAATTTTTTCTTAGAATATATCTATCTAGTGTTAGGATTTTCCTAGTAGCAACATAGTCTATCCAATTTATCTAACATCGGATATAACTGAAACACCAAATATGTTGCCTTATTCTTACTATTCTTTAACGATTCTGTATATAAGAATGCTTACTACGAATGATTCTGCATATTAGAACATAGACCGTGGATAATAGAATCAAAGATTCAAAAGAATCATACTACTACTGCGTAACAATCAAAAAAATATGGGTACTTTAGCATATCAGAATATTAAAGAAAACAAGAGCTGTTACCATTTCTTAAATATTCGGGAGGTGTATAAGCAAGGTTTGTGCTATAACTTTTCCCATCCCTGCTATTTTTCATGAACTCAAAACATGAAAGTCGTGGATCACCATTCTGCCAAAACCATCCACAATAGGTCATCCAGATGATATTGTCTCACTGCAACTATCATGTTTTACAGATAATAAAACTACTTAAAAGAAATACAAAATATTTGAAGGAGATTCATTACAACACCTCATCAAAGAGAAACCTGTATGCATTTAAGTCATGGTACAGAGGTCGTCCTTTAGCACTACAATAATCTAATGCTTCAGCAATATATAAAGCAACTCTTAAACGCATGGCCCACTCGATAGTTTGATTTTCCCTAATGAAAGATGTATAAAGTTAGTACAATATTCAAGACACCAATGTTAAGGAATCATATTTACACTACTGCTATATTTATTTCGAGGGATTACTTCGGAAGATTGGATCGAAATCTATAATGCCCTATGTTGGCATAAAAAAAAAAATTATCAGGACTCTAATCTGGGACTGCATAGTTCCCCAAAAAGAGGTAGTATCCAATACGACCTCCCATAGTAATACTTCAATCCCCTCATTATAGACAATGAAAATAAATGCGGGCCAAGGAGTATTATGCAGTAACAAGTAGAAATTGTAGAATAAATTCTTTGATATCACAAAATGAGCATATTCAAACATACAGTTCCAAAGATTAAAAAACTTTTCTGCTTAAAAACGTTATAAGGTAATATGAAGGTATACCAACAAAACAAAGTCGTACTAGGTCGTCTACCATGAACAGAAGTTCAAGCCATCCTAATAGAGTTTTCCTATGTTTATATCATTAGTTAGTTTAGTTTGGTAGCAGTCATCTAACCCAAACGTTATAATGATCGGGTATATGGTGATATGTGCTTATCAGCATTTGTGGATGTTTTTGGGGATTGGTTTGAGCAAGTCAGAAGGATTCACAATCACACACTGGTTAAATACACTTCTGAACGTCTTAGACACAACAACATAGTTATCACATTCTATATAGCATAGCTCAATTTTTACTAAACAAAAAGGGTGAGAGTGAAACTGACCTGACAGTTACCATCTCCTTGAACTTTGCACTCAACCAAGTTATATAAATGCAACCTGAATGCAGAGAAATTTCCAGTATAAGGTTCACAAGATGTTTAATGCCAACAGCTTAAAGCAATCTAGGCAATAATAAATCAAGGAGAAGAAGCAGGAAAACATGCTCAGCTTGAAGCTTAGCTGGCTGAGTAGGGAACTAAGCTATGATAAAGTCATATTCACATAGTTGGAAATCCTCAATAAAAGATGTAGTGCAAAACTTCAGCCACCTACTAGCTAAATTCAAATTTGTGATGTTAACTGAAGGGGAATGAATGATGGAAGAATGAAAGACAACATATTAGGAATAGTATAACAGTTTATTTAGAAGAGATGGAATAGTTAACTCACACCATGACTAAAAGCAGGGTCCTATATAGTGATTGTCAGAAAATAACTTCCATGAGATTTCATTATTTAAAAAGAAAATATGCCAATGTTAAAATCTCATATTTGCAGTAAATAAAACGTGCAGGCATTTATTAAATGAAGCATATACTAAGTGAGGCATATACTAATGCAAAGCAAAAGAGTAGAAAGGAAAAAAACAGAGAAAAGGAAAAATACAAAAAATTCAAAGAAAAAACTAACAAATAAAGCAAATTGTTAAATAAAAGAAACAGCATATCATCTTAAGCAAATTTGGTAGTTTTCAATTTTTTCAAAGTAACTGATATAATCCAAGATCGTGAATTCATTCTTTTATGGAAACTTGTGAGTTGCTCCAATTTTTTGCATAATACAAGTATAAAAATCTTTCCTTTACCTCAAAAATCAGGGACTATAAAAGATTACCCACCTTAGAAATCATAACCCTAACTCAAAATGATCGAATAACCCGTAAAAGGGTTCTTGAATCAATAACAAGACATCGTCTAAATGATCGAATAACCCGTAAAAGGGATCAAATTAAAATCAGATGCAAGTATGTAACAACTAACAAAACAAACATACCAAGTTCTTAGATAGACAGTCGTAAGAGAGTCGGAACTCGTAAGAGAGTCGAAGGGGGAGAGGCCGTCGGCCGAGGCGCGTTTGCCAGACAGTGAGAGCCGAGAGGCGGAGGCCGGAGATTGAGAGTTTGAGACGGAGAGAGCCGGAGAGGATGTGAGATCGAGACTCGAGATGCAAGAGTGAAGAGGCTGAGGAATTTTGAGATACTGAGATGATGAAATCTGGGACTGGGAGCGGGCGGTTAGGGCAAAATGGGAGAACGGAGTTTGATAGTCTGAATGTCTGATAGTCATAGATACTTAGTAGCTGTTTGTTTACGTCTAATTGCCTCTCTTAATAGACCGCGTCTTATTCGCTGAGAGACATAATATTGTTTTGTTATTTTTTTTTGTTACTTTTAAATATCTCTTGATCGATAAGACAGAAAATGAAATTTTAATAATTAAGAGGTACCTCTTAATAAAAAAATTTTGATAATTTTTTTTTTATATAAATATATTCAACAATATTATGCACTCATTTTTATTAAATTGAATATTTAAAATTATTAAATAAAATTTTACCCTTTAAAATGATAAAATAGTGTTATTAAGAGACAACTTACTTTTTAGTTATCAAATAATTTTTTAGATTCAGACCTCATAACTATTCAGATGATCAAATTTATTAAGACATCATAATCATTCAGATCTTAATTCTCAGTTTTATCAAACACAACCTTAGATAGTTTATAATATTATAAATTATTTTTTTTTAAGTATTATGGTTCGGTTATTCGGGTATCCGAATAATCTGTTTTTCGAAATCGAAATCAAATCTTGAGTAATAATTTGGATATAATCGAAATTGTAAAAAAAAAACTGAAAAATTGAAATAATTCGGTTAAAAAAATTCGGTTCGGTTCAGTAATTCAGTTTTATCCGTTTTTTGCTCAATCCTATTTGTAAGGCTTTTTAAAAAAAAAAGCTTTAATTTTTTAAAAAAAGATTTTATTTTTAAACGAATATTTTTTAAAAGATAAAAACTTCAACGACCGTTGTTGGGAGTAAAGTCACATTTAATTTGGAAAAAATTATTGAAAGCAATTTGAAATGGCGTTGAATTTTTTAATTTTTTTTTGGCTAAAAATCAGAAAGACAATGCCAAACTAACAGACATTTTAACTTAAAGATAAAATATGATCCAATGCCAAACTAACTGACATTGTAACTTATTTAAAAAAAAAATTATAAAGCAAATTTAAAAAAAAGAAGAGTAAGATGTAACATCACTTTAACTGACGTTGGAATCTTTTTTTAAAAAAAAATATTCTTTGATTTCTTGTACTTGTTTACAAACATCAATATTTTTTTATGTTTATTCTCAGTCATCGACGTTGGAAATGAAAGAGTATATAAGACTTCAGCTATAAAAATAAAATAAAATAAAAATTCTAATGCCAAATAAAGTGACGTTGCATCTTATTCTTCTTTTTTACAAATTTGTTTTTTTTTAATTTTTTTAAAATAAAATAGGGATAAAATTGATATTACATTAATATGGGTCAAACTAACTTATTATGAATGACTTATAAATCATTTTTAAATAACTTTATTTGCATTTTAGTTCATAAAACATGATAAAAATTTTTCCATATTTTATGTTTTCTCTTATAACTAATAGTATTATAATTTAATTTTATAATATATTTAGAGAAAAAGTAAAAGGAGAACTAGAAATAGTAGAGGGTATATCATTACTATTCTTCTTTTTATGTTTTATTGTTATAATGTTATTTATAACTACAAAGGATCTTATCAATCTCATTTGTTTGTTTTATAAATATTTTATAGTCATAGCTAGGGTATATAATGTTATTGTTATTATTATTATTATTAGTAGTACTATTATTATTATTATTAGTATTATTATTATTATTATTATTATTATTATTATTATTATTATTACTACTACTATTATTATTATTAGTACTATTATTATTATTATTATTATTATTATTATTACTACTACTATTATTATTATTAATCTTCATTTGTTATTATTATTATTATTATTATTATTATTATTATTATTATTATTATTATTACTATCATGCAATTAGTTATGTACATTTATGTATGTGGTCAACAAATCTAAGGAAAGAGGATCTGTTTTAATTTGGGAGAAATAATTTGTTCTATTATAAATATTAATCCTTGCAAAAAATAATATTAATTATGTATTATGTGTTTGGGTGGTCATTGTATCAATTTTCCAAACTGGAAGTCTTGGGTTCGAATCTGAATATAATAATAATAATAATTATAATTATTATTATTATTATTATTATTATTATTATTATTATTATTATTATTATTATTATTATTATTATTATTATTATTATTATTATTATTATTATTATTATTATTATTATTATTATTATTTAATTATTATTTAATATTTTAATAATAGTCGTTGCAAAAGTTGTATAAAATATGCAACGAAAATAAAATTATTACAAATGAATGTTGTCCATATTAAGTAATCTAAATATAGCAACAAAAAACTTTCGTTGCCCTTGATGAGGAGAAATCAAGTAGTTATAAATTTTGTAGCAATTTCTAACGAATTTTGTTTCCAAATTTTGCAACTACTTATGAATTTCGTTGCAAAAAGTGAAAGGCTGACACAATCTGCAACGAAGGACAAGTTTCGTTGCTAAACATACACTTTTAGCAATGACTTTATAAGTCGTTGCCTGAAAAATTGTTGCTAAAGCCCCATTTTTAGCAACAAAAAAACTTTCGTTACCCACGATGACGAGAAAGCAAGTGGCCGAAAATTTTGCAACGAATTTCTAACGAAATTTTTTCCCGCCAATGAATTAGCAATGAAACTTTGCAACGACTTATGAATTTCGTTGCAAAAAGTTAAAGCCTGACACAATCTGCAACGAAGGACAAATTTCGTTGCTAAACATATATTTTTAGCAACGACTTATAAAGTAGTTGCCTGCCCGAAAAATCGTTGCTAAAGGCCCATTTTTTTGTAGTGACATTTTTACAAACATCTTATGTGCATTCTAAATAAAAATAGATTTCATTAACATAGATAAATGTTTCAAGCCATGTATTTCCCTCCCAAATTACTCCACACAACAACAACTAGTCCCCCACTATATATATATTCCAATCAACAGTCTAAGTATAGTGCAACTATAACTGTAAAATTCTAGTAACCCACCAATTTTATGAAAATCTCAAATAAACTCATAACATACCTCTGATTTGTTGTGGCTTTCTTGTTTATTAGTGCTTTGTTGAAGTTTCAATGCCAATTATAGCTACAATTTAGTTTTTTGAAGCTCCTGACCTCCTATAGGATATAGCCGAACCAAAATAGTATCAAAGTTTCATAATATATTTTCGATCGAGTAGAAGGTGTACATATTTGGTCCTCTAGAGAAAAATAAACGGAATAAAATAGGAAAAGTAACCAGATTTAAGAGGCAGAAATATATTGCAACTCAAAAAACGTAAAAAATCATGGAAAATAAATAGAATGAAACTAGGGTTCAAGAGAATTAATGGAGAATCACATCACCTTCAGATTTGGGAGATTAAATAACAAACTTACCGATTAATTCTGTTTGGACGAACAAAGATTAATTTTGACAATTTCTTCCCGATTTGCAGATCATTACTTCTAGGGTTCTACCGGTTAGCCCAAATCGCAGAACTAGCAATCAGCTTTGGCACTGCAATATTTTACCTTTATTATCTTTTCCTCCCAATTATTTTGAGTTAATATCCATCCGCTAGTAAGACTAGCGGATGCTATTACCTTCAATTATTTGTCTTGACTAAGTGGGGACAAAAGTGACAAAATAAATCATTAACAATGTCAGCTAGTACTTCTAGCGGATGACGTTTCCCCAATTTCAATCGCAATAATTCATTTTTTTAAGGGAAGTTGTAGATGTTATATGTCATTTTTTGATCCATAGTAAATATATGCTATGGATCATATATATATATATATATATATATATATATATATATATATATTAGAGAGAGATGGAATATTAATATGGTATTCCTTCTGTCCAAAAAAATATTGAATTGATGGAGGAAAGAGTAAAATAATTTCTAGTTTACTCATAATGAACCCTACATATATTATATCAGTAATTTTTTTTTTCTTTTTTTGAATTAGTGAACCTCAACCAAGTAGTTTTAAGGCAAAATAGTATTTGTATAATAGTTAGTATTTAGAACTGTATACTTAAAACAATTGTTTTTAGAATAATTTTTTAAAATTGAATACTTGCTAAAGGGAAGAACTATTTTGTGACGCCCCCAAAATAGGTATACATCACCCATCTTGGGTCGCCAAATATATGGTACAGAATTCAAATACAAACTTAATTATACAACATGAGCTGAGAGTTTTTACACGAATATTGTCATCTAGACAATACCCAAACTCAAATAGAGTCCTCATTATATTTATTGGCACACTATTTTATAGAATAGTAAGGACTACTATAACACCATCTCGGGTCATTACTCCGTCCCCCGACTAGTTCCGGCTACGTTCTCATTTCCTGAAGAGAACAATGGAAGTAAAAGGGTGAGCTCAACTAGCCCAATAAGAAATATTTAAGGGTTTTAAAAATAGGTTTTGTACTGGGGTCAATACAAAATTCGATTTCACGCTCTAGGGGTAGGCCAGGAAGTCTTCAAGAATACGTTAAGAAATTTATTAACAATAGAAATATCATTCAAAACTGTGACTCTCATCCCAAGACTTGGATAACACGTCACATTGATACCTATCAACTTGCCACAGTTATTCACGGCTTCCCCTACAGAAAGTTTGGCTTCGATGCATTCCACACAAGGAAGTCACCAGCAAAAGGCTCAGGGCTCTTTACTTATGGCTTAATATAACAGTGATTGACTTTAGTGGTTTGGTTGCTTGAATTCGCATAACAGGTTGGTTAGGAATATGAAAGTTAACAACCTTACGAAAAGCATGATGAGTAGTTAACCAATCGATTCCTAAAATCACATCAATGGCAAGTATTTTCAATGAGACAAGATTGACAGGTAACGTGAAAGTGTCGATTTTAATCAACAAGATTTATAAACAGTGGAGGTAACGACGGTTTCTACTAACGAAGTTTTAACCAATAAGTCAAAGTCTAACTTCTCTATGGTCAAATTTAAACGTTAAGCGCAAGCAAGAGAGATAAAAGAATGGGTAGAACCGGTATTTAATAAGGTATAGACTTCACAAGAATTTATAATTAACTAACCCGTGCTAACTTCGTTCGGGTTACTCACTTTTTGAGAAGTCACGAAAAACACTCTTCCTGAAACCACCGACTTTGTTTTGTCCGTATCTGTGATGCCCCCAAAATAGGTATACATCACCCATTTTGAGTCGTCAATAACATGGTACAGAAACAACTACAACTTTATTAATACAACATAAAAATTGTGAGTTTAAATACAAATATTGCCATCTAGACAATATTCACACCCAAATAAGTCCTCTTTACAATTATTGGTACATTATTTTACAAAAATAGTGAGGAATACTAAAACAACTCTCTAGAACCATCATTCCACACCCCGACTAGAACTCGCTACATTCTCGCCTCCTGAGAAGAAAAATGGAACAAAAAGAAAAAGGGTGAGCTCAATTAGCCCAGTAAAGAATATTATGACTAAGATAATATATAACAAATTATTGTTGGTCTTCAACAGAGAAAAATCTGATAAAATACAATAGACAACAAGTTTCAGATCAATATTCGCAGCGGAAATAATAATTCATAGATGAGTTACGTAGAGAATTAAATCTACTATTATCTATGAATTTAAAAGTCCATCATCAATATTTTTTTCCTGTAACATCAATCAATATTCATCTTGAATCAAATATTCATCTTTGCACTACAGGCCAAAGATATTCATCAGTTGGTCATGTTCATCTCAACACATGTTCATCTTTGCACTACGGGCCAAAGATATTCATCATAAAATTATTAATATTTGCACTACAGGCAAAAGATATTCAGTAATATCATCATTTAGGACTGAGGATGATGAAAAATATTTTAAAGAAAACGAATCCAGTGAAACAAAAGAACAAATATTAAGAATTCGTACTTTAAACAATCCGAGTTCAAAAATACTTCATAAATACTCATAGTGGAGCAAAATTCAAGAATGATCAAAACATGGATACAATCAAAACTAGTATCCATAATAGATATTTTGGATAAAAAACGAAAAAATTTAATTTTTCTGCGAATAGTGTCGTATTTGTGAATAGTGTCGTATACGTGAATAATGTCGTATACGTGAATAGTAACCCCGATACTAAAAGAAAAGAATTTCACAAGAAAAATCTTACCAATATTCCGGCATAATGATATTAGAAGAAATAATATCATTTTAAAAAAAATAATATCCTTTACCTCGAAAAGACAGTACTTCTGACTGAAATACTGGATATAGTGCTAAAGAGAACTTGCACCGTATAGCAACACTCAAAGTATCAAAATACTCACAAGAATACGCTCGATAATATAGAGAGAGAAAGAGAGAGAAAACTTCAGTTTCTGGTGAGATTTTTAATTCTAACCTAAGCACCCTATTTATAGAAAAATGTTTAGAACACCAAAGCAGAAAATTTAATAAAATAAGAATTTATTTTTCTTAACTTTCCTACGCACACCAATATAGTCTAGACATCAGTCACACCTCAATAACAACCAAAAAAATGTTTTTCTCAATTAATTCATTTAAAACACCAAAAAAATAATAATTAATTAATTCGGAACTTCAATAATTCATAATAAATAGCCTTTTATCAGAAAAATTAGAACCTTATGTCCATTTCATAGAAAATTCCATTCTCTACAACTTTGCAGAAGAAAGTTTTTTCAAATTCCAAATGTAAATTGGACCAAGAAATCCACAAACCAAGCGATTTTACTGTGCTATAATCAAATTTCGATCAAGAAATGGGCCCATGAGACATGTTTAACATGTTTTAAACAACTTTAACACAAAATATTATTCCTCCTCATATATTCATATATCCTACATTCATTGTAAAAATATCACCATTATTATATTATTAAAATATAATAATATATTTAAATGAATTATTTTATCGAAAAAGATAAAATATCAATTTTCAACAATTGTCACATTAAAAATTTCTCCATCTATATCCACATAAAATGAATATTTTCCTTATCATAAAATCAATAATTAATTATTCACAAATAATATTATAGAATCGCAATACTAAGAATCGGTCATTTCACCAGGAAAGAGGGCTTTCCAATAAGGATTTTCTCTTCTTAGCGTTGCAATTAGATGACCAAACCTCTTCTTAGACAGAACTTTCTAGACATTGCCAATATTGCTATCTAATAATATTATTTAAATAATATGAATTATTGATCCGATAATGGAAAATACTGTGTAGTGACAATTATTGAAACAACAATAATATAAAATATCAACGTAGCAATTATTGAATCAATAAAATAAAATATTGAACAGTAATTATTGCAACGATTATTGAGTAGTGCCTTCTTACGTAAGAATCAATAATTGGTGCAATACTGGTATCTTCTTGTGTTTTTAACCATAAGTATTTCAACAAGATTATTGGTAACAACTACGTCGTTATTTAAAAACAACTTATACTTGTCATTTTCTTCATTCAATCGCTTTTTCAGTTATGGGGCTCAACATAAGGCTGCTCTTGCAGTAAATACGAATATTCCCGACGGTAAGAATATTTCACGACCAAACGAATATTCCAAACAACAATGAATATTTTATAACCACTTGCTTATTTGAAATATTCACAAGCATTTTACCCATAACTAACCACATTAATCAAATCAACCCTTACTATTTCAAAATAATAAATAGAGGAAATTCAATTTCATTAATAATAAGTTGGGGTCTTACTGAGATCTCGCCTTTGGTGCCTGCGTCCCAATTTGGACTTGATTCATTCTGAGACAAAATCGAAGCTATGTGACTATTTTTTCCACAACTAAAACATACCTTGGAAGGCTGTGAACAGTTTGGACTTATGTGTCCTTCCTCTCCACATCTGTAGCATCTAACTGGCGGTCGTTCTCCTCCCCTAGAATTTATTGCTGGTGTTGGTGTTGCTACCAATGTCTTCCCATCATCGTTAAATCTTCTCTTCTTGAATTTTCCACTTCTATTATCTTGGCCATGAATACCACCGAAGTGGTTACCATTTCTTGCCTGATAATTTCCTCCATGATGGTTATCATTGTTCCGATGACCGTTGCCACCAGTACGATTATTATCATGTTGTTGGTCGTTGTCTTTTGGTTGTGCTCACTCATTATCGCGCTCCAATAACTGAGCCCTATTCACAACATCTGAATATAAACAAAGTTTATGAGAAATGAGGTATTGACGTATATCGGGTTTCAAACCTCTTAGAAACATTTATTAGGTTTGTAATATTCATGAACGCAATCAAATTGCATAAAAAGTGCGGAAACGTGTAAAATCAGAGTTTAAAAATTTACAAACCATATACCCGGATCACCCTTTATGCACAATTATTAATTAAACGAAAAGATAAAGAATAAAATCATACCCTTGAAGATCGAGCTTCCTCAGGTACAAGTTCACCTCCAAATCCTTTCGCGTTCATCTTGAATCCACCGGGTTTGGTTCCTTCCTTTGATCAACGTTAGCCACCCAAGTGTTTGGCCTCTAGAGGTGATCCACAAAGGAATAATAAAGATTCAAGAAAATGGGTGGTTGGCTAAACCCTAGTTTTTCTATCTCTATAGAAAAAGAGCATACTCTCCAACAAATTGGAATTATTACGTATATCCTTGATATCTGATATAAGACTCCTCTTATAAAATATCAAGTAACCCTATTAAAATAAGGTATTATTCAATTAAACTCTTTTAATTAAATGGGCTCCCTAATCTTATTAGGGATAATTAATTAAACTCCTTTAACTAATTTTCCCTCCTAATCCTATTAGGAATAAATGAGAGTACTTATATTAAATTAATTCCTAAACTCTTTTAGAAATTAAAATAATAATAATTGTAATAATATTAATAAGACTCCTCTTATTAATTTATATTTAATATTTCTAAAATATTAAATAATAAATATTAAGCTATTTAATTTATTCTATCACCATAGATTAAATTAAATATACTTAAATATATTATTACGATTATGCCATTAACTTCTTAAATAATTATTCTTCCTTTTATGGTGTGATCCTTTAGGTTCTCCATATTAAACCTAGGTTGTGAATAAATCAATTAGAACAATTCTAATCTTATTTAAATAAATAAATTAAATAATTAATTTATTTAAATAAATAATATTTATTCTACAATAGGGATAAGCCTCCCTAGCGATCAGCGACTTTCCGGATAATATAGATTTCAACATTAATCATTAAAGAACCTTTGAGTAAATAGTTCTGACAATTCAATCCTTCCACCATCTGATGTCCCAATTAAATATAAGACTTGGAATTCTTGTCAAGTCTTATTTTATTTAATTATATGTATTTCGATCCTTAAACGCACAACTCCAAATAATGCAAATTAGAAACTCCTTTCTAATTTCATTCGCCTTGTAACCAAGGACTACTTGGGTTGTCATTTATCGAATCACATATGATATGTGAGACCCCAGATTTTATCAATAAAGATTTAAATTTTGTTGAAATAATTTTTTTTAATATTATGGTGTGAATTTAAGATAATATTATAGTTGTGGGTAGTATTTATAAATTTTGCAAAGTATGCAAGTGGTTATATTATATTCGATTAGTGGGGAATATTCGGTTTAGCGAGGGAATATTAAATGCAACTACTCAATCATTGGTGGACCCCTAATGTAATTATTGTCGGATCGAGAAAGCGACAAAATATTTTATTGAAATAACGGCGGAAGTTTCACAAGTAGTTCTTGTTGAACTACTTTCGGTAGTAAAAAAATGCGATGTCGTGTGGTTGCGTAGTAGAGATTACGGTATTGATTATTGATGCTTATGTGAGAAGTCACTCGGTTTGATTCCATTATTGTCGATTAATAATATGAATTATTATAGCGATAATGACGTTTTGTTTTATTCAGTATTATTAGCGTAATAAAAGCGAAACATCTTTTATATAAAATAGAATACTTTATTAAAGTTATTACATAAATAGAATATATTATATTTTATTATGCATAGTGTTGCGTAGTGTTTTTGCATAGTGTTTTGCATAGTATTGCATAGTGTTTGCATAGTAAAATGTTTTTATATAAATAGAATATATTATATTTTATTTAAAAGATTTTTCTTTAAATATGGACCGTCGATTAAAGTAAATCAATCTGGATAGTTCATGGATTAATTCTTATGCATTCCATTTTCCTATAAATGAAGCTCATTTCCTTCATTATTTTCTTACGAATTCATTGAAACTCTAGAGAGAAATTATAGAGAGAAGCTATAGAGAGAAAATTATAGAAAGAAGAAGAGTATTCTCGCTACTTCACTACTTCTATATTAGGTTTTTTACGGTAAGGGTGTTATTCTTTCTTCTTGAAGAAGAACTTCATTATTCCATTCATTATTATTACATTGGAATAACTTTTGTAAAAGTGGCATACCCTATACATAACTTGTATCGCAGATACCCTATACTTGGTGAAATCCTTATGTTATTCCATTGCTTATTATTACATTGGAATAACTTTGTATCTGTGATTTACCTATACTTGGTGACATTCTTCTATTATTACATTGGAACATCCATGCTCGTGTGTTTTACAGGACTGGTTCCGCTTTTTATTATTACATTGGAACATCACATGCGTGTGTTTTACAGGACTGGTTAAAATCTTTATCATTCATTGGAATATCCTATCACGTGTGTTTTACACCGGATCTGGTTCCATCTTTATTATTCTCATTGGAACATCCGCTTGTGAATTTCACGACTGGTTCCGTTATTATTATTCTGTTGGAATAACTTTATACATGCAATACCGCATGCATGGTGATTTCTTTTGTTATTCCATTCTTTATTATACCCAGTTGGTTAAAACTTTGACTTTATACTCCATGAAATTAGTAGAATATCCTTGATATTTGCGTTTCATCCAAATATCTTTCATGGAAATATTCTTACGATCATTCTTGAATTTTACTCTCTGAAAACAAGATCGTGTTGACAATTTGGACGTTAATAATTCATGGATTAAATAATTCTTGAACTTGTTTTATTGAATTATTATGTCATTGTCATCATCCTCATGTTATATTATGTTATCTTTGGCTTACGTGCATAGATGAACTTAGTATGATTATGACGAGGATCATTCGGTATAATCATGACTTGATATAAATGATGTGACAAAAGTCCTCGATTTGGCTGTAATGCGATGATGGATAGTTGTTGGTATGATTATGACCGGGGTGATTCGGTATAGTCATGACCATTGATAATTTGATGAAAATCCTTGGCCAGTAATGCGGGGATGATTAGATGTGGTGGTTTATTTATTAAGTCGAGTCTCAATGATAAAAATTGATGAAAACCTTTTAAAACCTAAAAGATAGTAGACTTTATTCTCTACTTGACTCTTTTAATGGATTCTTAATTTAAGCGCAGATTAAAGCTGGTTGTCTATTGTATTTTATCGGTTTAACAACTGTTGAAGGCTAATGATAATTTATTACGCATTATCTTAGTCATAATATTTCTTCTTTGGGCTAGTTGAGCTCACCCTTTCTTTTCACCGTTTCTTCTCTTGAAATGAGAACATATTTGAGACGACAGTCGGGGAGCGAAGTAATGGTCCAGAGGATAGCATTAGTAGTCCTCACTATTCTGTGAAATAGTGTGATAATAGTTGTAATGAGGACTCCTTTTGAGTTTGTATAATATCTAGTAGACAATATTTGTATTCAAACTCACAGTTTATGTCGTATTGTACACGACAGTTATATTAGTAAGTTGTATTTGAATTTATGTACCATGTAAATGGCGACCCAAAATGGGTGACGTATACCTAATTTTGGGGGCGTCACAGTTGGTATCAGAGCTTAGGGATATGATCCTTGGCTAAGATGTGAGATAAGAACTAGGAGGGGAGAGACGGGAAATTCCTTCGCTAGTATGACCTACCTAAGTTTATTTGGTATTTAATTGG
This sequence comes from Panax quinquefolius, assembly GCA_020205615.1. Taxonomy (NCBI): domain Eukaryota; kingdom Viridiplantae; phylum Streptophyta; class Magnoliopsida; order Apiales; family Araliaceae; genus Panax; species Panax quinquefolius. The sequence continues at coordinate 16,862,535 of CM035153.1, forward strand.
TCGGTCAGAGTATAGGGATAATATTTGATATATTAATTAACCCTTGTGTTGTGGCAGTGTTTGGAAATGGCAGCTGAAAATATTCACAATGGAGTGAATGTGACCGTTGTGACACCTTTAATCACTAATCGAGTTAATGCGATTGTCGAGACGAGGAACAAATTAGAGATATCCACGTAGTGAATGAAGAACTAATTGTTGCATTTTAGCTAGTTGCGAGAGGTAGCGGTGAAAGTGAGGAAGAAGAGGAAGAAGAGGAAGAAGAGGAACCCGAGGAGGTGGTTAGAAGAAATTTATGATCAAAACTTAGAATTACAAAAATCGTGTTCGTGAGCTAGAAAGAACAGGTTGAAGAACGACAAACGGTCGTGGAACAAAGGGATACAACAATTCAAAATTGGGTTACCAGATATGTGATGCTCGAACAAAATCACGCTTTGGCGGGTGTAAGATATTAAAGTTGGAATCGAGAATTTAAAAATCAAAGATCGCTAAAAAGAAGAAACAACCTGAACGAAGGAGAATAGGCGATGCATGGGTAAAAGGCGCTGCACAACGCGTTGATAGTGTAGAAAAAGGCGTCCAGATCCAATAAAGCCAAAATAGATGAAATGGACTTTGCTTTTTGACAAGAATTGGGAGAATTTAACATCGAATTGAATTACCACATGCATAGCGGTCAACCCGAATTCGATATGGATCGAGAGAATAATGATTCAAATAATGGATCGGGAATGTGAAGAAGCACTTAAGGGTGGAATGTACCCTATATAAAAGTCAAACTTCGGTAATTTAAGCGAGGCGTTTATCGAGAAAACCGAACGAAGTTATTACAGGTAAGTTAATTATAAATTAATGCGAAGTCTATACTTTATTCAATACAAGTTCTACCCACTCTTTTATTTCACCTAGTTGTGTTCAACGTTTAAATTTGACTCAAGAAGAAGTTAAACTTTGACTTATTGGTTGAAACTTCGTTAGTAGGAGCCTTCGTTATCGCTTACTATTTTTAAATCTTGTTGATTCAAATAAACATTTTCACGTTACTGTCGATCTTATCTTTTTGAAAATACTTGCCTTTGATGTGATTTTTAGGAATCAATTGGTTAGCTAATCATCATGCTTTTTCGTAAGGTTGTTAGCTTTTATATTCATAACCAACCGTTATACTGAATTCAAAGTAACCAAACCCTAAAGTTAATCCTTTGTTATATCAAGCCATAAGAATAGAGCTCGAACCTTTCGTTGTTGACTTCCTTGTGTGGAATGCATCGAAGCTTCGAACTTTCTCGTAGGCGACATCGTGAATGAAGATGGCAAGTTTATAGGTATCATTGTGAAGTCTTATCTAGGTTAAGGGATAGAAGTCACAGTTGGTATCAATGTGACGTCTTATCCAAGTCTTGGATAAGAGTGATTTTTGAATGATATTTCTATCATTAATAAATTTCTTGACGTATTCTTGAAGATTTCTAGCCTACCCTAGAGCGTGAAATCGAATTTTGTATTGACCCAAAGATCAAAAACCCATTTCTTAAACCCTCAAATATTTCTTCAACTAAATAAGCAGATTTACGTGGTTTATGATGAAAGTCATAATAAAAGCATTGGAATAATGAAAATCATGGGTATATGAAGTATTAGTAAGTTTTATGATGAGTTATGTTGGTTAATACGTAAAAAAACATGAAAGTTTCTTAGAAATCACAAAGAGTTGAAAATCGATTTTAGTGAAAAACGTAACATGAAATTAAATTGACCATATCTCCTATTATATTTTGAATTTTTGAATGTGGTCAAGTCCTAGAGTTAGATCTATGAGTTACCTAACTAATCCAAGTGGAATTACTGGAAAAGGTGTTGTAGATTTTTTGTGTGGACTGATTTTAGCAAAGGAGTGCAAAGCTGCAAAAACCGAAAAAAGCTTCTCGCCATGATTTTAGAGAGGCTGTTTCGGCCACTTAAATTATGAGAAAATTCTGGCCTTTTGGGACATGAAAGTATATGGTATAAAGTACCTCCTGTCCAAAAATGAGCTCATTCTCGACTTAAAATGAGCAAGTTATGACTATTTCAATATTTAGTTTTTCCGAAATTAAAACGCTATAACCTAGGAGTTCTATAACTCCGATGACCATGAAAATTTAAACTGGAAGCTCACGTTAACATGTGTAAGGTCCTGCCAAGATTTGGGAATTTTGGAGTTAAACTTGAGGTAGCTAATTTCTTAAGGAATTAAGTGGAAATTGATTTTTAAAAATAGTAAATAAATTTTAAAAATTCGAGAAAAATATATTTTCATTATGGGACTATATTATGCTAATTCCCAGAAAAGAAATATTTTGGGGCTGATTTGGTATTTTCATGAAAATAGTTTAATTACTGAACATATGAGTTAAATATGTTATGTGAAATATGAAAGTTGAAAATAGGATTTTATGGCTAGAGAATCCTATATAGAGTATATGCATATTTTTGATGAGGATTTGATAATTGGTGATGATATCTTATGAGTATGACATTTTGAATGATTAAATGCATTATATGGTAAAGTGTAAACAATTAAGATAAATTGTTTATAAATTTAAGTGATTAAAATATTGTTATAATATTAATGTTATTAGATTATGAGATTATTAAATGATTGATAACATGGGGATATTCTTGAATCTGGATAAATTATATTATAAATGTTTAATATTTATCCTTTATCTCATTTGATTGATTCTTTATATCATTATCCTCGTGTTTATATTATGTTGAAAGTCATACGGGCTGTAGTGCATAGATGAACTTGGTATGATTATGACCACGGATTATTAGGTATAATCATAATGTAGTAAATGAAAACACAATTATCTTTGGTAGTAGTGCATGGATAATTTGTGGTCGTGATCTTAATGAATACACAATTATCTTTCGTAGAAGCTGCATGGATAATTTGTGGTCGTGATACTTAATGAATACACGATTATCTTTCGCCGTAGTAGTGCATGGATAATTTGTGGTCGTGATACTAATGAATACACGATTATCTTTGGTAGTAGTGCATGGATAATTTGTGTTTGTGGTCGTGATACTTAATGAATACACAATTATCTTCGGTAGTAGTGCATAGATAATTTGTGGTCGCGTGATACATTAATGAATACACAATTATCTTTGGCCGTAGTGCATGGATAATTTGTGGTCGTGATACTTAATGAATACACAATTATCTTTGGTCAGTAGTGCATGGATAATTTGTGGTCGTGATACTAATGAATACACGATTATCTTTGTCAGAAGTAGTCATGGATAATTTGTGGTCGTGATATCTTAATGAATATCCTTGGCACGTAGTGCGGGGATGATTCGATGATATGGATTAATTATTGAAATTCGAGTCTCGTGAATGAAATATTAATTCATGGATGTGGTAAAAGTCATCTTTGGTAGTAGTGCATTGATAGACTTGATATGATTATGACCACGGATTATTCGGTATAATCACGATCAGATTGAAAACACGAATATCCTTGGCCAAGAGTGCATGGATAATTCGTGGTCGTGATACTATTAAGCTAAGTCTCGGCATTATTGGTTTTCTGATTTGTATATCTTTGGCTTTGTAGTGCAAAAGATGAATTGTTAATGAATATCTTTGGTAGGATTGCAAAAATGAATTTAATGTTTTCAACGATAAAGGTATTCAAGGTATCCTCACCTCTTTATCATATCAGTATCGCACTCTAATTTCGAGGGGTGAAATTCCATAAGGAGGGAGATTGTGAGACCCAGATTTTATCAATAAAGATTTAAATTTTGTTGAAATAATTTTTTTAATATTATGGTGTGAATTTAAGATAATATTATAGTTGTGGGTAGTATTTATAAATTTTGCAAAGTATGCAAGTGGTTATATTATATTCGATTAGTGGGGAATATTCGGTTTAGCGAGGAATATTAAGATAACTACTCAATCATTGGTGGACCCCACAATGTAATTATTGTCGGATTGAGAAAGCGACAAAAATATTTTATTGAAATAACGGCGGAAGTTTTACTAGTAGTTCTTGTTGAACTACTCGGTAGTAAAATGCTGAGAATACGTGTGGTTGCATAGAAATATTTGCGGTATTGATTATTGATGCTTATGTGAGAAGTCGCTTCGGTTTGATTCCATTATTAGCCGATTAATAATATGAATTATTATAGCGATAATGACGTTTTGTTTTATTCGTATTATTAACGTAATAAAAGTAAACATCTTTTATATAAAATAGAATACTTTTTATTAAAGTTATTCTATAAATAATATATTATATTTTATTATGCATAGTGTTGCGTAGTGTTTTGCGTAGTGTTTTGCATAGTATTGCATAGTGTTTGCATAGTAAAATGTTTTTATATAAATAGAATATATTATATTTTATTTAAAAGATTTTTCTTTAAATATGGACCGTCCGATTAAAGTAAATCAACTGGATAGTTCATGGATTAATTCTTATGCATTCCATTTTCCTATAAATAGAAGCTCATTCCTTCATTATTTTCTTTTAATTCATTGAAACTACTAGAGAGAGAAATTATAGAGAGAAGCTATAGAGAGAAAATTATAGAAAGAAGAAGAGTATTACTCGCTACTTCACTACTTCTATATTAGGTTCTTTTACGGTAAGGGTGTTATTCTTTCTTCTTGAAGAGAACTTACATTATTCCATTCATTATTATTCATTGGAATAACTTTTGTAAAAGTGGCATACCCTATACATAACTTGTGATACGTGAGATACCCTATACTTGGTGAAATCCTTATGTTATTCCATTGCTTATTATTACATTGGAATAACTCGTGTATACGCTGGATTTACCTATATACTTGGTGACATTCTTCTATTATTACATTGGAACATCACATGCGTGTGTTTTACAGGACCGGTTAGATTTTATTATTCTGTTGGAACATCCCATGCATGTGTTTTACACCGGACACGGTTAAAATCTTTATCATTACATTGGAATATCCTATCTCATGTGTTTTTAATCGGATGCGGTTCCATCTTTATTATTCGTTGGAACATCCTGTCGATTGTGAATTTTCACGACCGGTTCCGTTATTATTATTTCATTGGAATAACTTTGTCATGCAATACCGCATGCATGGTGATTTCTTTTGTTATTCCATTCTTTATTATACCCGGTTGGTTAAAACTTTGACTTCTATACTCCATGAAATTAGTAGAATATCCTTGATATTTGCGTTTCATCCAAAGATCTTTTCATGGAAATATTCTTACGATCATTCTTGAATTTTACTACTCTACGAAAAAAAGATCATGTTGACAATTTGGACGTTAATAATTCATGGATTAAATAATTCTTGAACTTGTTTTATTGAATTATTATGTCATTGTCATCATCCTCATGTTATATTATGTTATCTTTGGCTTACGTGCATAGATGAACTTAGTATGATTATAACGGGGATCATTCGGTATAATCATGACTTGATATAAATGATGTGACAAAAGTCCTCGGTGGTTCTGTAATGCGTTGATGGATAGTTGTTGGTATGATTATGACCATTGGTGATTCGGTATAGTCATTGACCATTGATAATTTGATGAAAATCCTTGACAGTAGTACGGGGATGATTAGATGTGGTGGTTTATTTATTAAAAGTGAGTCTCAAATGATAAAAATTGATGAAAACCTTTTTAAAACCTAAAAGATAGTAGACTTTATTCTCTACTTGACTCTTTTAATGGATTGCTAATTCATTGCAGATTAAAGCGGTTTATCATTGTATTTTATCGGTTTAACACGTTGAAGGCTAATGATAATTTATTCGCATTATCTTAGTCATAATATTTCTTCTTGGGCTAGTTGAGCTCACCTTTCTTTCACCGTTTCTCTTCGTGAAATGAGAACATATTTGGGACGAGTCGGGGAACGTAAGTAATGGTCCAGAGGATAGCATTAGTAGTCCTCACTATTACGTGAAATAGTGTGATAATAGTTGTAATGAGGACTCCTTTTGAGTTTGTATAATATCTAGTAGACAATATTTGTATTCAAACTCACGGTTTATGTCGTATTACATACTACGCAGTTATATTAGTAAGTTGTATTTGAATTTATGTACCATGTAAATGGCGACCCAAAATGGGTGACGTATACCTAATTTTGGGGGCGTCACATGATATTTCTCTTCTTTTAATAGAAGTGGTAGATTCTTTATTGATCATACATTATCTCCATGTACAACTTATTATACCCAAGCATACCCTTTGATATACCCTAAGGGTCTTAAGGAATAAGTCAAAGTATAACTCATCATACACAAGATACTATGATGATCTCAAGTCCAAGGATCACTTGTATTACTATCACTACAGAATTCCTATGATGACAGCAAGTAAAACTCCATTAGGTATTCCTTAGCGAGCCGCGTTCAATGAACTTATTCTCTAATAAGCACCTACATACTTGCTTTAGTGTCTCCACACAAATGATCATGAGATCAATCATCCTCATCCAATGAGCAAGCAACGTATGTACCAATCTATCCGGATTCACTAATCCCCAATTTAGTAATCCAGCGATTGGGAACTATTTTAGTTTTAAGCTTTCTAAGAATTTCGATCTCATTAGAATGATCATCATCATTATTCTAAAAGCATTGCTTAAAACTATGGGTTTATCACATATTATAAAACAGCATCATGTAGATAATTAAAAGCCTTTAATAAATTAATACTTTTTATTAATAAATGAATAAGATTGTTACAAAGTATATGTTTTATCATCAAACATGATTGGCTTGTGTGCATACTACTTTCAACATTTGCATCATTCGCTCCTTATTATCGACTAAATGGGATGTAAACTGGGATAACTCCGCAAATTTAGCCTCGTATTGCGACACAGTCATATTGTTTTGTTCTAATCTAATAAACTCCACCTCCTTCATATGACGAATACTTTCAGGAAAGTACTTGTCATTGAACAATTTCTGAAACGTCTCCCAAGACATGCTGAGTGCGGCTGGATGGGTACGCTTCACAGATTTCCACCAGTAATTTGCCTCATTACGGAACATAAAGGTGGCGAATGGAACCTTCTGTTCCTCCGTGCATCCCAAGACATCGAATATCATGGTAATTTGCTTGACCCACGTTTCTGCCTTAATCGGATCCGGCTTTCCCCAGAATTCTGGTGGTCCCAACTCTTTGAACTACTTGGCTGTGACAAACCGTGCATTGTTATCATTTTCACCTGTATTTTGAACACGAGTCTCCCTCGTCTGATTTTGCATGAACTGCAAAAAGCGTCTAAACATCCCGTAGTTCATCATCTGCTCAGTGCTGTTGTTGTTTACAGGAGGAACATTGCCAGCTTGTTGCACGTTCTCCTCGTTGATAAGTAAAGGTGTCTCCAGGTCTCATTTACTCCACTGTTAACATTCTCAGTCAACATTCTCAAATACTGCCATAAAACAAGGGTTAATTAAAGAAATCAATATATCACATAATATCCCTATATACTGACCAACCAACAAATAAGCTTAGGTAAGACACACTAGCGAAGGATTTACTTGTCTCTCCCCTCCTAGTTCTATTCCCCGATCTCGCGCCAAAGATCATATCCCTAAGCTCGATATTAATCTGTGACGCCCCCAAAATAGGTATACATCACCCATTTTGAGTCGTCAATAACGTATGTAAACAACTACAACTTTATTAATACAACATAAAAACTGTGAGTTTAAATACAAATATTGCCATCTAGACAATATTCACACCCAAATAAGTCCTCTTTACAATTATTGGTACATTATTTTACAAAAATGGTGAGGACTACTAAAACAACTCTCTAGAACCATCATTCCACACCCCGACTAGAACTCGCTACATTCTCGCCTCCTGAGAAGAAAAATGGAACAAAAAAGAAAAGGGTGAGCTCAACTAGCCCAAAGAAAGAATATTATGACTAAGATAATATAGAACAAATTATCGTTAGTCTTCAACAGGAAAAATCGATAAAATACTGATGACAACAAGTTTCGGATCAATATTCGCAATGAAATAATAATTCATAGATGAGTTACGTAGAGAATGAAATCTACTATTATCTATGAATTTAAAAGTCCATCATCAATATTTTATCCCTGTAACATCAATCAATATTCATCTTGAATCAAATATTCATCTTTGCACTACAGCCAAAGATATTCATGATTAGTCATGTTCATCTCAACACTGCTCATCTTTGCACTACGGCCAAAGATATTCATCGAAAATCATTAATCTTTGCACTACTGAGCCAAAAGATATTCAGTAATATCATCATTTAGGATTGAGGATGATGAAAAATATTTTAAAGAAAACGAATCCAGTGAAATAAAGGAACAAATATTAAAGATTCGTACTTTAAACAATTCGAGTTCAAAAATACTTCATAAATACTCATAGTGGAGCAAAATTCAAGAATGATCAAAACATGGATACAATCAAAGCTAGTATTCATAATAAATATTTTGGATAAAAAACAAAAATTTAATTTTTCTGCGAATAGTATCGTATACGTGAATAGTAACCCCGACACTAAATGTGACGCCCCCAAAATAGGTATACATCACCTATTCTGAGTTGTCAATACATGGCATGTAAACAACTACAACTTTATTATTACAACAAGAAAGCGTGAGTTTGAATACAAATATTATCTTCAGACAATATCTATACTCAAATAAATCCTCATCACATTTATTGATACATTATTTTACAAAAATGGTGAGGACTACTAAACAATCCTTTCTAAAACCTTCATTCTATACCCCAGACTGCGTACTCGCTATATTCTCGCCTCCCGAGAAAAATGGAACAAAAGGAAAAGGGTGAGCTCAACTAGCTCAATAAAGAATATTATGACTAAGATAATATACAACAAATTATCGTTAGTCTTCAACAGGAAAAATATAATAGAATACAATAGACAACAAATTTTAAATCAATATTCGCAATGAAATAATAATTCATTAGAAGAGTTAAGTAGAGAATGCAAACTACTATCTTCTATGTATGAATTTAAAAGTTCATCGCTCATCTTTTATCCCTGTAACATCAATCAATATACATTTGGAATCAAATATTCATCTTTGCAGACTACTGAGCCAAAGATATTCATCATTGGTCATGTTCATTTAAACACTGTTCATCTTTGCACTACGGGCCAAAGATATTCTTCAGAAATCATTCATCTTTGCACACTACGGGCCAAAGATATTCTTAAGAAATCATTCATCTTTGCACTACGGCCAAAATATTCCATAATATCATCATTTAAGACCGAGGATGATGAAAATATTTTTTAAAGAAGCGAATCCAAATTGAAACAAAATGACAAGGATTAAGGATTAAGGATTCGTACTTGGTTTTATCCACGCCCAAAAATACCTCAAAAATAATCATAGTGGTGTAAAATTCAAGAATGATCAAAAAACATGGATACAATCGAGTTAGTATCCGAATATATATTTTGGACGAAAAGAAGAAATTTTATTTTTAGGTGAATAATATCAGTATACGTGAATAGTGTCGATATCGTGAATAGTCTTAGATATCGTGAATAGTAACTCGACACCAAAAGATAGAAATTCCCAATAAAAACATCTTCACGCTACGTTAATCAGACTCGTGAATAATAACTCATGAATAGTAACTCGTGAATAAGTAACCCATGAATAGTAACCCCGAATATGAAAAAGTTCTAAATTTGATAAAACTTCAGATCAACATTTCAAAGATAATGATATTGAAGAAATAATATCATTACGAAAAAAATAATATCCCTTACCTCGAAAGATCAAGACTTTAGCTAGAATACTAGGGTATAGTCTTTGAAGGAACTTGCACCGTCTAGCAATACTCAAAGTATACTCAAAATACTCACAAGAATACGCTCGATAATATAGAGAGAAAACTTCATTTTCGGTGTGATTTTCAATTCTAACCTAAGACCCTATTTATAGGAAAATCTTTAACACCAAAGCAGTAAAATTTAATAAAATAATAATATTTCTTAAAAATATTCAACCCCACCTTAGAAATTTGATTTCAGATCATTTATAACACATGTGAGCCACTCAATTGCACAAAAAACGTTTTTCTTACAAAAAATATTTTAAACTCCCAAAATTAATTATTTTGAGCTTGAACTTCAATAATTCATAATAAATAGCCCTTTCATCAGAAAATTCGAATCTCATGAGTTTTTATAGGAATTTCAATTCTCTACAACTTTGCAGAAGAAAGTTTTTCCAAATTCTAAATAGAAATTGACCGAAATCCACAAAGCGGGCGATTTTTAAATTTATAATCAAATTTCATAAATAAATGGGGTCCACCAACATGTTTAACATGTTTTAAACATTTATTGCAACAAAAATACTCTTCCTCCTCAGATACTCATATATCCCACATTCGTTGTAAAATATATCGCAATTAATATATTATTAAAATAATATATTTAAATGAATTATTTTATCAGAAAAAGATAAAATATTAATTTTCAACAATTGTCATTTTAAAAATTTTCTTCATCTATATCCACATAAAATCAATATTTTCCTCATCATATAAATCAATAATTAATTATTCACAAATAATATTACAGAATCACAATATTGACAACCAGACAGTTCCAGGAAAGAGGGGGCTTTCCAATAAGAATTTCTTCTTACTGGCTCGCAATTAGGTGACCAAACCTCTCCTTAGACAGAACTTTCTAGACATTGCCAATAATGTTATCTAATAATATTATTCAGATAATATGAATTATTGCTTCGATAATGAAAATCTTGTGTAATGACAATTATTGAAACAACAAAGAATATAAAATATCAACGCAGCAATTATTAACTCAATAAAATATCGAACAATACCATCAGTAACCATTATTGAGTAGTGCCTTCTTACGTAAGAATCAATAATTGGTGCAATACCTGGTGCTTCTTCGTTCAACAACGGCGTATTAGTGTGTTTTAACCACGGGTATTCCAACAAAGATAATTCAGAATAACTACTCCTGTTATTTAAAACAACTTATATTTGTCGTTTTCTTCATCCAATCGCTTCAGTTATGGGGCCCACACATGGTCGTTCGCTTGGTCAATGCATACGAATATTCCCAACAAAGACTGAATATTCCACGACCAAACGAATATTCCCGACGATAATGAATATTTTATAACCACTTGCTTATTTTGAAATATTTGCGTATTTAACCCTTAACTATCCACATTAATCAAATCAACCCTTACCATTTCAAAATAATAAATAAAGGAAATTCCTTTTTATTTAAAAATTTTGGTCTTACAACCTCCCTCCTTATGAAATTTCGTCCTCGAAATCGACGACGTACTTGCAGTGTTTCAAAAGGTGAGGATACCTCGCTTTCATTTCGCTTTCCAATTCCCAAGTCATTTCCTCTATAGCATGATTCCTCCACAAAACTTTAACTTGTGGTATGACCTTTCTTGGCGTAGGACATGCTCCTTCCTATCCAAGATCTTGATGGTACCTCCTCACACGTTAAGTCTTGGCTATCTCGTCCGGTTCTAACTCAATAACGTGGTTCGGGTCTTTCACATATTTACTGAAGTACGGATATGTGAAACACATTATGAACACGAGACATACTCGAAGGTAACGCAAGTCTATAGGCTACATTTCGCTTTCGGTCAAGAATTTGAAATGGACCAATAAATCGTGGATTGAGCTTTCTCTCTTCCCAAATCTTGTAACTCCCTTCCATGGAGCAACTCGCAACAATACATGATCCCTACACATTAAATTCCACGTCCTTTCGATGAAGATCCGCATAACTCTTTTGTCGATCTTGTGCCGCTTTGTATACGTTGTCGAATCATTTGGATCTTTTCGGTGAGTCATACGCACTAACTCGAGTCCCAACAATGTTGCTTCACCCACCTCATCCCAACATATGGAGAAACGACATTTTCGCCCAAATAATGCTTCAAATGGAGCCACACCTATACTTCACGGATAATCTGTTGTTGTAGGAGAATTCCACCAATGGTAAATACTTATCCCAACTACCCTTGAAGTCTCAGGACACGAGTCTTAATAGATCTTCAAGAGTTTGAATAGTCCTCTCACGATTGTCTCGTCTGGTTTGGGGATGGTATTTGAACTAAATCGCAGAACTGCGCCCATAGCTTTTTGCAAGCTAACCCAAAATCTTGAAGTGAATCTTGGGTCACGATCCAAAACTATGGATCTGAGCATGCCATGCAACCTCACAATCTCATTCAAATACATACTAGTAAGACGTTCAAGGAATAAGTCTCCGTATCGGCAAGAAATGAAAGCAGACTTGGTTAATCTATCAACAATAACCCAAATAGCATTGATGCCTTGAGAAACCGTAGGAAGACCCAGAATGAAATCCATGGTAATGTGTTCCCACTTCCATTTCGGAATCTCAAGTGGTTGCAACGGACCCTTAGGTACTAGATGCTCCGCCTTTACACGTTAGCAAGTTAAACACATTTAGATAAACTTTGCAATCTCTCTCTTCATATTGTTCCACCAAAATGTATGTCAAGATCACGATACATTTTAGTACTTCGAGATGGATTGCAAATGGCGATTGTGTGCCTCCATCATAATCTTGTACTTCAAATCGAGTCGTTAGAACACAAAGTCTAGAGTGGACTCAAGTATTCCTTCTTCATCAATTCTCGCCTTAGGAATAGCTCCTTCTTGTACTTTCTTCTTCATACATACATCATTCCGGATTGGTGGCTCGAAAGCAAACCTTAACTTTTCTATTAAAGTTGGCTCTACGCGTATACTTGACATCATCGCATTCGTTCCGCATATGATCTTCTACTCAATCGCCACACTACCACGTTCGCTTTTACGGGATGGTATTGAATAGTGTGGTCGTAGTCTTTCAATAGCTCGAGCCAACGTCACGCCGCGCATGGTGAGTTCTTTTTTGAGTGAAGAAATATTTAAGGCTTTTATGGTGCGAATATATCTCCACTTTCTCCCCATATAGATAGTGCCTCCATATTTTTAAGCTGAAAACGATTCACGCTAACTCTAGATCATGAGTAGGATAATTCCTCTCATACTCTTTAAGTTGTCATGAGGCATAGGCTATGACTTTCCCACGTTGCATGAGAACACATCCTAACCCTTTGCTCAAGCATCATTTCACAGAGATAACAAATCCATCCGAACCGGATGGTATTGTTAGAACAGTCTTAGAAATAAGTCTCCTCTTAAGCTCTTGGAAACTTTTCTCGCGTTCTTCGCTCCAAACGAATTTTGTATCCTTCCGAAGTTAAATTTGAGTTAATGGAGTAGCGATTCGAGAAAACCCTTCCACGAATCTCCGATAATAACCATTAAGCCCAAAAAACTACGACTTACATCGATTTTACGATCCCAACTTTCAGTATTGCTTCAATCTTCGTCGGATCAACAGATACTCCATGTTTTGACACCACGTGCCCAAGAAATGCTACTTCCTCAAGCGTAACTCGCATTTCTTCAATTTGGCATATAGTTGGTTTTCACGAAGCCTTTGGAGTACCAGCTTCAAATGGTGCTCATGATCTTCACGACTTTTGGAATATATGAGGATGTCATCAATAAAGACAACAACGAATTGATCCAAATATTCCTTGAATACTTTCGGTTCATCATATCCATGAAAGCCGCGGGGAGGATTAGTTAGTCAAGAAAGACATGACTAAGAATTCATAATGCCCATCCGAGTTCAAGGCGGTCTTTGGAATATCCTCGGTTCTAATCTTCATTTGATGATATCCGTAAGCTAAGATCGATTTTTGAAAAGAATTGTGCCCTGCAGAATTGGTCAAACAAGTCATCAATACGAGGTGAGGATACCTATTCTTGATGGTGACATGGTTCAATTCCGATAGTCAATCTGAAAGTCGCATACTCCCGTCTTTCTTCTTTTACAATAAAAACAGAGCACCCAAGGAGATGTACTTGGGGACGAATGAAACCGATGTCCAACAATTCTCAGTAGTTGGACCTTTAACTCCTCAAGTTCAATAGGAGCCATTCGATATGGGGTTTTAGAAATGGGCTTTGTACCAGTTCAAGATCAATAAAGAATTCAACTTCACGTTCTAGGGGTAGGTAATCGGAAGTTCTTTGAAATACGTCGGGAAAGTCAATAACAACAGAATATTATTCAAATTTGGCGTGTCTTTATTCAAATCCATAACATGGGCTAAGAAAGCTTGACATCCGCTTTTTAATAAACGAATAGCTTTATGATTAGATATGATGTTGATCGATTTTAATGGTTTAGTTGCTTGAATTGCATAACAGGTTGGTTAGGAATATGAAAACTAACAACCTTACGAAAACAATCAATTTTGGCATGATGAGTAATTAATTAACCAATCAATCCCTAAAATCACATCAAAAGCAAGTATCTTTAAAGAGATAAGGTCAATGGTAAGGTAATGGTGCCAACTTGAATCAAACAAGATTTATAAAGCGGTGGATGTGATGAAAGTTTCTCCTAACGGAGTTTCCACGAGATAGGTCAAAGTCTAATTTCTCCGAGTCAAGTTTAAACATTGAGCACATGCGGAGAGATAAATGAATGGGTAGCACTTAGTATCAAGTAAGGTATAAACTTCGCAAGAATTTATAAATAGCTTACCCGTGATCACCTCGTTTGGGTTCCTCGCATTATGACCGATCACAACAAACGCTCTTCCAGGAATCGTTGACTTTGACTTTTTAGGGACGATCTTTTTGAGTCACCGTCCCCATTGAACTAGGTTTCGCTCATCGCATCTGATCTCGAAAGCGATATGTCCTTCCTTTCCACAACTATAGCATACCTACCTTGAACTGTAGGCGGTTTGGACTAATATGTCCCTCTTTTCCATGATTTGTAGCATATGATGGGGTGGTCGTTCTCCTCCCTTAGAACCGATTCTTCGCCAAGACTTTGTCATCTTCACATGGTCGTTGTTAAATCTCCTCTTTTAAAATCTCCTTCCGACTCGCTTCTTCTATTTTCATGGCCATGATTACCACCAGAGTGGTTACCATTTCTGTCCGTCTTTTCTTTCTCCATGAGTTATCATTATTACATTGATCGCTATATCTACGTCACGATCACGGTTGTGGTCCCTCGTTGATCGTCGTACTCGTTATCTCGCTTCTAATAATTGAGCCTGCTTACAACATCCGAATAAAGAGAAAATTTATGAGAAATGAGATATCGACGTATCTGGGTTTCAAACCTCTAAGAAACATCCGTCATCACGCCTCATTCTCCACCAAATGAGGTGCAAACACGGATAACTCGCAAACTTTGCCTCATCGAGACACCGTCGTGTTGTTTTGTTCCAATCGATGAACTCCACTTCCTTCATATAACTTGAACACTTTCGGGAAAGTATTTGTCATTAAATAGCTTCAAACGTCTCCCAAGACATGCCGAGTGTACTGGATGGGTACGCTTCATGAGACTCCCACCGATGAGTCGGCCTCACCACGGAACATAAAGGTGGCGAATGGAACCTTCGTTCCTCCTCCGCATCCCAAGACATCGAATATCTTGGTAATTTGCTTGACCCACGTTTACGCTTTAATCGGATCCGCTTTTCCTGGAATTCGGTGGTCCCAACTCTTTGAACTACTTGGGTTTGTGACAAACCGTGCATTGTTATCATTTTCACTGTATTTTGAACACGAGTCTCCTCAAATCCGATTTTTGCATGAACTGCAAAAAGCGCCTAAACATCCGTAGTTCATCATCCGCTTTCGGTCTTTGTTGTTGTTTCTGGGAGGAACATTGCCCGACTTGTTGCACGTTCTCCTCGTTGATAAGTAAAGGTGTCTCTGTGTCTCATTTACTCCATTGTTAACATTCTCGGTCGACATTCTCAACATCATCATAAAACAAGGGTTAATTAAGGAAATCAATATATCACATAATATCCCTATATATCGACCAACTAACAAATAAGCTTAGGTAGGACACACTAGCGAAGATTTACTCGTCTCTCCCTCCTAGTTCTATTCCCGATCTCCGCCAGAGATCATATCCCAAGCTCGATACTAACCGTGATGCCCCAAAATAGGTATACATCACCTATTACGAAAGTTGTCAATACATGATGCGTAAACAACTACAACTTTATTATTACAACAAGAAAGCGTGAGTTTGAATACAAATATTATCTTCAGGCAATATCTATACTCAAATAAATCCTCATCACATTTATTGATACATTATTTTACAAAAATGGTGAGGACTACTAAACAATCCTTTCTAAAACCTACATTCCATACCCCCACTCGTACTCGCTTATATTCTCGCCTCCCGAGAAAAATGGAACAAAAAGGAAAAGGGTGAGCTCACTAGCTCAATAAAGAATATTATGACTAAGATAATATACAACAAATTATCGTTAGTCTTCAACAGGAAAAATATAATAGAATACAATAGACAACAAATTTTAAATCAATATTCGCAATGAAATAATAATTCATTAGAAGAGTTAAGTAGAGAATGCAAACTACTATCTTCTATGTATGAATTTAAAAGTTCATCGCTCATCTTTTATCCCCGTAACATCAATCAATATACATCCGAATCAAATATTCATCTTTGCACTACTGAAAAGATAAAGATATTCATCACTTGGTCATGTTCATTTAAACACTGCTCATTCAGACTACGGCCAAAGATATTCTTCAATCATTCATCTTTGCACTACTGGGCCAAAGATATTCTTAAGAAATCATTCATCTTTGCACTCTGGTGCCAAAGATATTCCATAATATCATCATTTAAGACCGAGGATGATGAAAATATTTTTTTAAAGAAACGAATCCGGTGAAACAAAATGACAAGGATTAAGGATTAAGGATTCGTACTTGGTTTTATCCACGCCCAAAAATACCTCAAAAATAATCATAGTGGTGTAAAATTCAAGAATGATCAAAACATGGATACAATCGAGTTAGTATCCGAATATATATTTTGGACGAAAAGAAGAAATTTTATTTTTTCTATTGAATAAGATCAGATATCGTGAATAGTCAGATATCGTGAATAGTCTTGATACGTGAATAAGTAACTCACACCAAAAGATAGAAATTCCACAAAAACATCTTCACGCTTCATTGAATAGTACTCGTGAATAAGAATCGTGAATAAGAAACTTCATGAATAGTAACTCGTGAATAAGTAACCCATGAATAGTAACCCGACATGAAAAAGTTCCAAATTTGATAAAACTTCAGATCAACATTTCAAAGATAATGATATTGAAGAAATAATATCATTCTGAAAAAATAATATCCCTTACCTCGAAAGATCAAGATTTCTAAAGCTAGAATACTGCAGGGTATAGTCTTTGAAAGGAACTTGCACCGTCTAGCAATACTCAAAGTATACTCAAAATACTCACAAGAATACGCTCGATAATATAGAGAGAAAACTTGAGTTTCGGTGTGATTTTCAATTCTAACCCAAGACCTATTTATAGGAAACGCTTAGAACACCAAAGCAGAAAATTTAATAAAATAATAATATTTCTTAAAAATATTCAAGCCCACCTTAGAAATTTGATTTCAGATCATTTATAACACATGTGAGCCACTCAATTGCAAACAAAAACGTTTTTCTTACAAAAAATATTTTAAACTCCCAAAAATCAATTATTTGAGACTTCTAACTTCAATAATTCATAATAAATAGCCCTTTCATCAGAAAATTCGAATCTCATTGAGTTTTATAGGAATTTCAATTTCTACAACTTTACAGAAGAAAGTTTTTCCAAATTCCAAATAGAAATTGACCGAAATCCACAAACAGGCGATTTTACAAAGTTATAATCAAATTTCGACTAATAAATGGGGTCCACCAACATGTTTAACATGTTTTAAACATTTATTGCAACAAAAATACTCTTCCTCCTCAGATACTCATATATCCCACATTCGTTGTAAAAATATCACCGTTAATATATTATTAAAATAATATATTTAAATAAATTATTTTATCGAGAAAAAGATAAAATATTAATTTTCAACAATTGTCATTTTAAAATTTTCTCCATCTATATCCACATAAAATCAATATTTTCCTCATCATATAAATCAATAATTAATTATTCACAAATAATATTATGTAATCACAATATTGACAACCGTGCGGTTCAGTGAAAGAGGGCTTTCCAAAACAAAATCGAATCAAATCCACAACCAGGCGATTTTACAAAGCTATAATCAAATTTCGATAATAAATGGGGTCCACCGACATGTTTAACATGTTTTAAACATTTATTGCAAAAAAAAATACTCTTCTTCCTCAGATACTCATATATCCCACATTCGTTGTAAAAAATATCACCATTATTATATATTTAAAATATAATAATATATTTAAATGAATTATCTTATCGAAAAAGATAAAATTTCAATTTTCAACAATTGTCATATTAAAATTTTCTCCATCTATATACACATAAAATCAATATTTTCTTCATCATATGAATCAATAAATAATTATTCACAAATAATATTACTGTAATCACAATATCGACAACCGTGCAGGTTCCCAAGAAAGAGGGCTTTCAATAAAGATTTCTCCTTACTTGCACGCAATTAGGTGACCAAACCTCTCCTTGTATGTAACTTTCTAGACATTGCCAATAATGTTATCTAATAATATTATTAGGATAATATGAATTATTGCTTCGATAATGAAAATCTTGTGTAATGACAATTATTCAAACAACAAAGAATATAAAATATCAACGCAAAGAATTATTAACTCAATAAAATCTTGAGCGAAGAATTCACGTAACCATTATTGAGTAGTGCCTTCACGTAAGAATCAATAATTGGTGCAATACTGGTATCTTCTTGTTCAACAACGCCAGATTAGTGTGTTTTAACCACCGGTATTCCAACGAAGATAACTTGAATAACTACGCCTGTTATTTAAAAACAACTTATATTTGTCGTTTTCTTCATCCAATCGCTCACGTTATGGTTATGGGGCACACATTGGGCTACATTTCAGCATTACGAATATTCCACGAAGCGATTTAATATTCCCACGACCAAACGAATATTCCCCGACGATAATGAATATTTTATAACCACTTGCTTATTTTGAAATATTTGCGTATTTAACCCTTAACTATCCACATTAATCAAATCAACCCTTCTTATTTCAAAATAATAAATAAAGGAAATTCCTTTTATTTAAAAATTTGAGGGTCTTACACTAAAAGACAAGAATTTTACAAGAAAAATCTTATCAATATTTAAGATAATGATATTAGAAGAAATAATATCATTTTAAAAAAAATATCCTTACCTCGAAAAAAGACAAGACTTTGATTTGGAATCTTTGGATATAGTCTTTGAAGGAACTTGCAGATCAGATAAGCAACACTCAAAGTATCAAAATACTCACAAGAATACGCTCGATAATATATAGAGAAAGAGAAAACTTCAGGTTTACGGTGTGATTTTCAATTCTACCCAAGACCCTATTTATAGGAAAATGCTTTAGAACACCAAAAGTAGAAAATTTAATAAAATAAAATTTATTTTCTTAACTTTCCTACGCACACCAATATAGTCTAGACATCAGCCACACCTCAATAACAACCACAAAAACATTTTTCTCAATTAATTCATTTAAAACTCCAAAAAAATAATAATTAATTAATCCAGAACTTCAATAATTCATAATAAATAGCCCTTTTATCAGAAAAATTCAAACCTCATGTCCTTTTCATAGAAAATTTCATTATCTACAACTTTTCAGAAGAAAGTTTTTCCAAATTCCAAACAGAAGTTGACCAAAATCCACAAACGGACGATTTTACAGGCTATAATCAAATTTTAGTCAAGAAATAGGCCCACAAACATGTTTAACATGTTTTAAACAACTTTTGCAACAAAAATATTATTCTTCCTCATATATTCATATATCCTATATTCATTATAAAAATATCACCATTATTATATTATTAAAATATAATAATATATTTAAATGAATTATTTTATCGAAAAAGATAAAATAGCAATTTTCAACAATTGTCACATTAAAAAATTTCTCCATCTATATCCACATAAAATGAATATTTTCCTTATCATATAAATCAATAATTAATTATTCACAAATAATATTACTGTAATCACAATATCGGCAACCAAGTGCATTTCTGAAAAGAGGGCTTTCAATAAGAATTTCTCCTTACTAGTGTGCAATTAGATGACCAAACCTCTCCTTAGACAGAATTTTCTAGACATTGCCAAAATTGCTATCTAATAATATTATTTAAATAATATGAATTATTGATCCGCTAATGGAAAATATTGTGTAGTGATAATTATTGAAACAACAATAATATAAAATATCAACGTAGCAATTATTGAATCAATAAAATAAAATATTGAGCGGTAATTATCGTAATAATTATTGAGTAGTGCCTTCTTACGTAAGAATCAATAATTGGTGCAATACTGGTAATCTTTCTTGTGTTTTTAACCACCGAGTATTTCAACAAGATAATCTGTAATAATTCACGCCTGTTATTTAAAAACAACTTATACTTGTCATTTTCTTCATTCAATCGCTTTTCAGTTATAGGGCCACACAAATTTTCTTGTACCGTTATAATAATATTCCCCGACAAAGAAGAATATTTCACGACCAAACGAATATTCCCGAAAAACAATGAATATTTTATAACCACTTGCTTATTTGAAATATTTGCGCATTTTACCCATAACTAACCACATTAATCAAATCAACCCTTACTATTTCAAAATAATAAATAGAGAAAATTCAATTTCATTAATAATAAGTTGGGGTCTTTACAAGATTCGCCTTTGGTGCCACCGTCCCAAATTGGACTTGATTTCGCCACTGAGACAAAATCGAAGCTATGTGACTATTTTTTCCACAACTAAAACATACTTGGAAAAATTTGTGAGCAGTTTGGACTTATATGTCCTTCCTCTCCGCATCTGTAGCATCTAACTGGCGGTCGTTCTCCTCCCCTGGAATTTATTGCTGGTGTTGGTGCTGCTACCAATGTCTTCCCATCATCGTTAAATCTTCTCTTCTTGAATTTTCCACTTGTATTATCTTGGCCATGATTACCACCGAAGTGGTTACCATTTCTTGCCAGATAATTTCCTCCACGATGGTTATCATTGTTCCGATGACCGTTGCCACCAGTACGATTATTATCATGTTGTTGGTCGTTGTCTTTTGGTTGTGCTGACTCATTATCGCGCTCCAATAACTGAGCCCTATTCACAACATCTGAATATAAACAAAGTTTATGAGAAATGAGGTATTGACGTATATCGGGTTTCAAACCTCTTAGAAACATTCGCATCATTCGTTCCTCATTATCGACTAAATGGGATGCAAACTGGGATAACTCTGCAAATTTAGCCTCGTATTGCGACACAGTCATATTGTTTTGCTCCAGCTTGATAAACTCCACCTCCTTCATGTGACGAATACTTTCGGGAAAGTACTTGTCGTTGAACAACTCTTAGAACTTCTCCTAAGACATCTTGAGTGCGTCAGGCTGGGTACGCTTTATAGATTCCCACCAATAATCTGCCTTTTCACACAACATAAAGGTGGTGAAGGGAACCTTTTGCTCCTCTGAGCATTCCAAGACATCAAATATCTTGGTAATCTACTTTATTCACGTCTCCGCCTTAAATGGTTCTGGCTTTTCCAAAAACTCCGGCGGTCCCAGCTCCTTGAACTGCTTAGCAGTGACCAGTCGTGGGTTTCCATTGTTTCCACCTGCATTATGAACAGGAGTATCTCTCGTTTGGTGTTGCATGAATTCTAAAAAGTTCCTTAACATACCATCGTTTGTCATTTGGTCAGTGTTGTTGTTTACACGAGGATTATTGCCTTCCCGGTGCACATTATCCTAGGTATTGATCGTTGGTGACTTAACGATCTCATGTGCTTCATTGCTGATCTCAACATTTTTAGATGCCATTTTCAAACACTGTCACAAAACAAGGGTTAATTGACATGCCACGTATTATCCCTATACTCTAACCGACCAATTAAATACCAAATAAATTTAGGTAGGTCATACTAGCGAAGGAATTCCCCGTCTCTCCCCTCCTAGTTCTTGTCTCACATCTCGGGAGGATCATATCCTTAAGCTTTGATACAACCGTGGACGCCCCCAAAATAGGTATACATCACCCATCGTTGGTCGCCAAATACATGGTGCACGAATTCAAATACAAACTTAATTATACATGAATGGTGAGAGTTTTTACACGAATATTGTCATCTCAGACAATATCTAAACTCAAAATAAGTCCTCATTACATTTATTGGCACACTATTTTATAGAATAGTGAGGACTACTATAACACCATCTCGGGCCATCACTCCGTTCCCCGACTAGTTCCGCCACGTTCTCATTTTAAGAGAACAATGGAAGTAAGAGGGTGAGCTCAACTAGCCCGAAGAAGAAATATTATGACTAAGATAATGCGAGAATAAGTTATCATTAGCCTTCAACAATGTTAAACCGATAGAATATAATAGACAACAAGTTTAAGCGCAGCGGAACAAGCAATCCATTAGAAGAGTCAAGAGTAGGCATGATATCTACTATCTTTTATGATTTAAAAAGTTTATCATTCACTTTATTCTTTGGGACTCGACTTAATAAATAGATCACATCATCAAATCATCCCTGCATTACGGGCCAAAGATATTCATTAGTATCACGTCCATAAATTATTCTTGCACTACGGTGCCAAGAATTATTCGTGTAATCATCGATGGTCATGACTATCCGAATTATCCTCGGTCATAATCATACCGATCAACAAATTCATCTATGCACGTAAGCCAAAGATGATTTTCATCATAAAATAAGCATGAGGATGATGACAATGATATAAGAATTCAATAAAACAAGTTCAAGGATAAATTTTTAAAGATTTATAATTAAATTTATCCCGAAATCAATAACGTCCAAATTTTCAACATGATACTGCTTTGTAGAGTAAAATTCAAGAATAATATAGGTGTATCAAAAATAATTTGGAAAGAAAAGAAATAAATTTTTCGGTAAATAGTACCCCGTGAATAGTACCCCGACATGAAAAGTGCCCCGAATACCCCAGTGAATAATATTATAATGAATAGTAAAACCAGGTGAATAGTAACCCAGAATAGTAACTCGTGAATAGTACCCCGGCATTAAAAGTGCCCCAAATACCCGAGTGAATAATATTATAGTGAATAGTAAAACTGGGTGAATAGTAACCCGTGAATAGTAACTCGTAAATAGTACTTCGGGTGAAAATATTGACATTTAATAAGAACGTTCATATCAATATTCCAATAAAATGATACTGGATGAAGCGAAAAACTTACGGATATTCCACTAATTTCAAGGATTATAGAAGCAATATTTACCATAGTAAGTTTATATTTAAGAATATGAAAAGAATTAACATACAAAAACTGCAAATGGATTTCCACTTGTCATACGGTACGTAATCCGCGTAGACAGGTTATTCCGACATACTAAAGGATGAATACGAAAAATAGTATTCCTTATGAATACGAAAGAAATAATAGCCCTTACGAATACAACAAATAATATCCCTTACGAATACAACAAATAATATCCCTTACCTTAGTAGAAAACTGGATACTGCAAAAGTGAAGTAGCAGAATACTCTTCTTCTTTCTCTCTATAGTTTTTCTCTCTATAGTGTCTCTTGTGAATCTCCGTGAATTGGTGAGAATGAAAGAAGAATTAAGCTTCTATTTATAGGAGAATGGACTAAATAGTAACTAATTCACGAACGGTCCAGATTGATTTACTATTAGAGCAGACGGTCAGATTGATTACTATTAAAACCACAACCAAGCGGTCAGATTGATTTACTTTTAAAACCACCACCCAAGCGGTTCAGATTGATTACTTTTAAAACCACCACCAAGCGGTCAGATTGATTTACTATTAAAACCACCACCGACGGTCCAGATTGATTAACTATTAAAACCACCATTAATGGTCCAGATTGATTAACTATTAAAACCACCATCAATGGTCCAGATTGGTTTAACTTATTATTACACTTTAGTACCCCTAAAATTTTCCAAGTTTGCATTATTTCCTCTAACTTTTGTAATTCACATATCTTGATAAACACATTCTTAATACTTCAACAATTATTCATCATTAATATTATAACTCACAATATTTAACAACCAAGTTGCGTTCCGGAAAAGGAGGCTTTTCGATAAGGATTTCTCCTTATGGTAGCGCATGATTAGGTGATCAACCTCTCATTGATGAACTTACAGACATTGTCGATATTGCAAATAATAATATGAATAACTTTATCGTCTCAATTATTGATTTAATAATATATAAAATATCGACAATAATTGAATCAAATAACGTGAGAGATCTTAACAATGACAATTCTTGTAGTAATAATTGAGTATAAGCGGTGACTTCTCACGTAAATATCAATAATCAATACGATTGTGCTATTATGCAACCACGCCAGACATTACGATACTTTTACCACCGGGTAGTTCAACGGTTTAATGAAGAAAATTTTTTTGCCGTTATTTTTATAAAAGATATTTACGTAGTTTTCAACAATACTTCCATTGTGAGGTCCACTAATGATTGTCTTAAAGTAAATGCGAATATTCCCTGTTAAAATGAATATTCTCCGACCAATCGAATATTCACTGACATAACGAATATTTTATATCAACTTGCTTACTTTGCAAATTTTTCCAAATATTATCCACAACTATAACATTATATCATATCTACACCATAATATTCAAAAATATATTTTGAAAAAATTATTCTTTATTCAAAAAAAATTGGGGTCTTACATATTTGGTACACTACAAAATAATAATCAGAAATAATAATAATAATAATAATATACTACTCTCTATTCCCAAATTCAGAAATATATTTATACGACTTTAAAAATAATTTTATATTCTTAAATATATATTTAGCATTAATTATGAATTCAGATGTGGTGATTTTATTTTAAAAATGATAATAACAAATTAAAAATATTATGTCATTTTAATTTTGAAATAGATAGAGTATTAGAACTAATCTTTCCGTCCCAAAAGATGACTAAAGGTTTAATTTTTTTTTTATGTCCAAAAGAATAAGATAAAATATATAAATTATGGGGGTAAATATGTCATTTAATAAGATATATTAGTATAAAAAATTAAAATATTTATCACTTTATATAATGTTGTGAAATTATTAAAAATAAATTTATTTTTTCACTTTTTTTTTAAATATATTTACAAATTATATTTTGCACATTATTTTGACAAGGCAGATAATCATTACAGCACACCATATATATCTATCTATATCTAATTAGATATACGTACACAGATAAATTTAGGCATGTATAACTATATAATGCATAATTTTAATTTTTATTTATATTTATATTTTTCTGAAATCCAAACAGCTCCTTCTCGTTCCTCTTCTTGGCCTTGGAAAAACATCTATCAAACCATTCAAAAGCCCAAGAGTAATTTCGCTGTAATCATGGGATGCTATTAGATTTTTTTGCGTGAGAATGGAAGCTGATGTTTCCCTCGCTTCAGTAAAACCCTAATTTTCTCTCTCCTCAGCAAAATCAGAGCTAGGGTTTCTGGGTTTTGTTGGGTTTTCAGATTTGGTAATTATGGTGAATTTGTGGGTGTTTTTGTTCGGCTTGCTCTCGATAATTTCTAGTTCGGCGTTTGCTAATGTGGTTTTGATTGCGAACAACGTCACCTTATCTTTTGATGACATTGAAGCTAACTTTTGTGAGTTTTTTTAATTTAAATTTATTTTAAAACTGTTTATTATTTTATTTTGGTTGTGATTATATTTGTCAGGTTTTGTTTTGGGAGGAAAGGAATTGTAGAGAATTTCTGGGTTTTGATTGAAAAATTTAGAAATTTTAGAAGGGTGTTATATAACTTTAGTGAGGCTTTTAGTTTTTATTTGTAATTTAATTGATTTTGTGATCAGTTTTGTATGTGAATATCATTGAATTGGTTTTTGAAATGATTAAGAACTATTTGGTTTTGAAAGAGCTTTATTCTTGGGATTGGAAATTATCCAAATTTAAACATTGGGTATTGTTAATTTTAATTTTGTTAGTAACTTCACTGTAAGAAGGCTGCATGTTGTATTGAACCCCAGTCGTGATTTTGTTAGTATGCTGGTGAATTCAGGACTTGTTTATGATGAAAGATTTGGCTTTGAGAATGTTTAGGGAGTTTGGTTAGGATTTCTTTTAAACCCAATACTATAACATTTTGCTTAAGTTGAGTAGAAAGTTATGTTGAGATGACTGGATTGAAAATTTCTGCATTAGTTGATTTTTGTTGGTTTGATAATTTCAGCTCCGTCAGTGAAAGGGTCTGGGAAATGTGGCACTTTGTACATGGCAAAGCCTCTAGATGCTTGCTCACCGCTGAAAAATGTAACCAGTTCAATTAAAGATGGCAGTAAATCCCCATTTGTTTTAATCATTAGAGGAGGATGTAGCTTTGAGGACAAAGTTAGAAGAGCACAAACTGCAGGGTTCAAAGCAGCTATTGTGTATGACAATGAAGACGGTGATTTGGTTGCAAGTAAATTACCTATTCCTATGTCAACCTCAGTAGTTGATCTCTTTCTTTTTTCTATATTTGCTTTATACTTTGTGAACACAGATTTCTATATTAATCAATAATTATAGGCCATTTTTGGTGTCAAAACATGGACTCAAATCTGGGTGCGGTCTCTTGGTAAACCAGGTTCAAATTAGGGTGGTACTTAGATCATATCTTCCTTAGAAATTAGAGGACCAACTTCGTGAGAATTGCAGGTACAAGTTGGCAGACAGAGTATAGATAAAGAAGAGAAACTTTAAGTTAATGCAGTGCTATGCGCCTATGCCTACAACTTCTCTGTAAGTGACTCAAACTTCTAGTATCTAAAATCTAAGTTGAAGAGAAATTAACGCTGGATAGCATATTTTGCTCCTTTTCCAGCTAACTATGGTCAGACAAAAGGTTGGTTTAAGAACTAAAAGAAGTGATTTTAGCTTGGCTTTGAACCAGATTTTGTAATAGAAAGATTTCTCAAAAAATGCAGATAACTGTATTGCAGATAACTTGTCTATTCTTAAATAATAAGATACGACAGATAATTTGACAAGTTAATCTATGTTAAAAGTAAATGTAATGTGATATTGAGTGAAAGAATGTCAAACTTTTGGGGGTTAATTTGAATATGAAAGATAGCTAGTAGGATATATTTATTAAACATTTAAATTTGAAAGATATAGTGAAAAAAAGTAATAAAGAGTAATAGTTTATGGGTTCAATTTTGAAACACCTGAAAGTTTATTTGGGCACACAATCAATTGTTGGTGAGTCAAAGTGTCCAACCTACAGGTTTAGGATTCGACTCAAATTCTATATTCAAATCTATGTCCACTTGAACACGGTCCTAACCCTCAAGTGAAGAGTCCATGTAAAACAGTTTAACACCGAAAACCCACATCACTCCCAGAACGTGCACCAAAAAATGAGAGAGGGAACAAAACTAGGATACAAATAGGCTCACTTTCTTACCTGACTCAACCAGGGGCAGAGCCAGGATTCAAGCTCAAAGCGTGAATGTTTAGAATTGTTACGGCTGCCGGGCAGCCACGGAGCTTCAGTCGCTGGCTCCCCTGTCATCATTGTTTTTGGCAAGAAGTTGAAGTTTAAATTTCTTAATTTTTAGAAAGTAAAGGGTGCAAAGTTCTGTATTATTCCATTTTCCCTAAAATAATTACAATTAACAGCTTGTGATAGCCCCCCAATTTTTTTTTTAAAAACAAAAGAAAAAGTAAAGTAGAGAACCAACAGCCCGTCGTCATATGATATATATGGTTTCATGGACCAGAAGACATGTTGAATGGCGCTTCTGCAGGTTAGATTTTAATTCCAATTAAATAACTAAAATAAGTAGTTCAAGTTGTAGTACTCATATTTAGAGTAAAACATCTGGATCCTGCAAGTCTTCTTTGATTTTCAAGTATAGGTGATGTTAATTATTATTCCCCCTCCCAGGCCCCGCCAACACTCCTTTTTGGTTATTTACTTTCATTTGATTCCGTTAAATTTCCATTTGCATATATGATTTAGTGGTAGTATTTTGTTATAGGTAACTTAATGATATGTATACTTATTAAATAGTGGTTGTATGGTTTATTATCAGTAGATATTGAAAGAAATAAGGGTTGTTTTCAGTTGTAAGCCATACTAAAGCAGTTAAATAATTGCTTACTGTATTTTGCACACCATACTGTCTGAACATGTTTCATAGATACGTGAGGTTTGTTTATGTCTGGTGGATCCTTCTCTTATAAAAGGTGGCTGAAAGAACTAAATATATGTTTCTCTTTGAATTTATTTTAAGAGGTGATCTGGTCCAATTAAAGTAGCTATAAAGTATAGACCTTTCATTTTGAAATTCATGATTGCATTTCACAATGCTGAATTTGCAATCTAAACCACTTAAAAGCTGCACTTAATAGGTGATTGCTTGAACAAAGATTATGAAAGCTAAGTTAAACAAAAAAATTGACTAGGGATTACAAT
This sequence comes from Panax quinquefolius, assembly GCA_020205615.1. Lineage (NCBI taxonomy): Eukaryota > Viridiplantae > Streptophyta > Magnoliopsida > Apiales > Araliaceae > Panax > Panax quinquefolius. The sequence goes on from CM035153.1 coordinate 16,891,290, forward strand.
GGATGTCATACTCTGTCACAACTTTATGATTAGACATGGAAATTTATGTTAAGCAAATTCTAAATAATATCTTTTCTTTCATTCTCAGGAAATTGCATCAAAGAAGTAATTTGTTCAAGATGAGTAATTTTGATATATATTTATTTTTTGATGAGTTAAATATCATAATTTTAAGATGAAAATTTAATTTTTGTATTTATTTTTCTCCTGAAAATGAATAAGGAACCAAATTTCGTATCGAACTTGGAAGATAGATGTTAAATGTAGGTTCATCTTCACATCTGAATATACTGTATTCTATATATGAATTTATTCATTACTCAATTTTTATAAATTTTTTTTGTAGGAAAAAAAATTCTTGTGATATCAAATAGGACTAAAATGCTTATCAAGTCCCATTGTGGTATATATGCACGGTATGCAGCATTATTCAGTAGAAAGTTACAGGAAAATGATACATCTGTATTCCCTAGTTAAAGGTATTGGTTGTAGCTGATACCATAATTTTCATGGCGTCACCTAGGTGCTACGCCTTGGATGCTGAGCTCCCAAGGCTCACTCCTTGATAGTTGACCCATGACTCATCATAACCCATAGACTTTCTATGTTGTGTAAGCTTATTACTTATTAGACTTGTAATGCGTGATGTGTTTTGACTTGGTTGATTTTTTATCTTCTACGTAGTGTTTGTTGACTTGTTCTATTTGTTTTCAATGTCAATTGTTTTATTTTTGAATTTTGAATATGAAGTATTCATATAATTGTGTTTTTAATTGTATTCCATGGTGTTAGTTATGATGTTTTGAATTTTAATGTATATAAAATTTTATTGTTCAATATACTTTTGAAGTAAAGTAAATAAATGTATTAATTTATTAATGACTTGTCGCACCATGGCTTGCGCGCCTTATCGCCTAGGCATCCTATCGGTCAACTACTACCACGTTTAGCCGTGACGCCATGACAACTATGGCTGATACAGAGCTTCATTAGAGTTTCTATTGTTATAATGCACTTGTATGGTCTTTGTTTTTGGAATTGATACAAACAAAGTATTATGAGAATAATGCAAATTTGCGGAGGTATGTTTGTTGTGATGCTTCAAAATTTTGGTCACTTTGCATATTGTTTTTCTTGGTTTAGGGTCATGAGATGTGAGCCTATCCTGTTATACCGAGTCATGAAGCATTTTTCATTTCTTGTAACATTTGTTTTTGAATTTTATATGTACTGTTTCAAGATGGAAGAAGTAACTGTAAAGTCAATGCTGGTATGAGATTCTATAATTACTGGATCAAGATATGAGAATGCTGGTTTATAGTGAAGCCTTAGTGTAATGCCTAATTGATTGCATGACTTCATTAAAGAGTACAATATAAGTAATAATAAGTTCCCTTGAAATTGTTTATACGTAATTACTGCACAACTTCATTAAAGAGTGCAATATATTGTACCTTAGAAGGCAGATAATGCAATATATAAAGGTGTTTATTTAGCTCCTTGTCTAAAAGGTAGACTAAATTTTATGCAAGTTGTTTGGAAATTATGATCAAGTTATTATTTGTCCAATCTTTTTACAAGAAAAGTTGCCTAAATTTTCCCTATGTTTTCTAATCAACTATTGCCTTTGGATAAATCTTATTTGTTAAATATCATTTGGTAGAGTATTAACTGAGTTTTGATTATCAACAATCTTAATCCAAGCTTTTGGAATTCACAGTGGCAGGAAATTCAGCTGGTATAAAAATACATGCCGTCTTTGTTTCCAAAGCTTCTGAACAAGTACTCGTAAAGTATGCTGATGTCCGTGATGTGGAACTATGGATAATCCCAAGTTTTGAAAACTCAGCTTGGTCAATCATGGCCATATCTTTCATTTCACTACTTGCAATGTCTGCTGTGCTGGCTACTTGTTTCTTCGTCCGGAGACATCGTATAAGACGAGAACAGCCTCGTCCGTCATCACGTGTTCGGGAATTTCATGGGATGAGCAGTCGTCTAGTGAAAGCCATGCCGAGCCTAATATTTACAGCAGTTTTAGAAGATAATTGTACATCTTCGACATGTGCTATATGTCTTGAAGACTACAATGTTGGTGAGAAGCTTAGAATTTTGCCATGTCGTCACAGTAAGTCTTTTCATACCTTATCAACAATAACATAACATTTAATATGTCCACTAATACTGTTTGTGAGTTTTATAATACAGGATACAAAAGAAAGGAAATGGATGATTTTAAAAACTTTTATTTCCAGTGTGAGTTTTTGTTTGAGAGAAAAAAATGGAAATTGAAAAAGTAGTGAAATAAGTTCCACTTTCTTCCCAAAACTTTCCTCTGAAGAATGGGAATATTTGGGATGAATGTTGTTAAAGACTTATCAAACATTTTAAAATATTAAAAAACCCATTGCATTGGTCTACCAAATCTAGTCTAGGGTAAAATATTAATCTACATTTTTAACTTAAATACTTTCCTTCCAAAACCCATAAACAAGAGGAAAGTGTGATTGGTCTCACAGTGGAAGACCTCGAGGTTTATGTAGACCTAGACAATAATACGAAGGTATGGGGAAAATTCAAGTAATCTAATTTCCACCTTCAAATATGCCTTGCTGAAATTTACCCATGAATCTTTCACCAAATTGAACTAGATTTCTGTTTGTCAGAATCTGGTTGTGAAAGAAAAATATATGGTTTGATTTAAAACTGAAATTGTCAGTTTAGAAAATATCACAATAATTTCTTATTTGAATTAAATTATCTTGACATGATTGTCCTGTAACTTATAAAAAAAATAATTAAAAAACAAGAATAATTACATTGCCCTTTATACTCTTTGAATAATTCTTTCAGTTATGCTTATTAGGTTTAAAAACTAAGAAGAATTGCAAGAAACTGCTTTTAAATTTATGCTGTTAATATCTCTCGCATTTGCTTTGTTTTTGGTTCTTTCCAATGTCATTCAATATCCAAATAAATATTTGTAAGAAATAGGCAATGTTGAAAATTTTCTTTGCATGTCTAGTTGGGTATGATAGGTACTGGATTTTGAGTTGAAAGGAACTTATGAGATAAGAAAATTTTCTTTGCATCTAATTTTTCATATATATATAATATTCATTAATGTACCTTATTGCAATTTTACAGAATTCCATGCTACGTGTGTTGATGCCTGGCTTACCTCATGGAGAACCTTTTGCCCTGTGTGCAAACGTGATGCAAGAACTAATACGGGTGACCCGCCAGCATCAGAACGTACACCATTGCTTTCATCCAGCCCAACTTCCGTTTCTTCGTCATCTATATTATCATCATTCAGATCGTCACTAGCATCGTCACCAGCCATACAAATAGGGTCAAGGTCAGGCCGGTTCTTATCTATTCCTCATCCTCAATCTGTTTCTAGCACTCCTTATAATCAGCAGTCTCTTCAGTCCTACCGTCAGTCCCTATATCTTAGTCCAAGCCGAAGTTCACTAGACCTTAGAAATGCGTCTTCCCAAAGATCTCGTGCTCCACACTTGGCTTCTTCCAACTCATTGGGTTACCCTTCTTTATCACCTCTCAATTCCAGATACATGTCTCCATATATTCCGAGTCCAGGAAATGCTTCATCAAGTTATATCGGGTCATCTAGTCAGCAGCCACACCCCCTTCATTTAAGCGAGTCAGCTGCAAGCTTTTCTCCATATGCTTCAGCTCAATCTCTCCCGGGGTGTTGATCTATATAAATTTACTCCTGATATGTCTGACTAAATTGTGCCAGAGCTTATGCATGGTGAATCAGACTTTCACCTGCTGATGCCTATTTAGCTTGCTTATGAGAAGATACAAGGTTATGTACTTTGCCCAGTCTGTATATTGTAGCACAAGGTTTGTCTTGCTTTTGATTTAACCAGTAATTGTGTTGTTTAAAATTATTTGAGGTGTCTCTAAAATCTCAAACAGAGAGATGGGTGTTTCTGTTGAGTTGATTATATTTGACACTAGTGTTTCCTTGGCCTATATTGGTGAATAGTTGATTGTTAACAGAACCAAGATTTTGGAAAAACATTCTGCTTACAATACTCCTTTGGGGAGGTATGAACCCATTGTCATTTAAATATCTTAGGGTATGGTGGAACTTGTAAAACGTCGAGGAAAAGAAAGGTATGTTTTGCTTAATCTTAAAACTCGTTAGCATGTTTTGCCGTATTTTGTTAATTCTTCTGATTTTGTATTTCGTTAAACAAACGAGGGAGGGTATTATTGTTGTATGCCCATGGTCTGTTTGATATTCCACCAGCAATGTTTATGACCCAATCTTCTGACTCTCTATTATTGTTGTATACCCATGGTCTGTGCTATTCCACCAGCAATGTTTATGACCCCTTGGCCCTCGTCATCTTGTAGCTCAATCAGTGAGAGATGTTATATTTGGATTGGAAGAATGGAATAGAGAAAGGATTCGAGAATGAGAATAAAGGAATGAGAATGGTTTATTCCATTCTCCCTTCGTTGCGAATGTCATTCCAGTCCCCCTTCTGATTCTTCCTAGTAATACCAGCCTAAAGATGGGCCTTGCCAACCAAAAGTAAGAAGTCGAGAATAATTAGACAAAGTCAAAGAACTTACCTTGTTAATAATTACAACGTTTGAGTAAGAGTGTAAATGAGTGTAAATGAGTTCAACAGAGAGAGTTATTCGAAATTAATACTCGAATTTGAATTGTATTTAAAAAATTATACTCACATTCGACTCAATTTGAATATTTATTATTCTAATTCGATTTGATCTAACTTGGATCGAATTATATTCAAGCTACTCACGATTTTTAAATTCAAGCTCAAATAATAACTAGTTTTATAATAATTATAATTATAAATCGAATTTGTTATTTTACTTAAAAATGAGAAAATATTTACTATTACACTTTATAAATATAAAATTATAATTAAAAAATAATAATAATAATAATAATAATTAATTAACCTAATTTGATTTAATTTTGTATATATTATAAGAGAATGAATCGAGTATCTAATTGAATCTGATCAATTCGATGTATATATTGAATCACAATTGAGAATTCGAGTAGTTTAAATTTTAAGTTCAGATTTTACCCATATTTTTATTCGAATTATTTTTTATGCTCAGATTTGGATCATATTATTAATGAATTTGAATCTTGTTCGTATTTTTTTGAGTCGAGTCCGAACTGTTTGACTCGTTTACAGCCTTACGTTTGAGTGGCTAAAGTTCAAACATACAAAATTTAGGGTCAAAAGTACAAATACCCCTTGTTTAACATTGGCTTCTTATTTAATTTTATCCACTCGAAACATAAAAATAAATATACAAACACCAATTATTGAATTTGTAGAAAATACCCACACCCCACAATCACAAAAAAAAAAAAAAAACCCCACAAATAATAGATATTTATTTCACAGATAATCAGAATAATGGGCAAGAGTTTTCAACTCTCCTGCTGGTTTGTTTCTTTTCCTGCCTTAGAATTCTCTGCCCATGCGGAGTAACCTCCTCCCATCCTTATCACTTGTTCATATCCCTAAAGTAAACCCATCAGGTTATTATAAAATAAAATAAATGTAAATCTATTTGATCATATATATAGGGGGAAAATTTGCTGCAAAATTGAGACTTACATCATTAAGAAGGTCAACGCAAGCTCGCATTGCTCTACCTCCAATGTTGCAGCCCTTAATTGTAGAAAGTAAAACTTAGGTCTTGTTCGGTAACTCCTTATTTTAAATAACTTGTAATTTAAAATATAAATGGACTTATAAGTTATTTTAAATTGAGACTTATAAATAAAAGTGTTCGACATCAATTTGATTTATAAGTTAAAAATTAAGTTAAAACAAGTTATGAAGTTGTTCGGCTCAAAATGACTTATATAAAATAATATAAAGATTACTAAAAAGGACATTAATAAAAAGAGGGACAAAATAGACATTATATTTGGTCAAACTAACTTATTTTAAAAATCAACATATAAGTTAAAAAATAAATAGTTCGCTCATTTAACTTATAAGTCACTGTCAAACACCCCCTTAGAGGTCATTTAACTTTTACAAGAAACTTGTTATTATATGTGATGTAATATAATGTGTCTTATTATATGACGATAAATTTATATTGATTGTAAATATCGATATGTGGCGATAAATTTATATTGATTGTAAATATCAATTTATGTGGATACATAAGATGTGAGAAAACTAAAAAAGACCCATACTTAGGGCCGTTTGATTGGATGAAATTGATTTAGAACGGAATGGAAAGATAGTTGAAATTGGAATAAGATCAAAATGGAATCCGAATCGAGCACTTAATTCATGCGATCGGCACGTTCCTTAAAAGTTATATTGGAATGGAATGGAATGGAATGAAATAAAATGTAATGATCAAAATATTTATATATATGTGTATATATATAATTCAAAATAAGTATAATACATATTTATATTATAAAATTATATTAAATATTACTATAATAATATTATATACGAATATATAATATTATTATATAATATAATATAATATATACGATTAACATATAATATTCTATGCTATGGTATATATAATAATACAAACACATAGTATATAAACATATAATAATAAATATTTGATATATTATATTAATATAATATAGCAATTCCGGGATGTAAAACCTCATTTTATTATTAATGAAATTTAATTTTCTATTTATTATTTTGAAATAGTAAGGGTTGATTTGATTAATGTGGATAGTTAGAGGGTAAAATACATTAAATATTTCAAAATAAGCAAGTGGTTATAAAATATTCATTGTTGTGGGGAATATTCGTTTGGTCGTGGAATATTCGTCTTTGTTGGGGAATATTAAACGACCAGTAGCGACCATGTGTGGGCCCATAACTGAAAGCGATTGGATGAAGAAAGCACAAATATGAGTTGTTTAAAAATAACAGTAGAAGTTATTCAGAATTAATCTTTGTTAAAATACTCGATGGTTAAAACACAAGAGTACACTGCAGTATTGCACCAATTATTGATTCTTACGTAAGAAGGCACTACTCAATAATGGTTACGATAATTATTGCTCAAAGATTTTATTTTATTGATTGATAATTCATTGCGTTGATATTCTATATTCTTTGTTGTTTCAATAATTGTCATTACACAAGATTTTTCATTATCGAAGCAATAATTCATATTATCCGAATAATATTATTAGATAACATTATTGTCAATGTCTAGAAAGTTTCATACAGGAGAGGTTTGGTCACCTAATTGCGTGCAAGAAGGAGAAATCTTTATTGGAAAGCCCTCTTTCCTGAACCCGCCTCGTGGTTGTCAATATTGTGATTACGTAATATTATTTGTGAATAATTAATTATTGATTCATATGATGAAGAAAATATTGATTTTATGTGGATATAGATGGAGAAAAATTTTAATACGACAATTGTTGAAAATTGAAATTTTATCTTTTTACGATAAGATAATTCATTTAAATGTATTATTATATTTTAAATATATAATAATGGTGATATTTTTACAACGAATGTGGGATATATGAGATATATGAAGAAGAAGAGTATTTTGTTGCAATAAATGTTTAAAACATGTTAAACATGCTCATTGGACCCCATTTATTGATCGAAATTTGATTATAAACGTAAAATCGCTTCTGTTTGTGGATTTGGCCAATTTTTGTTTGAAATTTGGGAAAAACTTTCTTACGTAAAGTTGTAGAGAATTGAATTTCCTATAAAAAGTCGCAAGATTCAATTTTTCCGATAAAAGGGCTATTTATTGTGAATTATCAAGTTCAAGTTCAAATAATTGATTTTGAAAGTTTTAATTATTTAAATTAAGAAAAACGTTTTTAATGTTTTGTCACATGGTGGTTGATGTCTTGGACCAAATTAGTGGGCGAGGAAATTTGAAAAAATAATATTATTAATTTATTAAATTTTTCTGCTTTTTTGGTTTAAGCGATTTTCCTATAAATAGGTCTTGGGTTAGAATTGAAAATCACACCGTAAAGCAAGTTTTCTCTCTATATTATCGGCGTATTCTTGTGAGTATTTTGAGTATACTTTGAGTATTGCTAGACGGTGCAAGTTCCCTTCAAAGACTATACCCAGATTCTAAATCTTGATCTTCGAGGTAAGGGATATTATTTTTTTCAGAATGATATTATTTCTTCAATATCATTATGTTGAAATATTGATATGAAGTTTTATCAAATTTTGAACTTTTGGTGTTTGAGTTACTATTCACGATACTCAAGACTATTCACGATATACGACATTATTTCAAGATACGACACTATTCATCGAAAAATGAAAAATTTTCTTTTCGTCTAAAAATATCTATTCCGGATACTAAACTTTGATTGATCCATGTTTTGATCATTCTTGAATTTCACACCACTATGATTATTTTTGAGGTATTTTTGAGGTGGATAAAACAAAGTATTTAATCCTTATCCTTAATCCTCATCATTTTGTTTCAATTTGGATTCGTTTCTTTTAAAAAATATTTTCATCATCTTCATCTTAAATGATGATATTATGGAATATCTTTGGCACCAGAGTGCAAAGATGAATGATTTGAAGAATATCTTTGGCTTCAGTAGTCAAAAAGATGAGCAGTGTTTAGATGAACATGATTAATCGATGAATATCTTTACCGTAGTGCAAAGATGAATATTTGATTTCGGATATATATTGATTGATGTTACATGGATAAAAGATAGACGATGAATTTTAAATTCATACATAGAAGATAGTAGTTTGCATTCTCTACTTAACTCTTCTAATGAATTATTATTTCCATTGCGAATATTGATTTAAAATTTGTTGTCTATCAGATTCTATTAGATTTTTTCCTGTTGAAGATTAACGATAATTTGTTGTATATTATCTTAGTCATAATATTCTTTCTTTGGGCTAGTTGAGCTCACCCTTTTCTTTTGTGTTTCATTTTTTCTTCTCGGGAGGCGAGAATATAAGCGATGCAAGCCGGGGTATGGAATGAAAGTTTTAGAGAGAGTTGTTTAGTAGTCCTCACCATTTTTGTAAAATAATGTATCAATAAATGTGATGAAGATTTATTTGAGTTTGGATATTGTCTAGAAGATAATATTTGTATTCAAACTCATAGTTTTATTGTTGTAATAATAAAGTTGTAGTTGTTTCTGTACCATGTATTGACAACTCAGAATGTGTGATGTATACCTATTTTGGGGGCGTCACACAGGATATTAAGCTTAACCCTTATCTAACATACCTTGCATACCCTCCTCCTTTAGCAATGGACCGGGCGACGATTCGGTCCGTCGATATAGGTTCGATTCGTCGCTATATATTGTGTCGCTATATGCTGTCCGTCGCTAAAAGTTAAGACGACGGTTCTATATATTGCGACGGATTGAATCGTCGCCCGGTCCGTCGCTAAAGAGGAGTATGCAAGGTATGTTAGATAATGAATAAGCTTAAGATCCGAACCGTATAATATAATATAAATTAATATAATATATTATATTATACTATATTTATTTATGTGGGTGAGGGCACCAAAAAAGGATGGTAGTTAGAGAAACTTACTACGACTAGGTGATCTTCTTTTCTGCAAATGGTGGAGACTTGTGCTAAAAAATTAGGATTTTTCACCCTCCCTATTAATTCACCACAACAATAAATAAAACAAAATATGTCAAAAAGTAGTTTTAATTTTAAAAAAAAATAAAAATGAAAGTGATTTAATTTTATAGAATTTGAATGGTGTAAAAAAATAAAGAGACGAGGGGCAAAACCTTCTTGTGTCATGAACATGTAAGGAACATTCAATGCGTTGTCAACATGGCCCTTGTTATACTCCTCACTAGTCCTAATTTTAAAATGAAAAAAAAACAAAACATATACTTAGTATATTATGAAAAAAAATCACTAAAGACATGTAAACATAATTTAGGGATTCGATTATCATGAAGTCAACTTTATGGTAAGTTGGTTAATTGACTAATATAATACTGACATGCAGAGAGAAAGATCACCTCCCGATCTGCGTGTCGACACTATATTAGTCAATTGATTAAAATTAACTTTATGCTAACTACTCTCATAATTCAGTACGAGTAATTCATAAAGAAAAATGGTATACATGTCGACAAATATATGACGAAGTTTGATTACGATCAACGTGGGAGTCTATATGATAAGGGTGATATTAATATCTATTTATCTCATGTATACACATACGTCAAAATTATAACCCTGCCAAAATCTTTCGCAATACATAGCAGGATTTTTATAAAATGCGAGAAAAATTTCTATGGTAAAAATAAAAAATAAAAAAACCGTGCTACTCTTGTGATGCCATCATGCAAAAATCAAACCGCACCTAAAACGAATTGTCGAAACACATACTTTAAAAAATAAAAATAAAATAAGGAAATAAGGAAAGAACAAAAACAGGAAACCCCATGCTTAGAAAACTATTTTTATAGGAGTAATTTGTTTTTTTACATTTTCGACGTATATTCGATGTAAATTTTCAATGAATATATATAGCATTATTTTTTATATATTTTTGAATTTATATATAGTTTATCATAAGTATTAGAAAAGAAAGTAAATGCAAAAGGCACTTAAAAAAGTACCTCAATAAAAAATGCACCATTTGTTTTCAACATATTAAAAGACTCTTAAAATAACTAACCAAATTAATTAAGTCCTTTTTTTTTTTTTTTTTTTTTCCAGTTTCTCTTACCTCACATCTAAATATCGTCTACCGGAACTGAGGAGATCTTTTGCGGCAATTACATCGACTGTCGCAACATCTTCAGGCCTGCAAAAATGGAAAATAAATAAATTAAAAAAAAGATTATAAATAGAAAAAGAAACAAAAAAGCTAGAAAAGAAATTATAAGTAGTTTACTACTTGATGGTAGCCATGGAAAAAGACTTCTTGTGAGTTGCTTGCTTACGAAAGTTTGATTTATATAAGATGGTGTTTAAGCGTTGACTTTTTGTAAGTGACTTAACAGTTTTTAATTTTTTATTTTTTATTTTTTATTTTGTGGCAATTATTTTCATATTTTGCTTATATTATTACTGGCAATGACGCATTGGTACTATCCTTGAATCAGAATTTGGTCAGTGTATATAAGACAGTTGACTACTTCTATGATTAAATGCTCATTCATATAAAGACAGTTTTCTACTGTCTTTCATAATAAAATCTTGGTTATAAATCCTTTTATTTCTTGTGTCAATCTCCTATGCAGCACTAACACTCATTATTTGGTTGGTTAATCTCCTTTGCAGCACTAACAAAGTATGCTTCATCAAACCTATTGTTTCATGCATTTTGTTGGAGTTAATGTTACATGTTTTATTAACTTGACAAATTTTATTATTATTTTTCTTCTTAATTCATGTTTTGGGTCTCCACCTCTACGAATTAATTTTGATGATAACAAAATAAGTTATTAGAAAAAGAAAAATATAGTATATATCCTCTCCGTCATTACAAGAAAACAGGTTATTATCGACGGAATTAATTCTGATGTACTCAAATTCGTCGATCTTATGGTATTCTTGACTGAATATTCAGTCGACATTAATTCTCTCGAAATTATTCTATCTGCGACGGAATTCTGTCAAAAATAAATACCCCTTATGGCGCCAAAGATAAACTCAATGGAATGTATATATGGTCGATGGAATTTCTGTCGACATTAACTTATAATCGACGGACCAAACACCGACAGAATTCGATCGGAAATAATCTGTGTTAGGAATAAGCATGAGAATGCAATTCCTATTTATATAAGATTTGATTATGATCTTAATGAATGAATATGCAAATATGTATGCATTGAAATAAGCTTAAAGTCCTTGAATAGATAATAGGAATATATGTACAATGACTTAGACTGAAATGATCAAATATGTTAGGTTGATTCTACATGAACAAAACAGCTTTGTAAAGTTCTTCTAAAATACATGATGTACAAGGACTAAATATAGAAAGATCAAGCTTGTTAGGTTGATTTTATATGATGTAATAGATAGGCATGTCTTATCGTCGAGCACTGCACCAGCCTTCGAAGTCTGCCAGGAGAGATAAGGAACTCGGAGACTATCAAGGCAGAATCGTAGTCTGTCGAGTCAGTCGAGGGATTGCAGAAGCCAAGGCAGAATCGTAGAGTATCGAGAAAGTTGCTACATAATCGTTGTCTGCCTTAGAGGGCCTCACTCAGAATCGTAGAGTTAGTCCAAGCGCCTACCGAGCCAAGTCAAGAATCGTAGACCACACTTGAAGTCGTGGAGTCTATTGATCATATCAATGGCAGAAATCATAGTTGAGCTAGATCAGACAAGGACAACAAGTGTTAAGGCAGAAATCGTAGTCTGATGTATAATCTGCTCTCAGAGTCGTAGTGTCTGCAGAACCAAAGCTAGATCGTAGTCTGCAGAACAAAGTCTTCGACAAAGTCTATCAGTGTTCACAACGCCAAGGAAGAATCGTAGTGATAACACGATTCTCAACACATGAGCACTTCCAAAGCATCCAAAGAACTGTACCAGTTCAATCTACCTTAAGGAAGCCAGAGTGTACTCACCAAATGGCTTGCAAGCAAACAGAAGGTCGAGGCACCAGCTCAATCAGCATCCTGATTGAGAAGTGAAGCCATTCAAGGGAAGTCTTTCACAAGAAACAGTAAGAAGACTTCAGATGACGTGACTGACAAAAGGAAGTCAACAATGTAGTAGCTATCAAGATAAACAAAAAATGACGATCTTGGGTGTGACTATGATCGTAGTGCTTGCCAAATGAGAAGCAGGAACTGATGCTGTTTATACAGAGATACTGGCCAACCTATAAAGAATAGACAAAGAAGATTAAGCATGGGTTAGACCATTGATAATATGTGAACGGGAGATCACAAAGAGAAAGAGAGCTGAGCATGACCAATCAGATGAGTCTTGAAATGCATGAGGGCCAGAGCATTCAAACAAGTTGTCAGTGCCTAATGCAAGTCAAGGCAAGCAGAAGTGTTGAAGCACTGCACGAGTGAAGGAAGAAAGGTTCTACATTGTAAATTCAAAGAACACTCTCAGAATCATAGTGTTGTCTCAATCAATCAACGAGCAATATTCAACAGACTAACTACGATCAAGTTCAAGGTCATATGCATCAGAATCGTAGAGTTAAGTCATCTGAGTATTGAAGCTTTGGCAACATCTTAATACAAAGACTGACATTCGAACGTTGTTGATTAAAAGCATCGATGCAGAAGGACAACTCATGATGTTCTGATCGAGGAATCAGAAAGAAGAAATAAAGGTGACTACCAGCCTGACACATTAAAATTACATCTCTTATGTGGTAGGTGAAATAGTAGACTGCAGTGTCAGAAAAATCAAAAAGGGGTTGTCACGTCACATCAGCAGTTTGCACCAAATAACTTGAGATCTGCGAACCAATTCAAATAGCCTCCAACGACTATAGTCCAACGGGAAGCTTATGGAAGGATATTTAACAGTTGAAGCTTGAAAGGAGAAAAGGGTTGGTTTTGACAAGTTGTTGACTCTACGAGTTCTACAGAGGAAAAAAAAATATGTCTTAGTGGTAGTGAGACTACGAAAGTAGAAGTGAAACAAGATAAGAGAAAAGCTTTAACAAAAAAAGGCTTCACTCAACAACAATGAGAATGCCATTAAGAATGTCAGCCAAGCTGAGAGCCGAGAAGGCCAAGAAAATAGCATTCAAAAGTTTAGCAGATCAAAGAGAAGATTCAAAGAGCCAGTCTCGAATCACCATGAACCATCAAGAGCTGAAGAAGAACAGATACAGAACCAAATCTGTACACGAGTCAATCAAGGTTCGAGGGATGCTAAATGCCAGACGGAGTCTACCAAAAGTGCAAAGACTTAGCAAACCTCAAGTGGTGAAAGTGTGCAAGCTGAGATCAAAGAAAGATTAACACCAACCACAAGATCAGCTGCACCAAAGAAGAAGAGACAAACTGCTAAGTACTCAAAGAGATCGAGCTTCTTGAACAACTTAGCAGTTCATCCAATGGTGATCCAGTCTCGATGCAGAATCCAACGAGGATCACATCAAGCTGCTAAGTATCAAAGGATGAAAAGGCTTAAAGTCATCTTAGCAGCTCAACACCAACAACCACATCAACAAGAAGTTAGGGCCTGAGGGATCCTTGTCCTAGGGACTAAACTAAAGTTCCAAGTCTGCGGGACATGAAGAGTTCTTAGTGAACTGAAGTTTCAAGTCTGCCGGACTTGAAGAGTTCCCAGTGAACTAAAGTTCCAAGGCTGCTGGCCTTGAAGGAATCTTAGTGATTCAAAGATGTAAAGACATCCTTAATGGAATCCCTGCTTGTTGAATCAGAAGAGTGGATTAGAAGCTTGAGTCTCTGAACCACTTAAAACCCTTATGTCTTTTACATACTGTCATTTACATTACGAACCTATAACTGTTATAACTGCTATGAATATGATAACTACCTACACCTAAACTAACTCTAGAAAAATGGTCAACAAAATATCTATAAAGGGGAACCTTAAATTATTCCGCTGTGTTTGAAATAATTCCTAAATTTGTCATATGCTAATTACTTAGCAATGTCAACTAAAATGGAAAAGCTTTTTGAAAATAAAAAGGATCTATTCAACCCCCGTTCTAGATCTATTGTGTGCCCTCTCGGAACTAACAATCTGACCCTAATTTCATTTAGCAACTGCCGCAAATGAGATTTCATTTCTCATATTTTCTTTCTCTATCTGTCGTTTCTCTTTGACGTTTCTCTGTCGTTCCTTTCCACCTCCCCACCTCCGTTCGCCACTCAATTGCTGATACTCCCATTCCACTGCATACCTCTCATCCACTCCATTGCTACCTTCGGTCAGCAGCGACCATACGACGCTGGTGTATGATCTTTATGGTGGCGGTACATCTTTAAGGGATAGAGCCGAGCTTCAGGCGGTGTCGTTTAGGACATTCAGTCAATTTTTTGCATTACAGATTCAGAAGTTTGCTTATTTGCAATTTTTATTTTCTGAAATGCATAAATATGTATAGTGATTTCAAATGTCAATTTTGTGTACTGAAATTGTGCAACTAATTTGTGCAATTTGTATAATATTAGTTTGATTTTGGACTAACTGAGCATACATTGAATATGTATATATTGAATTGGGCAATTATTCATTTTGATTAATTACTAGCATATATTGAATTAGGGATGAACATTGGTTTTACTGGTTTGAGCAGTTATACATTGAATATGTTTTTTATATGAATGATTAGGGCTGAGCATAATTTTGGTTTTTTTTTTTCTTTATATATAGGAATTACTGTTATACATTAGATCGATCACAGTCATATAAATTGCAGGAGATTTTTATGATATATATTTGTAAGGTGTAATTCATTTTGGTTCATTCCGATTATAATGAATTTGAATTTGTGTAATGGTAATCAATATATTGTTTATGAAGATGAATATGTGATATTTCTGACAGAATTCCCGACGAAATTTCTGTAAGAATTATTCAATTGCATAATTTGTGGGTCCTACTTTATAATATTTATGTATTTTAATTAGTTTCAATATTGAAATGAACTAAGTAGTATTTACTTAGTTTCAAACTACTAAAAAAATAATGGGTATATTATAACATAAAATAAATTTAATATATATATATATATATTGTATGATAAGATAATATAAATTAATAAAATCAAATAACATAATTAAGATAAAATAAAATAAAATAATTATTGATACGGACATTATGTCTGTTTATAGAGGTATTATAGATATGATGTCGGCATCACTGACGTAGAACACGACGCTTTTAGTATTGCATATACATTTAGAAGAACTATCTTTATTTGGTCAGTCCAGAGATGCTGTAGAGAGAGGCGGCCGAGGCGGATTGAAGAATCGCTCAGGACTACTATACGAGATCATCAACCGCCATAAGAAGATCATATGCTGACATGATATTTGCCTGTTGGTCAAATTTATATACGCCACTGCGCTATGAAGTGCACGTGGTCAACAAATAATATAATAGTAAGAAAAAGTATCGTTCCCACATAGACTAGTATGAAATTAAGCCTAACAATTACCAGTTTTATATTAACCCAATTTTATTAAACTACTCAAATTTAATAATTATAACTAATACAAAACTAAGAAACTTAAAATCCCAACCAATCAACACAACTTAATAACCGTAATTTCAAGCAATTAATGAAGAATCAGGCTTACAACTTCACTTTAAGTCTCACTTCGATTATTACACCTTATTTCAGTTTAATTCACTATCTCAGTTTATTAATCAAGAACACTTAAGTAAAATTAGCCATCTCTTGATGCACTAACACTTTATTAACTTAAATCCACAAATTGATAGAATTAAGCCAAACACCCTAATTAACTAATTCAATATATCTCTATGTGAATTAAAATCAAAGAAGGTTTAAATTCAAGTTCTTTACCCAATTACATGCGATGCTAGGTATATCTCTATCCTAACATAAATCAAGATTCCATTAAAACACAGAATTCAAGAACATATGCTAAAGTGACCAAGTCTAGATTCATACATCATCTCTCGAATCCATATAAATCCACATAGAACTAGTGATCTAGCAATTCATAAATTAAAGTGTATGTGACGCCCCCAAAATAGGTATACCTCACCCATCTTGAGTCGCCAGATACATGGTACAAAATTCAAATACAAACTAAATTATACAACAGTCGTGCAAAATACGACAACATATATACTGTAAGTTTTAATACAAATATTGTAACGTATATAATACGACAATATTCATACTCAAATTAATACATGCCATATAAAGTACAACAAACAAATATTTCAAGTCTTCAAAGGACACGAGAAGATTTACATTCTCTTCATTTTCTTGTGGTGCACTTTTGATGCTTTTGTAATTGGGTTCTCATCACCCTATTGTTGTTCACCAAAATCAATTATTAAGTGACGATAAAATACGACACACACATCTTATGTCCTCAATACAATTATATATTGCATGTCATGCCATAGTAAGGACTACTAATGCTATCATCCGGAATAATCACTCCATTTTCCGACTAGTCCCAGCTATATTCTCATTTCCTGAAGAGAACAATAAAAGAAAGGGTGAGCTCAACTAGCCCAGTAAGAAATATTATGACTAAGATAATGTAGAATAAATTATCATTAGTCTTTAACAATCTTAAACTGATAAAATATAATAGACATCAAGTTTAACTGCAGCGGAACAAGCAATCCATTAGAAGAGTCAAGTAGAGCATAAAATCTACTATCTTCTATGATTTAAAAAGATTTTCATAAACTTTATCGCTGAGACTCAGCTTAATAAATAAACCACATCATCCCTGCACCACGACCAACACTACTAGAAATTCAACATATAGCGACGAGATATAGCGACGGTCGACATTTTAACCGTCGCTATAGGGTATATATAGCGACGGTCACTTCGGCCGAATCATTTCAGATATTCCTCAAGGTTGTCTATCATGCGAGGGTCACAAAAGACCGCTTCAGTATAGGAATTTTTTAAGGATTTTAATTAACGAGGGTCATATAAAGGAGGCGTATCATATACGAGGGTTAAAGGGTCTCTCATATTCTTTCTCCCAAATCGACATCAGCGTTCATCTCGTGTAACTCGATTAACATCATTCGATTAACATCATTCGATTAACTCGATTAACATCATTCGATTAACTCGATTAACATCATTCGATTAACATCATCTCGGTGTCTCGCATCATTCGATTAACATCTTAGTAACTCGATCAAGATCTTCGCCGTTCTCACTCCCTCTCGCATCATCTCGTGTATGCGCCAGACTTGTGAGGACTTCGTCGGACTTCGCCTCACTCCATCTCTCCGTCCGGCTTTGAAAGGATCATATCGACCTAATTTGTTTGAGGAGGTATAATTTCATTCTTTAGGTTTTCAATTTTATTTACCCCTTAGTTGTTATGATTTTCTCTATTTCTCTCCTCCTTCTAACAAGCCCTAAATTTTCTAATTTTGGGACACCTTCGTGGGGTATAAATTTTCGTTATGATTGATATGGAATGACTTAACCGCTTGTTTTTACGCTCAAATTAATGCAAAGTTCTAATTAGTCTTAGCTATTGATCATGTTTTGAATATTCGGTTTGAATTAAGTCTTTTAAAAATTAGATAGCTAGATAGCTAAATTAGTTTATGCCAAAAAAGATAGCTAGATTTAATACTATAGAGGTTGAGGGTAAAGCTAGGATGAACACTCACCGATTTATTCATCTAGCAACATCAGATAATCGGTTGGCAACTTTGCCTCTCTTGTCTTGATAAGTCCAATACAATTGGAAGTATATATGTTGGGTTGTGAAAATCCAATAACATTTGGGATTTCATACAAACATTGGTTTTGTTTTGATGGATTAATTTAGGTAGGATATTTATGTATTACTCGCTAAGTATGCGTATGGGTAAAGTGATGTCGAGTGTGACCTACCGTGATTACTTCATCAAGCGTAAGATCAAAGATCATTGTAAAAATCCACTAAAAGCTGCTTTTAAAGTCGATGATGCTTCTTGAGCTTTTTCCGACTATTTAAGTTATTTGTTTCTTTAAGAAACGCAACATTATGGTCACAAGATACAAAATAGTAAAATAAAAATAAAAAATCTCAACGACCTTTGTTGTTTTAAGGCTACATTGCATGTCCAAAAAATTAGCGGTGAAGTAATTGTAAAGTGTTGATGGAAACAATATTTGGTGGCATTTTAAGCGTTTAGAACCTAGATAATACTATTCAAGGTTTTAGGAAGCATTTACGCTTGCTTACATATTAAAGTTATCTAATAGTTAGATTTGTTTTGTGTTAAGCAGATCAATATATTGGTCAAAATTCAAGCGAGGAACTAGGAATTATCGATCTAAGCTTCAAAATTTCTTTAAAGAATATTGGTTTCCTTCTACTCCATGTTTTCATATGTAACTTAAGTTTTATGCTACAATTTTTATATTAGCCTTTTAGTTTTATAGAGTTAGAGTCGATAATATAGGTTGAAAACCACATATCAACCCAATTATAATCATTAAGTAATATTATCATTAAGTAATATTACTAAGTAATCGACAAAACTTTGTTAGTCTATTTTTCTATTTAGCTATAAATTGTATCGAGATGAAGCCTTAACTTGTGTCATCCTCTTTCCATTAACAATTTGTTTTGATTAAAGAAAGAGTCTATAATGATTCTTATAGTTCAAGGTTAATAATATACTTTCTTTGATCTCGAGAGCAGTTAATAGCTCAATTGTGTAGAGCCGTGAATTTTATAATTATAATAACCAGATTTGCATGTGTTGGTGCTATCGAATGTTACATCCATCTGCATGTACCTCTGGGTGAAGGAAATAGCTAACAAGGGGTCAACTAAACGGACTAAACCTTTGTGTCAAATTAGCATCTTGTGTCATTTCCACTGCATGTCACCGGTGCTTGTTGATGCGATCTATGCCAAATTCCTAGATAATTCTTGTTTTATAGTCATATTTTCCTCTTCCTTCTAGCATTTCAAATATGCTAGATATTAAATTTCAAAGATTAAATTTTAGTATTAAATTTCAAGTATAGGTAAACCGCATATACTGGTCATTCCACCAAGTATTGGGTAAACCTAGATAATTAAATTTTCAATGTCATATTCATATGCTTTGTGTTCCTTCGATAACCTTGTAATCACCGATACTTGAATCTGGGCAATATCATTGAATCCTCAATTACCGGCCCTGGACCTTATTTGTTCCCACCTTATGAGAGAAGCTAAACATTAGGCTAGATTTTTTATTGTTTTGTTTTATAAAGTAGTAAGTAGGCATAACAACATATCGTCTGTCATTTTGGTGGTATTATTCATTAAAGGGTGACTTTGTTTGTTGTAAAGCTGTTATTTAATAGTAGTAGTTGAACTACCCACTTTAAACGTATGAGGAGCACTCAAATAGCTAGCATGGCCTAAAAAATTATACAAGTAACAAATCAAACAATATCAAAGTCATCTAGTAGTTGGTAAAAATTATACAAGTAACCAAATTTTCGTAAGGTTTCTAAGGATTCTTGGCTGCAGGGTGAATCGTTAAAACTAGGAAGTTACGCTTTTATAAAGGGCTAAATTCGATTCTATATATACGATATATGAAAGTGGGTGAAAAGGGTCGAGTAACAAAATCTTGTACTTGTTTTAGTTGTATGCTTAATTGACCTAAAAAACCTTGCTATTTTAACAAGCCCTAAGTTTATTCTGATTTTCAGTTGGGACTACGACCGTCGCTATATCCTGATTTTCTTGTAGTGCAAGGATATTCATGTAATCATCAATGGTCATGATTATACCGAATAATCCCTGGTCATAATCATACCAACAACTGTTCACCAATGAATTACAGGCCAATGAGGACTTTTACCATATCATTCGTTACATTACAGACATAATTATACCGAATAATCCCTGGTCATAATCATACCAAGTCCATCTCTGCACGTAAGCCAAAGATGACTTTCATCATAATATAAGCATGAGGATGATGACAATAATATAAGCATTAATCAAACGAAAACAAGGAAAAATATTAAAGACTTTAAATTTATCCAAATATTATCCATCACTTAAATAACTCATAATCTAATATTGTTAATATTATAACAATATTTTAATCACTTCTTAAACTTATAAACAATTTAATTTAATTGTTTACACTTTACCAAATAATGTATTTAATCATTCAAAAATGTCATACTCATAAGATTTCATCACCAATGATCAAATCACTCATCAAAAATTTGCATATATCTTATATAGGACTTTCAAGCCCTAAAATCCTATTTACCAATTCTTCAACTTCACCTTCACATAACATATTTAACTCACATGTTTGAAACTAAACCATTTTCATGAAAAATTATCAAATCAACTTATTATTTTTTTATCCTTTGTCCAAACATATATATATATATATTTCATACACAACAAGTATTTTCTTATAATTTTTCAACTCTCTTAAGTATTTTTCAAAAATCAATTTCTAATTAATTCCTTAAGAAATTAGCTACCTCAAGTTTAACTCCAGAAATTCCCAAATCTTGGTAGGATCTTACACATGTTAACGTGAGTTTCCAGTTTAAATTTTATGGTTATCGGAGTTATAGAACTCCAGTTATAGCGTTTTTCGTCGGAAAAACCTAAATATTGAAATGGTCATAACTTGCTCATTTTAAGTCGGAATGAGCTCATTTTTGGACAGGAGGTACTTTATATCATATATTTCCATGTCCCAAAAGGCCGAAAGTTTTCTCACAAATTAAGTGACCGAAAATTCCCTTTTAAATTTATGGGCAGTAGCTTTTTGGTACTTTGCAGTTTTTGACTCCTTTGCTAAAATCAGTCCACACGAAAATCTACAACACTTTTTCCTGTGATTCCACTTGGATAAGTTAAAAAACTTATAGATCTAACTCCAGAACTTGACCACACTCAAAAAATTTGAAATATAATAGGAGATATGGTCAATTGAATTTCATGTTTCATTTTCACCAAAAATCTGATTTTCAACTCTTTGTGATTTCAAAGAAACTTACATGTTTTCACATAATAACCAACATAACTCATCATAACACTTACTAATACTACATATACCCATGATTTTCATCAGTCCAATGCTTTTATTATGACTTTCATCATAATCAATAGTCCAATGCTTATATTATGACTTTCCAGAACTTTTGAGGGTCAGAAAAATTACGAAACTGCAAATGGATTTTCATCCGTCATAAGGTAATCCACGTATACAGATCATTTCTATAATTTAACAAGGAATGAATATAAAGGATCATTCACCATGCATGTGGTAATCCACATAGATAAGTTATTCCAACAGAATAATAAAGAATGGAATAACAGAAGAATTCACCATGCATGCGATAGATCGCACAGACAGGTTATTCCCAAAAGAATAATAAATAATGAAACCAGGTCATGCGTAAATGTACAAACAGGATATTCCAACAGAATGATAAAGTATGGAATAACAACAGAATTCACCATGCATGCGATAGACCGCACAGACAGGTTATTCCAACAAAATAATAAATAATGGAACCAGGTCATGCGTAAATGCACAGACATGATATTCCAATAGAATAATAAATAATGGAACTGTGTCATGCAGAACGCATACGCGAGAAGATATTCTAACGTAATAATAAAGAATGGAATAACAAAAGACTTCACCAGCATGCGATAATCGCATGCATAAAAGTTATTCCAATGAATAATAAATAATGGAACCAGTCGTGCGAAAACGCACGCATGTGATATATTCAACAGAATGATAAAGAATGGAATAACAGGAGAATTTCACCATGTATGTGGTACTTCGCATATACAGGTTATTCCAACATAATAATAAAGAACGGAATAATAGAAGAATTTCACCATGTATGCGGTACTTTGCATAAACAGGTTATTCCAACATAATAATAAAGAATGGAATAACAGAAGTTCTCTTCATGAATACAAAAGAAATAATACCCCTTACCTTATAAAGAAGAGTACTCCGACGGGTAGGGCGGGGATATACTTGAAGAAAACTTACACTACGCTCAAAGCTTCTTAAAACTCTAAAGAAATACGCTCAAGATTATAGAAGAGAATTCTCTGAATTTCTGGTGTGATTTCAATTCTAACTAAACATCCCATTTATAGAAAAATAGAAAGGATATTATGCAATAAAATATAATATATATATATATATATTTATATATTTTATTTAAAATCTAATAAAACAATTAACTTTATATAAGTATTACATTTTTATATAAAAAGATTTTACTATGAAAAAAAACACTATGCATAATAAAATATATTATATTCTAATTATTGTCTAATAAAACAAATAAATTTATAAAAAAGTATTACATTTTTTTATATAAAACGATTTTACTACTGAATGCAAAACACTACGTATAATAAAATATATTATATTCTAATTATTATACAATAAAACAAATAACTTTATAAAATATTCTATTTTATATAAAAAGATTTTACTATGCAAAACACTATGCATAATAAAATATATTATATTCTAATTATTTTCTAATAAAACAAATAATTTTATAAAAGTATTTTGTTTTATATAAAAATCTTTTACATTTTATTACATTAATAATACTAATAAAATAAAATTTATATATATATATATATATATATATATATATATATATATATATATATATAAACTTTCGTGACTTCATAAAAAGACACCTCAATATATTTAATAACTTTTTCATCATTATTATAATTCACAATATTAATCGACTGCGCGTTTCTCGGAGGAAAGAGGGCTTTTAATAAGGATTTCTCCTTATTAAGACGCAATTAGGTGACCAAACCTCTCTTGGCGTAACTTCTTGACATCATTAATATTGCAAATAATAATATTAATAACTTTGTTATCTCAATTATTGATTTAATAATATATAAAATATCGACAATAATTAAATCAAATAACGTGAGATACTATGCAACAATTGTTGTAGCAATAATTGAACAAAACTGAGTGACTTCTCACGTAAGCATCAATAATCAATATCGTGTACTACTATGCAACCACCCAGACGTATCGCATACTTTTAACACCGGGTGTTTCAACAGTTAATGGTAAAACTTCCGCCGTTATTTTCATAAAAATATTTTTGTCTTTTTCTCAATCCGACAATAATTCCGTTGTGGGGTCCACCAATGATTGTGCCGTCATACGAATATTCTCTGTTAAAACGAATATTCCCCGACCAATCGAATATTATATAACAGCTTGCATACTTTTCAAAATTTCTAAATATTACCCACAACTATAACATTATATCAAATTTACTTCATAATATTCAAAAATGATATTTATTGAAAATTCATCTTTATTCATAAAAGTTGGAGTCTTACAGTGTAAATCACAATTGATAAACTGAATTGGTAGATTATTAAACTTAAATTAATGCTTCACAATCATTGTTCAAACATTAAGATCCATTGCAAGCCTAAAAAGTACTTTAGTTCATCATGAATGAAATAAAAACTGAAAAGATAGAGAAATTCATCATCCCAATTATAATAATTGAATTAAAGAAGAATAATAGTTACAAAACCACCCTTATCCTTGCTCCAATTTGCAACCTTCTTGATCTTGACCTTCAAATCCTCTCCTCCAATGATCTTCTGAAAATTAGGGCTCAAAACTTGCTAATGATTGATTGTTTTGTTGTCTCTCTGTTGTTGTGTATGTATGTTATCTCATCTTCAGTCATGTATTTAGTCCCAAAACGACGCCTATTTCCAATCCATGCCAAATTGCTTCCCATCCACAGCTACAGAGTTTCAATCGAAACACAATTCTTACTCTTTCTCGTACCCCCGCCCCGGCGGGGTTTTTTTTGCTCTATAAAGGTCTGCCTCGGCGGAGGGGTCTTCTGTAGTTGGGTCATGTACCCGACTCGTGAGTTTTTTTTTTGCTCTATAAAGGTGCGCCTCGCGGAGGGGTCTTCTTGATTACCATGTACCCTACCTGCCGTGAAGGTTTCCTTTGTTAAAGTGCCTGCCCCAACGGGGGTGTTCCCACTGCTGTGATTTTTGCCCATTTTGATGCCAAGTCCTTCCACAAAGCCACCATTATGCCACGAATGCTACACCACGACACCTAAACATAAAACAAACATAAACAAGTAAAATGAACATAAATATACAGGATCAACACAGTTTAAGTCCGAATTAGAGGCCGATTCATTGGTATAAAACCCACTAATCAAACTCCCCCGAACTTAAACATGTGTTAGTCCTCGAGTACAAAACTGTAATATCCTAGATTTTTTCATGTAATTAAACAATTTCAATAAACAAACTTATGTGAAATTCTTATGTGACAATTATTTTTAGATGAATTATTTATTTTTATTATACTTTATGTGATAAGATGCATATTAATGGTTGTTACGGTTAGGCCAATTATTTAAATTGGTTAAGGATGGAATTAATTCTAATTAATTTCGTGGGATGACTTACAAATATGAGTTTGAGTTTGGAGCGGAATTTAGAGACGCAGTCTGCGTATTTGAGTCCGAAACGTCGGAATTAGGCAAGATAGACTGTAACCACGAAAATGTGTCACGAAAATGAGACATGTCTCATAATATTTTTAAATGTGTCACGAAAATGAGACATGCCTCATAATATTTTTATATATCCACCATTCTCTTTTACGATGCTCTTATTTATAGATATATGGACTTGGAAGTTTCATGACGTAAAATATCACATACAGTCAAATCTCTACTCTTAGAACTTTATTAGATATAATATTATCTTAAATTTAGCCCAAACACACTTTGGGAGCGATTTAATTGTCAACTACAAATTTTGAAGTTGAGTTTGATTAAACGGAGAGTTCCATGATGTCCGGACGTCGACTTTAGTAGGAATCGATATAAGTATTTACACGTGTAGCTCTAGGAGGCAAAAATGGTCAAAATCGGTATTTAAATGATTAAAATAACATTATAATGCATTTGTTTAATTGGACAGCAGCTGGTGGGGTCTTGTGACACATAATATGGGACAATGAGGGAGAGTATATTCATATATAGCAATAAGGAGGAAGAAATGTGATAACTCCTTATTAAACCATACATAATAAGCAAACCTTTTCATGTTCCTAACTTTCTCCCCACCCTATAATTATATTCAAGTGGGATAATTATGCATGTAATTGATGATGGGAGTGGTGAAGGGGCTGGAGAGAGTAGCTCTATCAAGTTATATATATATACACCCAACAAAAAAATGTTTCACTTTGCAAAAATTCCACCAAGATACAAAATGAAAGAAATTGAGAGTAATAGATGTTGTGGTGATTTCTGGAGATTTTGGAGAGTCTAAGCAAGCAAGGAGTGAGTCTCTAACAGATTAAATCAAGAGGAATTCGCCAAAGAGGTAAGCTATGAACCCATTCTCTATGTTCTTCCAAAACTATGAGAGAATATGCATAGGAGACCTTTATAAATGGTTTGTTTTGGAGTATGTGATGTTGTGTAATTGTGGTCTGATTGTTATGGTGTAATAAGAACATAAGTTCTGGACAAATCATGCCATGTATGCTTTAAAAATCCAAAGAGTTATGCCTTGCATGCTAAGTGTTTGATATTATGCCTCTTAGTTGCTAATTTGATCAAAACATGAAAAGTTAGAGAAATGAATTGTTGTAACATGTATATATATGTTATTAGAAGTGGTCTGGATAATTGGAATCAAACCCATGCATGCTAGAATCAAAATCATGATTTTCTCAAAAGTTGGGTAAAACTAGTTTGCATGATTTTTCAGGATTTTTGGTCACTCGAAATCATGTCTTAGAAAATCCATTTGTTACATATAATAATTCTGTAAAATAGTATGTAGCATGAGGTATAACATGTCCAAATTTCATTTGGATCGAAGCTATATTGAGCGAGATATGAAAATCGTAAGGTCGCAAAATAAACATGTTAGAAACCGAAAAAAATTGTGAACTGCTGACCCTAAGGACAAATTCGTGGCTAGCTACAGTTTCTAGAAAATTTTGGGCTTTTGGGTTATTATAGTACACTGAATAAGCTTTCCATAGACTCCGAAACGGACTAATTCCGACTTCGGAGAAAGGAGTTATGACTTTTCAAAGTAGTTGCGTCAAATCTGTCCAACAAATTCGGAGTAGTCTCCTTGCACGGATTTTCTGGAATTTTGTGCTTGGAATTTGAAGATGGTCCATGAACAAAAGTTGTAGCCCCAGAAGTTAGCTTTGCGTGGGCGCAAGAATTGCTCAAAAATGTTTTAAAACGAATTAGTTATGACTGTTTTAGCGAGGTATGGTAAAGCTGAGAAAAAAAAATGTAAAAACTGTTATGTTTGGGCAATTTTAAGTTCTGTTTTGGGCTGCCCATGATATCTAAAATGGATGGCATATATTTTCTAAACATATTCTATTATGATGTTTATAGCATATCCAATAGGAGACACATGTGATTAGGTTATGTGAAGGTTAATCGCTAGCGTTAATTGTAGCAGGCTTATCAGGCAAGTTTTCTAACCCTAATTTCATTTGGGTATTTATTAAATCCTTACTAATATTAGCGTAGTAAGGGTAAGTATTGGACTTGTGTTAGTTATTTATTAAATGCAAGTTTCTTCGTTGAAAAAGTCATACAAAACCAATTATCTTGTAAGCTTTTCAATGGTTATTCGATTATTATTCTAACGGCTATGCTTTTAAGTTTCATGTTATCATAGAACTGTTTTATGTATGTTCCTAGCCTTTGGTTCGGCTTAGTTATTATTGATGAAAAATGATTTAAAACACATCTTTGAAGCTATTGAATGTTTACCAATCCAAGTTGCCTTGGTGAGGTCTCGTGATGATTACTAAGATGAACAACTTAGAATGAACGGAAAAAGCAGATATCGAGGCAAACAAATTCCATTTATGCTTATGCATTTTAAACTTAATACATGTGCACAATGTAGGGTACAATGGGCTGATCACCTGGCGTACTTGTAGAGACCGTTTACAGTCTAATGGATTGTTAAACCGTCTGATGATTTTTGATGAAAGAAAATATGTTCAGGGTATTTTACACCCCTTAGTATGATATTAAAAATTCTTAAATTCTTATTCTTGATGTTCTTCTTTAATAGTTGATAATCTTTCAACTGTTGAGATCTAGTAATTCAAATGCCCTTATCCTGATGTATATTTCCCATTTTTCCAGTATACTTCTTTGGCAATTTGTGCTCATTCTTGTTTAAACCTTTCAGATTAAGGATGAGAAGTCCGAGGGTTCGAAGCGAAGACAAGGAAAGTCCAAGATGAAGTGATGCTAATGGTTATGTAATAAAATAATTATTTCAAGATATGTGTATTGTAGCGATAAACGCTAAGACTAAGTTCAGATATGTTTTAAGGTTGTTAAGACTTGGGATTTTGTTTCGACTATTTATGTAATAGTTAATATTATTATTCCTTATTGTTAAGGTTTACTTAGTTAGATGATGGTGTGGCCTTCCCCAAAATAGGTATACATCACCCATTCGAGTTGTAATATACGTGATGCGTAAAACAACTACAACTTTATTATTACAACATATAAAGCTGTGAGTTTAAATACGAGATATTGCCATCTAGACAATATCCACACGCAAATAAATTCCCATCATAATTATTGATATATTATTTTACAAAAATGGTGAGGGACTACTAAACAACTCTCTAACCTTCCTTCCATACCCGACTAAGTCTTCGCTACATTCTCGCCTCTTGAGAGAAAAATGGAACAACAATGAAAAGGGTGAAATTTCAAATTAGCCCGGTAAAGAATATTATGACTAAGATAATATACAACAAATTATCATTAGTCTTCAACAGGAAAAAAAACTAATAGAATACAATAGACAACAAGTTTTAAACCAATATTCGCATTGAAAATAATAATTAATTAGAAGAGTTAAGTAGTGAATGCAAACTACTATCTTCTATGTATGAATTTAAAAGTTCGTCGTCTATCTTTTATCCCTCGTAACGTCAATCAATATACATCCGAAATCAAATATTCATCTTTGCACTACTCTGCCAAAAGATATTCATCGATTTAATCATGTTCATCTAAACACTGCTCATCTTTACTACTACTGGTAAAAGATATTCATCGAAATCATTCATCTGCACTCATCTGGCCAAAGATATTCAATAATATCATCATTTAAGACCGAGGATGATGAAAAATATTTTTAAAAAAACGAATCCGGTGAAACAAAATGACAAGAATTAAGGATTAAGGATTAAATGCTTTTTTTTTATCATGTCCAACAATACCTCAAAAATAATCATAGTGGTATAAAATTCAAGAATGATCAAAACATGGATCAATCAAAGTTTAGTATCCAGAATAGATATTTTGGATGAAAAGGAAAATTTTATTTTTAGATGAATAGTCTTACAGTGATTCAGTAAATAGTGTCAGATATCGTGAATGGTGCCAGATATCTGTGAATAGTAACTCAAACACCAAATTTGATAAAAACTTCAAATCAATATTTCAAAGATAATGATATTGAAGAAATAATATCATTCTGAAAAAATAATATCCCTTACCTCACAAAAAGACAATACTTCTAGTTGAAACTTGGGATATAAAGTATGACTTGAACTCAGACCGTAAAGCAATACTCAAAATATACTCAAAATACTCACAAGAATACATTTCGATAATATATAGAGAAAACTTGAGTTTTTGGTGTGATTTTCAATTCTAACCCAAGACCCTATTTATAGGAAAACGCTTTAGAACACCAAAGCAGAAAATTTAATAAATTAATATATATATATATATATATATATATATATATATATATATCAAATTCATACGCCCACTTTAGAATTCAGCTCCTAGCATTTCCCACATGCCACCTTCTAGAAAAAGTAAAAAAAAACGTTTTCATAAAATAAATAATTAAAACTTTCAAAAAATCAATTATTTTGAACTTGAACTTCAATAATTCATAATAAATAGCCATTTTATCGGAAAAATTGAATCTTGCGTTTTCTATAGGAAATTCAATTCTCTACAACTTTGCGGAAGAATGTTTTCCCAAATTCCAAATAGAAATTGGAAGAAATCCACAAACAACCAAGCGATTTTACAAATTTATAATCAAATTTCGATCAATAAATGGGGTCAATTGAAGCGACATGTTTAACATGTTTTAAACATTTATTGCAACAAAAATACTCTTCCTCCTCGTATACTCATATATCCCACATTCTTTGTAAAAATATCACCATTATTATATTATTAAAATATAATAATATATTTAAATAAATTATTTTATCAGAAAAAGATAAAATTTCAATTTTCAACAATTGTCACATTAAAAATTTTCTCCATCTATATCCACATAAAATCAATATTTTCCTCATCATATGAATCAATAATTAATTATTCACAAATAATATTACAGAATCACAATATTGACAACCAGCAGTGCAGTTCCCAAGAAAGAGGGGCTTTCCAATAAGAATTTCTCCTTACTGGCGCGCAATTAGGTGACCAAACCTCTCCAGATGTAACTTTCTAGACATTGCCAATAATGTTATCTAATAATATTATTCAGATAATATGAATTATTGCTTCGATAATGAAAAATCTTGTGTAATGACAATTATTGAAACAACAAAGAATATAAAATATCAACGCAAACAATTATTAAATCAATTAAATAAAATATTGAGCGAAGAATTATCGTAACCATTATTGAGTAGTGCCTTCTTACGTAAGAATCAATAATTGGTGCAATACTGGTATCTTCTTGTGTTTTAACCAATAAGGTATTTTAACGATCTTATTCAGTAATAACTACGCCCAGTTATTTTTAAACAACTTATATTTATCGTTTTCTTCATCCAATCGCTTTCATTATGGGGCCCATTAAAAAGGCTGCGTCGTCGAACGAATATTTCCCAACAAAGAAGAAGAATATTCCACGACCAAACGAATATTCAAACAACAATGAATATTTTATAACCACTTGCTTATTTTGAAATATTTACGTATTTTACCCATAACTATCCACATTAATCAAATCAACCTTACTATTTCAAAATAGAAAATTAAATTTCATTAATAATAAGTTGGGGTCTTACAACCTCCCTCCTTATGAAATTTCGTCCTCGAAATCGACGTGACGATACACAGTGTTTGAAAAGGTGAGGATACCTCGCTTTCATTTCCGTTTCCAATTCCCGGTCATTTCCTCTATAGCATGATTCCTCCACAAAACTTTAACTTGTGGTATGACCTTTCTTGGCGTAGGACATGCTCCTTCCTATCCAAGATCTTAACAGATACCTCCTCACACGTTAAGTCTTGGCTATTTCGTCCGGTTCTAACTCTATAACGTGGTTCGGGTCTTTCATATATTCTGAAATACGAGATATATGAAACACATTAAGAACACGAGACATACTCGGAGGTAACGCAAGTCTATAGGCTACATTTCCTACTCATTCAAGAATTTGAAATGGACCGATAAATCATGGATTGAGCTTTCTCTCTTCCTAAATCTTGTAACTCCCTTCCATGGAGCAACTTCGCAACAATACATGATCCCCTATACTAAATTCCACGTCCTTTCGATGAAGATCCGCATAACTCTTTTGTCGATCTTGTCTTGGTTTGTATACGTTGTCGAATCATTTGGATCTTTTTCGTGAGTCATAACGCATTTCAACTCGGGTCCCAACAATGTTGCTTCACCCACCTCATCCCAACATATCTTTGGAGAGCGACATTTTCGTCCATATAATGTTTGAATGGAGCCACACCTATACTTGCTCGATAACTTTGTTGTTGTAGGAGAATTCCACCAATGGTAAATACTTATCCCAAGCGCCCTTGAAGTCTAGGACACAGAGTCTTAATTGATCTTCAAGAGTTTGAATAGTCTCTCTCGATTGTTCGTCTGTTTGAGGATGGTATGCGAAGCCGAATCGTAAATCCGTGCCCATAGCTTTTTGCAAGCTAACCTAAAATCTTGAAGTGAATCTTGGGTCACGATCCAAACTATGGATACTGGACATGCCATGCAACCTCACAATCTCATTCACGTACATACTAGCAAGACGCGTTCGAGGAATAAGTCTCTCGTATCGGCAAGAAATGAGCAGACTTGGTTAATCTATCAACAATAACCCAAATAGCATTAATGCCTTGAGAAACCGTAGGAAGACCCGTAACGAAATCCATGGTAATGTGTTCCCACTTCCATTTCGGAATCTCAAGTGGTTGCAACGGACCCTTAGGTACTAGATGCTCCGCCTTTACACGTTGACAAGTTAAACACATCGAGATAAACTTTGCAATCTCTCTCTTCATATTGTTCCACCAAAATGTATGTCGAAGATCACGATACATTTTAGTACTTCTAGGATGGATTGCAAATGGTGTATTGTGTGCCTCCATCATAATCTTGTACTTCAAATCAGTCGTTAGGAACACAAAGTCAGAGTGGACTCAAGTATTCCTTCTTCATCAATTCTCGCTTAGGAATAGCTCCTTCTTGTACTTTCTTCTTCATACGCGATCGGCTCGATTGGGGTGGCTTGAGCAACCTTAACTTTTTCTATTAAAGTTGTTCTACATCGTATACTTGACATCATCGCACTTGTTCGCATATGATCTTCTACTCAACGCGTCACTACCACGTTCGTTTTTCGGGATGGTATTGAATAGTGTGGTCGTAGTCTTTCAATAGCTCGAGCCAACGTCATTGCCGCCGCATGTTGAGTTCTTTTGAGTGAAGAAATATTTAAGGCTTTTATGGTCCGAATATATCTCCACTTTCTCCCCATATAGATAGTGCCTCCGGATCTTTTAGCAGAAAACGATCGCCGCCAACTCTAGATCATGAGTAGGATAATTCCTTTCATATTAAGTCGCATGAGGCATAGGCTATGACTTTCCACGTTGAATGAGAACACATCCTAACCCTTTGCTCAAGCATCATCAGAGATAACAAATCCATCCGAACCGGATGGTATTGTTAGAACAGTCTTAGAAATAAGTCTCCTCTTAAGCTCTTGGAAACTCTTCTCGCATTCTTCATTCCAAACGAATTTTGTATCCTTCCGAGTTAATTTGGGTTAATGGAGTAGCGATTCGAGAAAAACCTTCCAAGAATCTCCGATAATAACCATTAAGCCCAAAAGCTACGTACTTGATCCACCGACGGTTGTTCTCCAACTTTGTATTGCTTCAATCTTGGCGGATCAACAGATACTCCATGTTTCGACACCACGTGCCCAAGGAATGCTACTTCCTCAAGCGAACTCGCATTTCTTCAATTTGGCATATAGTTTGTTTTCACGAAGCCTTTGGAGCACCCGACTTCAAATGGTGCTCATGATCTTCACGACTTTTGGAATATATGAGGATGTCATCAATAAAAACAACAACGAATCGATCTAAATATTCCTTAAATACTTGGTTCATCATATCCATAAAAGTCGCAGGAGCATTAGTCAATCCGAAAGATATGACTAAGAATTCATAATGCCCATACCGAGTTCTAAAAGCGGTCTTTGGAATATCCTCGATTCTAATCTTCATTGATGATATCCGTAAGCTAAGATCAATTTTGAAAAGAATTGTGCTTCTCAGAATCTGGTCAAACAAGTCATCAATATGAGGTAGAGGATACCTATTCTTGATGGTGACATGGTTCAATTCAGATAGTCAATACAGAAAGTCGATACTCCCGTCTTTCTTCTTTACTGAATAAAAGCAGAGCACCCCGAGGAGATGTACTAGGACGAATGAAACCGATGTCCAACAATTCTCGTAGTTGGACCTTTAACTCTGAAGTTCAATAGAGCCATTCGATATGGGGTTTTAGAAATGGGCTTTGTACCCAGTTCAAGATCAATAAAGAATTCAACTTCACGTTCTGGGGGTAGACAGGGAAGTTCTTCAGGAAATACGTCAGGAAAGTCAATAACAACAGGAATATTATTCAAATTTGACGTGTCTTTATTCAAATCCATAACATGGGCTAAGAAAGCTTGACATTCGTTTTTCAATAAACGAATAGCTTTATGATTAGATATGGCGGTGATTGATTTTAATGGTTTTAGCTTCAATTGAATTGCATAATAGGTTGGTTAGGAATATGAAAACTAACAACCTTACGAAAACAATCAATTTTGGCATGATGAGTAGTTAACCAATCAATCCCTAAAATCACATCAAAAGCAAGTATCTTTAAAGAGATAAGGTCAACAGGTAAGGTGATGGTGCCAACTTGAATCAAACAAGATTTATAAACAGTGGATGTGATGAAAGTTTCTCCTAACGAATTTTCCACAGATAGGTCAAAGTCTAATTTCTCCGGAGTCAAGTTTAAACGTTGTGCACAAGCAGGAGAGATAAATGAATGGGTAGCACCGGTATCAAGTAAGGTATAAACTTCGCAAGAATTTATAAATAGCTTACCCGTGATCACCTCGTTTGGGTTCCTCGCATTTTGACCAGTCACAACAAACACTCTTCCAGAACCGATTGACTTTGACATTTTCAGGACGATCTTTTGAGTCACCGTCCCCATTGAACTAGGTTTTTCGCATCCGCACAATCTCGGCGATATGTCCTTCCTTACCACAATTATAGCATACCTTGAGCTGTTGTGGGCGGTTTGGACGATATGTCCCTCTTTGTGGACGCCCCAGAAATAGGTATACATCACCTATTACGAGTTGTCAACACATGGTGCGAAAACAACTACAACTTTATTATTACAACAAGAAAGCGTGAGTTTGAATACAAATATTATCTTCTAGACAATATCTATACTCAAATAAATCCTCATCACATTTATTGATACATTATTTTACAAAAATGGTGAGGACTACTAAACAATCCTTTCTAAAACCTTCATTCCATACCCCACTGCACTCATTATATTCTCGCCTCCCGAGAAAAATGGAACAAAAGGAAAAAGGTGAGCTCAACTAGCTCAATAAAGAATATTATGACTAAGATAATATACAACAAATTATCGTTAGTCTTCAACGAGGAAAAATATAATAGAATACAATAGACAACAAATTTTAAATCAATATTCGCAATGAAATAATAATTCATTAGAAGAGTTAAGTAGAGAATGCAAACTACTATCTTCTATGTATGAATTTAAAAGTTCATCGTCTCATCTTTTATCCCCTGTAACATCAATCAATATACATCTGGAATCAAATATTCATCTTTGCACTACACTGGCCAAAGATATTCATCGATTAGTCATGTTCATTTAAACACTGTTCATCTTCAGACTTCATTGGCCAAAGATATTCTTCAGAAATCATTCATCTTTGCACTCTGGGCCAAAGATATTCTTAAGAAATCATTCATCTTTGCACTTTTCTGTGCCAAAGATATTCCATAATATCATCATTTAAGACCGAGGATGATGAAAAATATTTTTTTAAAGAAGCGAATCCAAAGTGAAACAAAATGACAAGGATTAAGGATTAAGGATTCAGTACTTGGTTTTATCCACGTCCAAAAATACCTCAAAAATAATCATAGTGGTGTAAAATTCAAGAATGATCAAAACATGGATACAATCAAAGCTAGTATCCACAATAGATATTTTTAGGCGAAAGGAAAATTTTCATTTTTTCGATATGTCGTATTCGTGAATAGTATTCGTGAATATAATCAGTATCGTGAATAAGTGTCGAATATCGTGAATAATAACTCCGACACCAAAAGTTCCAAATTTAATAAAATTTCAAATCAATATTTCAAACATAATGATATTGAAGAAATAATATCATTACGAAAAAAATAATATCCCTTACCTCGAAAGATCAAGATCTTAAATTGAAACAGGATATATAGCTATGATGACTTGGACTTGCATAGTATAGCAATACTCAAAGTATACTCAAAATACTCACAAGAATACGCTCGATAATATAGAGAGAAAACTTGATTTACGGTGTGATTTTCAATTCTAACCTAAGCACCTATTTATAGGAAAATGCTAGAACACAAAAGCAGAAAATTTAATAAAATATATTATTATTAATAAATTTCCTACGCCTCTTTGGAAATCAGATCCCAACATTTCCCACATGCCAACCTTCTAGAAAGAAATGATAAAAACGTTTTTCATAAAATAAATAATTAAAACTTACAAAAATCAATTATTTTGACTTGAACTTCAATAATTCATAATAAATAGCCCTTTCATCAGAAAATTCGAATTTTGCGAGTTTTTATAGGAATTTCAATTCTCTACAACTTTGCAGAAGAAAGTTTTCCAAATTCCAAATAGAATTTGACCAAAATCCACAAACAGACGATTTTACTGTGTTATAATCAAATTTCGATCAATAAATGGGGTCCACCGACATGTTTAACATGTTTTAAACATTTATTGCAACAAAAAATACTCTTCCTCCTCAGATACTCATATATCCCACATTCGTTGTAAAAATATCACCGTTAATATATTATTAAAATAATATATTTAAATGAATTATTTTATCGAAAAAGATAAAATATTAATTTTCAACAATTGTCATTTTAAAAATTTCCTCCATCTATATCCACATAAAATCAATATTTTCCTCATCATATAAATCAATAATTAATTATTCACAAATAATATTACGTAATCACAATATTGACAACCAGAAGGTTCAGGAAAGAGGGCTTTCAATAAGAATTTCTTCTTCTTGGCGCATGCAATTAGGTGACCAAACCTCTCCTTAGACATAACTTTCTAGACATTGCCAATAATGTTATCTAATAATATTATTCAGGATAATATGAATTATTGCTTCGATAATGAAAATATCTTTGTGTAATGACAATTATTGAAACAACAAAGAATATAAAATATCAACGCAAAGCAATTATTAACTCAATAAAATATTGAATAAAGAATTCATCGTAACCATTATTGAGTAGTGCCTTCTTCACGTAAGAATCAATAATTGGTGCAATCTGTAAGTCTACTGTTCAACAACGGCGTATTAGTGTGTTTTAACCACCGGGTATTCCAACAAGATAATCTTGCAATAACTACGCTCTGCGTTATTTAAAAACAACTTATATTTGTCGTTTTCTTCATCCAATCGCTTTCAGTTATGGGGCCCACACATGGTCATTGCTTGCATGCGTAAATACGAATATTCCCGACAAAGATGCGAATATTCCACGACCAAACGAATATTCCCAACGATAATGAATATTTTATAACCACTTGCTTATTTTGAAATATTTGCGTATTTAACCCTTAACTATCCACATTAATCAAATCAACCCTTACTATTTCAAAATAATAAATAAAGGAAATTCCTTTTTATTTAAAAATTTGGGGTCTTACAACCTCCCTCCTTATGAAATTTCGTTCTCGAAATTGACGACGTACTCAGTGTTTTGAAAAGGTGAGGATACCTCGCTTTCATTTCGTTTCCAATTCCTGTGTCATTTCCTCTATAGCATGATTCCTCCACAAAACTTTAACTTGTGGTATGAATTTTCTTGGCGTAGGATATGCTCCTTCCTATCCAAGATCTTGACAGTACCTCCTCATACGTTAAGTCTTGGCTATCTCGTCCGGTTCTAACTCAATAACGTGGTTCGGGTCTTTCACATATTTACGAAGTACAGATATGTGAAACACATTATGAACACGAGACATACTCGGAGGTAACGCAAGTCTATATAGGCTACATTTCCTACTCGGTCAAGAATTTGAAATGGACCAATAAATCGTGGATTGAGCTTTCCTCTCTCTTCCCAAATCTTGTAACTCCCTTCCATGGAGCAACTCGCAACAATACATGATCCCCTACATTAAATTCCACGTCCTTTCGATGAAGATCCGCATAACTCTTTTGTCGATCTTGTGTTGGTTTTGTATCGTTGTCGAATCATTTGGATCTTTTCGGTGAGTCATACGTATTAACTTCGGGTCCCAACAATGTTGCTTCACCCACCTCATCCCAACATATTGGAGAACGACATTTTCGTCCATATAATGCTTGAATGGAGCCACACCTATACTTGCACGATAGCTTTGTTGTTGTAGGAGAATTCCACCAATGGTAAATACTTATCCCAACTACCCTTGAAGTCAGGACACGAGTCTTAATAGATCTTCAAGAGTTTGAATAGTCCTCTCTCGATTGTCGTCCGTTTGGGGATGGTATGCTTAGAACTAAATCGCAAATCCGTGCCCATAGCTTTTGCAAGCTAACCCAAAATCTTGAAGTGAATCTTGGGTCACGATCCGAAACTATGGATACAGGGAATGCCATGCAACCTCACAATCTCATTCACGTATACATACTAGCAAGACGTTCAAGGAATAAGTCTCTCGATCGGCAAGAAATGAGCAGACTTGGTTAATCTATCAACAATAACCCAAATAGCATTGATGCCTTGAGAAACCGTAGGAAGACCAGAAACGAAATCCATAGTAATGTGTTCCCACTTCCATTTCGAATCTCAAGTGGTTCTGACGGACCCTTAGGTACAAGATGCTCCGCCTTTACACGTTGGCAAGTTAAACACATCGAGATAAACTTTGCAATCTCTCTCTTCATATTGTTCCACCAAAATGTATGTCAAGATCACGATACATTTTAGTACTTCGAGGATGGATTGCAAATGGCGTATTGTGTGCCTCGCATCATAATCTTGTACTTCAAATCAGTCGTTAGGAACACAAAGTCTAGAGTGGACTCAAGTATTCCTTCTTCATCAATTCTCGCTTAGGAATAGCTCCTTCTTGTACTTTCTTCTTCATACGCATCGCTCCCGGGATTGGGTGGCTTGAGCAACCTTAACTTTTTCTATTAAATTTGGCTCTGTGCGATACTTGACATCATCGCACTCGTTCCTCAAGATATGATCTTCTACTCAATGCGTCACTACCACATTCGCTTTACCGGGATGGTATTGAATAGTGTGGTCGTAGTCTTTCAATAGCTCGAGCCAACGTCATTGCCGCATGTTGAGTTCTTTTGAGTGAAGAAATATTTAAGGCTTTTATGGTCCGAATATATCTCCACTTTCTCCCCATATAGATAGTGCCTCCATATATTTTAGCTTGAAAACGATGCACGCTAACTCTAGATCATGAAGTAGGATAATTCCTCTCATACTCTTTAAGTTGTTGTTGAGGCATAAAGCTATGACATTCCCACGTTGCATGAGAACACATCCTAACCCTTTGCTGAAGCATCATTTGAGATAACAAATCCATCCAAGAACCGGATGGTATTGTTAGAACAGTCTTAGAAATAAGTCTCCTCTTAAGCTCTTGGAAACTTTTCTCGCATTCTTCGCTCCAAACGAATTTTGTATCCTTCCGAAGTTAATTTGAGTTAATGGAGTAGCGATTCAAGAAAACCCTTCCACGAATCTCCGATAATAACCAATTTAAGCCAAAAAAAAAGCTACGTACTTGATCACCGACTCGGTTGCTCCAACTTTGTATTGCTTCAATCTTCACGGATCAACAGATACTCCATGTTTCGACACACGCGTGCCCAAGGAATGCTACTTCCTCAAGCCGTAACTCGTATTTCTTTAATTTGGCATATAGTTGGTTTTCACGAAGCCTTTGGAGTACCAAACTTCAAATGGTGCTCATGATCTTCACGGCTTTTGGAATATATGAGGATGTCATCAATAAAGACAACAACGAATTGAGCCAAATATTCCTTGAATACTCGGTTCATCATATCCATGAAAGTCGCAGGAGCATTAGTTAGTCCGAAAGACATGACTAAGAATTCATAATGCCCATACCGAAGTTACGAAGGCGGTCTTTGGAATATCCTCGATTCTAATCTTGGTGATGATATCCGAAGCGAAGATCGATTTTTAAAAGAATTGTGCCCTTCAGAATTGGTCAAACAAGTCATCAATACGAGGTAGAGGATACCTATTCTTCATGGTGACATGGTTCAATTCCGATAGTCAATACAAAGTCGCATACTCCCGTCTTTCTTCTTTACAAATAAAACAGAGCACCCCAAGGAGATGTACTTAGGACGAATGAAACCGATGTCCAACAATTCTCGTAGTTGGACCTTTAACTCTGAAGTTCAATAGAGCCATTCGATATGGGGTTTTAGAAATGGGCTTTGTATGCGAGTTCAAGATCAATAAAGAATTCAACTTCACGCTCGGGGTGGTAACCGGAAGTTCTTTGAGAAATACATCAGAAAGTCAATAACAACAGAATATTATTCAAATTTGACGTGTCTTTATTCAAATCCATAACATGGGCCAAGAAAGCTTGACATCCGTTTTTCAATAAACGAATAGCTTTATGATTAGATATGATAGTGATTGATTTTAATGGTTTAGTTGCTTGAATTAAATACAACGGGTTGGTTAGGAATATGAAAACTAACAACCTTACGAAAACAATCAATTTTGGCATGATGAGTAGTTAACCAATCAATCCCTAAAATCACATCAAAAGCAAGTATCTTTAAAGAGATAAGGTCAACGGGTAAGGTAATGGTGCCAACTTGAATCAAACAAGATTTATAAGCGAGTGGATGTGATGAAAGTTTCTCCTAACTGAGTTTCCACGAGATAGGTCAAAGTCTAATTTCTCCCGAGTCAAGTTTAAGCGTTGAGCACAAGCGCGAGAGATAAATGAATGGGTAAACCGGTATCAAGTAAGGTATAGACTTCGCAAGAATTTATAAATAGCTTACCCGTGATCACCTCGTTTGGGTTCCTCGCATTATGACCGATCACAACAAACGCTCTTCCCAGAATCGTTGACTTTGACTTTTTCGGGACGATCTTTTGAGTCACCGTCCCCCATTGAACTAGGTTTCGCTACTGCGTCTGATCTCGGCGATATGTCCTTCCTTACCACAATTATAGCATACCTTGAGCATTATTGTGGGCGGTTTGGACGATATGTCCCTCTTTGTGACGCCCAAGAAATAGGTATACATCACACTATTCTCGAGTTGTCAACACATGGTATGTAAACAACTACAACTTTATTATTACAACAAGAAAGCTGTGAGTTTGAATACAAATATTATCTTCTAGACAATATCTATACTCAAATAAATCCTCATCACATTTATTGATACATTATTTTACAAAAAATGGTGAGGACTACTAAACAATCCTTTCTAAAACCTTCATTCCATACCCGGCTGCGTACTCGCTTATATTCTCGCCTCCCGAGAAAAATGGAACAAAAAGGAAAAGGGTGAGCTCAACTAGCTCAATAAAGAATATTATGACTAAGATAATATACAACAAATTATCATTAGTCTTCAAACAGGAAAAATATAATAGAATACAATAGACAACAAATTTTAAATCAATATTCGCAATGAAATAATAATTCATTAGAAGAGTTAAGTAGAGAATGCAAACTACTATCTTCTATGTATGAATTTAAAAGTTCATCGTCTATCTTTTATCCCCGTAACATCAATCAATATACATCCGGAATCAAATATTCATCTTTGCACCACGGCCAAAGATATTCATCGATTAGTCATATTCATTTAAACACTGTTCATCTTCAGACCATCGCCAAAGATATTCTTCAGAAATCATTCATCTTTGCACTACAGCCAAAGATATTCTTAAGAAATCATTCATCTTTGCACAACAGCCAAAGATATTCCATAATATCATCATTTAAGACCGAGGATGATGAAAAATATTTTTTTTAAAGAAAGCGAATCCAATTGAAACAAAATGACAAGGATTAAGGATTAAGGATTCGTACTTGGTTTTATCCACGTCCAAAATACCTCAAAAATAATCATAGTGGTGTAAAATTCAAGAATGATCAAAACATGGATACAATCAAAGCTAGTATCCACAATAGATATTTTAGACGAAAAGGAAAATTTTCATTTTTAGATGAATAAGGCCGTATTAAGTGAATAAGATCAAGTATCGTGAATAAGTGTCGTATACGTGAATAGTAACTCGACACCAAAAGTTCCAAATTTAATAAAAATTTCAAATCAATATTTCAAAGATAATGATATTGAAGAAATAATATCATTCTGAAAAAAAAAATAATATCCTTACCTCGAAAGATCGATCTTAAATTTGAAACAGGATATAAAGGCTATGACTTGGACTTGCAATCAGATAGCAATACTCAAAGTATACTCAAAATACTCACAAGAATATTTCGATAATATAGAGAGAGAAAACTTCAGTTTCTGGTGTGATTTTCAATTCTAACCTAAGCACCCTATTTATAGGAAAATGCTTAGAACACCAAAAGCAGAAAATTTAATAAAATATATTATTATTAATAAATTTCCTACGCCTCTTTGGAAATCAGATCCCAACATTTCCCACATGCCAACCTTCTAGAAAGAAATGATAAAAAACGTTTTTCATAAAATAAATAATTAAAACTTACAAAAATCAATTATTTCGGAGCTTCAGAACTTCAATAATTCATAATAAATAGCCCTTTCATCAGAAAATTGAATCTCATGAGTTTTTATAGGAATTTCAATTCTCTACAACTTTACAGAAGAAAGTTTTTCCAAATTCCAAATAGAAATTGACCGAAATCCACAAACGGGCAATTTTACAGGGCTATAATCAAATTTCATCAATAAATGGGGTCCACCGTCATGTTTAACATGTTTTAAACATTTATTGCAACAAAAATACTCTTCCTCCTCGTATACTCATATATCCCACATTCGTTGTAAAAATATCATTGAATTAATATATTATTAAAATAATATATTTAAATGAATTATTTTATCGAGAAAAAGATAAAATATTAATTTTCAACAATTGTCATTTTAAAATTTTCTCCATCTATATCCACATAAAATCAATATTTTCCTCATCATATAAATCAATAATTAATTATTCACAAATAATATTACTGAGAATCACAATATTGACAACAGTGCAGGGTTCAGGAAGAGGGGCTTTCAATAAGAATTTCTTCTTCTACTGGCAAGCAATGATTAGGTGACCAAACCTCTCCTTAGATGTAACTTTCTAGACATTGCCAATAATGTTATCTAATAATATTATTAGGATAATATGAATTATTGCTTCGATAATGAAAAAAAATCTTGTGTAATGACAATTATTGAAACAACAAAGAATATAAAATATCAATATGAGAATTATTAACTCAATAAAATATTGAATAAGTAATTATCGTAACCATTATTGAGTAGTGCCTTCTTACGTAAGAATCAATAATTGGTACAATACTGGTGTACTGCTCAACAACGCAGCGTATTAGTGTGTTTTAACCACGGGTATTCCAACAAGATAATCTGATGAATAACTACGCCTAGTTATTTAAAAACAACTTATATTTGTCGTTTTCTTCATCCAATCGCTTCAAGTTATGGGGGCCCACACATGGTCGTCGTCGTCAGCATTTAATATTCCCCGACAGAGACGTAATATTCCACGACCAAACGAATATTCCCAAACGATAATGAATATTTTATAACCACTTGCTTATTTTGAAATATTTGCGTATTTAACCCTTAACTATCCACATTAATCAAATCAACCCTTACTATTTCAAAATAATAAATAAAGGAAATTTCTTTTTATTTAAAAATTTTGGGGTCTTACACTCTTTCCCGCATTTATAGCATATGACCGGTGGTCGTTCTCCTCCCTTAGAACCAGTTGTTGCTTAAGACTGCTCGTCTTCACATGGTCATTTGTTAAATCTTCTCTTTTAAAATCTCATCTTGACTCGCTTCTTCTATTTTCATGGCCATGATTACCACCAGAGTGGTTACCATTTTTGTCCGTCTGTTTCTTTCTCCATTTGGTTATCGTTATACATTGATCGCTATCTCTCGGTATGATCCACGGTTATGGTCCTTGGTTGAACATACTCGTTATCTCGCTTCTAACAATTGAGCCCTGTTAACAACATCTGAATAGAGAGAAAATTTATGAGAAATGAGATATTGTCGTGGTAGGGTTTCAAACTCTCGTAAACATCCGCGCCATACGTTCCTCATTCTCCACCAAATGAGGTGCAAACCCGATAACTCGCAAACTTTGCCTCGTCTTGAGACACCGTCATGTTGTTTTGTTCTAATCGATGAACTCCACTTCCTTCATACGATGAACACTTTCAGGAAAGTATTTGTCATTAAATAGTTTCAAACGCGTCTCCCAAGACATCTTTGAAGCAATTTGGATGTGTACGCTTCACGAGACTCCCACCAAAGTAGTCTTCCTCGCCATGCGGAACATAAAGGTGGCGAATGGAACCTTCGTGTTCTCCGTGCATCCCAAGACATCAAATATCTTGGTAATTTTCTTGACCCATGTTTCGCCATGATCGGATTTGGCTTTCCATTAAATTCGGTGGTCCCAACTCTTTGAATGCGTCATTGTGACAACCCGTGAATTGCTATCATTTCTCCTCAGATTTTGAACACGAAGTTTCT
The DNA here is from genome assembly GCA_020205615.1 of Panax quinquefolius. Taxonomy (NCBI): domain Eukaryota; kingdom Viridiplantae; phylum Streptophyta; class Magnoliopsida; order Apiales; family Araliaceae; genus Panax; species Panax quinquefolius. The sequence continues at coordinate 16,935,482 of CM035153.1, forward strand.
CCTCGTCGATTTTTCATGAATCGCAAAAGCTTCTAAACATCCCTCGCTCATCATCTCGCGCTCGGTGGTGTTGTTCACGGGAGGAACATTGCCGACTGTTACACGTTCTCCTCGTTGGTGAGTACAGCGTCTCCACGGTCTCATTTTCATTGTTAATATTCTCAATCGACATTCTCAAAACCGTCATAAAACAAGGGTTAATTAAGGAAATCAATATATCACATAATATCCCTATATCTTGACCAACTAAAAAATAAGCTTAGGTAGGACACACTAGCGAAGGATTTACTCGTCTCTCCCTCCTAGTTCTATTCCCGATCTCCGCCAGAGAATCATATCCCTAAGCTCGATACCAACTGTGACACCCCCAAAATACGTATACATCACCCATTCTGAGTTGTCAATACATGGTACAGAAACAACTACAACTTTATTATTACAACATATAAACTGTGAGTTTAAATACAAATATTGCCATCTAGACAATATCAACACGCAAATAAATCCCCATCATAATTATTGATACATTATTTTAGAAAAATGGCGAGGACTACTAAACAACTCTCTCTAGAACCTTCCTTCCATACGCCGACTAGTACTCGCTACATTCTCGCCTCCCAAGAAGAAAAATGGAACAACAAGGAAAAGGGTGAGCTCAACTAGCTCAGTAAAGAATATTATGACTAAGATAATATACAACAAATTATCATTAGTCTTCAACAGGAAAAAAAAACTAATAGAATACAATAGACAACAAGTTTTAAACCAATATTTAATGGAAATAATAATTCATTAGAAGAGTTAAGTAGAGAATGCAAACTACTATCTTCTATGTATGAATTTAAAAGTTAAATCGTCTCATCTTTTATCCTCGTAACGTCAATCAATATACATCCGGAATCAAATATTCATCTTTGCACTACAGGCCAAAGATATTCATCAGTTTGTCATGTTCATCTAAACACCTGTTCATCTTTGCACTACGGGCCAAAGATATTCATCAGAAATCATTCATCTTTGCACTACAGGCCAAAGATATTCAATAATATCATCATTTAAGACTGAGGATGATGAAAAATATTTTTAAAGAAAGCGAATCCCGGTGAAACAAAATGACAAGGATTAAGGATTAAGGATTCGTACTTTGTTTTATCCATGTCCAACAATACCTCAAAAATAATCATAGTAGTGTAAAATTCAAGAATGATCAAAACATGGATACAATCAAAGCTAGTATCCAGAATAGATATTTTGGACGAAAAGGAAAATTTTTATTTTTCGATGAATAGTGCCGTATTCAGTAAATAAGTGTCAGATATCGTGAATAAAGGTCGTGATACGAATCGTGAATAGTAACTCTCACACCAAAAGTTCCAAATTTTATAAAAACTTCAGATCAATATTTCAAAGATAATGATATTGAAGAAATAATATTATTACAAAAAATAATATCCCTTACCTCACAAAGACAAGATTTAGTTGAAACACAGTATATAAATTTATGACTTGAACTTGCATCAGTATAGCAATACTCAAAATATACTCAAAATACTCACAAGAATAAACCGATAATATAGAGAGAAAACTTGATTTACGGTGTGATATTCAATTCTAACCTAAGCACCTATTTATGAAAAATGCTTGAACACCAAAGCAGAAAATTTAATAAATTAATATATATATATATATCAAATTCATACGCCCACTTTAGAATTCAGCTCCTAGCATTTCCCATATGCCACCTTCTAGAAAAGTAAGAAAAAACGTTTTTCATAAAATAAATAATTAAAACTTTCAAAAAATCAATTATTTGAGACTTGTAACTTCAATAATTCATAATAAATAGCCCTTTTATCGGAAAATTCAAATCTCGCGAATTTTTATAGGAAATTCAATTTCTACAACTTTACGTAAGAAAGTTTTCCCAAATTGAAATAAAATTGATGAAATCCATAAAGCAAGCGATTTTATTGTGCTATAATCAAATTTCGATCAAGAATGGGGTCCACCGAGCGACATGTTTAACATGTTTTAAACATTTATTGCAAACAAAATATTCTTCCTCCTCATATACTCATATATCCCACATTTGTTGTAAAATATCACCATTATTATATTATTAAAATATAATAATATATTTAAATAATTATTTTATCGGAAAAAGATAAAATTTCAATTTTCAACAATTGTCACATTAAAATTTTCTCCATCTATATCCACATAAAATCAATATTTTCCTCATCATAAGAATCAATAATTAATTATTCACAAATAATATTACGAGAATCACAATATTGACAACCGAGGCGGTTTCAGGGAAGAGGGGCTTTCCAATAAGAATTTCTCCTCATTGCGCGCGCAATTAGGTGACCAAACCTCTCCTTGCAGAACTTTCTAGACATTGCCAATAATGTTATCTAATAATATTATTCGAGATAATATGAATTTTTGCTTCGATAATGAAAAATCTTTGTGTAATGACAATTATTGAAACAACAAAGAATATAAAATATCAACGCAAACAATTATTAAATCAATAAAATAAAATCTTGAGCAAGAATTATCGTAACCATTATTGAGTAGTGTCTTCTTACGTAAGAATCAATAATTGGTGCAATACCGTAGCTTCGTGTTTTAACCAATCGAGTATTTTAACAAGATAATCTTGTGAATAACTACGCCTGTTATTTTTAAACAACTTATATTTGTCGTTTTCTTCATCCAATTGCTTTCCGTTATGGGGCCCACAAAAGATCTGCGTCATCGTCGCATTTAATATTCCCCCGACAAAGTGCCAAGAATATTCCACGACCAAACGAATATTCCCCGACAACAATGAATATTTTATAACCACTTGCTTATTTTGAAATATTTGCGTATTTTACCCATAACTATCCACATTAATCAAATCAACCCTTACTATTTCAAAATAGAGAAAATTAAATTTCATTAATAATAAGTTGGGGTCTTACAGATGGTGTATGTTGTATCGTGAGCACCAAGTTCTGTAATCGATGATTACACGGATTTGGGGGCGTCACAGGTTGGTATCAGAGCCTTAGGTTATAAACCTTAGGTGGGGAACCTTGGGCTATAACCTTAGAGAGAGTTAGTGGAGATGATTGGGAGATGAACTCACATAGAGTTATACGTGTAGTGTCAAATCTATTTTCTAAAAACAAAATCAATATTAATTTTTCTAATTGAGTTGCTTTGTGTTTTGATTATAGGATGTCAGGAGAAGAGGAAGTTAGAGATATTCATATAGTAAGTGAGCGAAGCTAAGCATGGTTTGCACACGAGCTATATAGTGAGGCAAGAAATGAGTCGGACACGGAGGAGTATCCAGGAAGAGGAAGAGGACCCCGAGGAGGACCCCGAGGAGGTACCTGAAGACACTATCTTTGGATGAGTTGATGGACAGGATCGTTGAACCGGACGACAAGGTCCACGAGTTAGGAGGAGTCAGATTGGGGAAACAACAAAGTCGCAGACTTTCTTTGGGAGCATTAGTGGACCACACAGTAATTAGGAATGGGGATCTGGCCGACAAGTCATGGGTTGAAGGCGAGGAAGTCGGTTAAGTGAAGGATGAGATGGATGCTATCAGAACCCACTTGGGACATACCATTAATGGGTTGGAGTCGAGGATTCAGAGTCTCCAACTTGACAAGCGATTATTACCACTTTACGGGAGATGAGAGAAGAGACCGTGTTAGAAATTTGAGAAGCTAACCAGAGAGTTGGAGGGAGAAGTTAGAGACAAGAAGGTTAAGATAGACAAGATGAAATACGTGTTTAAGTCGGCACATGGAAGGCTCCAGCATAGGGTGCTTCACTTTCCACGTGAGGAGCGCCGGTCTGGCCGTGTTATAAGCCGAGAGTTGGTGAAAGAGATAGCAGATGAGGAGCATGAGGACGCCATTAGGCGGGGTCTTTAGTTATTATGATAAACTTTTCCTAGTAGCGAATAAAATGCTTATCTATGTAATAAAAAGCTTGGTTTCTGTTTTTACCAAATGATTGATGCCACGTGATGTAAATGGCGTAATGCCATAAGACGATGAAATACTTTGAGTATTATGTTTATAAATAAATATGTTTTTATTTAAGTAGGGATGTGATGGTTCAGTTTGTACAAATTCTATATGTTTTAGGGTAGGTTATGAGATAATAATATTTAGTTCATTTTGAACAGATAGATGGCTAGAGGAAGACGTCGCCAAGCACCCGTGGGGTCGACGCAGTAATCTTTGGGATCCACCAAACCCTATCGCAGATTTGTAGACATGTTAGTGGGGCATTTCAAAATCGAACCCGAATGTCAACAACCCTCCAAGTGGCCCCGATGGCACACTTTAAAAACTTCAAAAGCGCGGGACCACCTGAGTTCAAAGGAACTACGGAACCCATCGAAGCCCAGACTTGGGTTAAGGAAATCGAAAAGGCGTTCCATATCGCCCGAGTAGGAGACGACCAGAAAACTATCTTCGCCACGTATATGCTGAAAGGTGAAGCCAACTACTAGTGGGAGCAAATCAAATCGGAATTTGGAGAAGGTGTGATACCTTGGGAAGGGTTCAAGAAAATCTTTTTCGAGAACTATTTTCCCATTAGTATGCAGAGTCGCATGGAGATGCGATTCCTGGAGCTGAAACAAGAAGATATGATGGTACCGCAGTACGCTGCAAAGTTTAATGAGCTGGCGAGGTTCGCACCTCATCAGGTCGACACTGAGGAGAGAAAGACGAGGAGGTTTGAGCAAGGCCTCAAACCATGGCTATCTGACAAACTTTCGGTCTTTATGCAAAACGAAACGATTCGCGACTCTCTTGAGAAAGCTATAATCACGAGGCGGAAGTGAAGCCCTAATGAAGTTCAAACAAGGAGAAAAAGAAGAAGATGAAGGAGGAAAGCTGTGGAGAAAGGCGCGGAAGACAGAATTGCAAATAAGAGGAAGTGGGCAAGCAACAACAATAACAACAACAACAATAATGTCAACTCGAAGGAAACCCCGGGGCAAATCAAGGGAAGCAAAGAAGAGGACTGAGGCATGCAAGGAGTGTGGAAGGAATCACTCGGGGACATGTCTAAAGGGAAGAATATCTGTTTTAATTCATGAGGCGGGAGGGGCACATCTCTCCCAATCGCCTCGCACCAAGAGAAATGGATGTTTCAACTGTGGAGCATTAGATCATTAAAGGCGAGAGCTGCCCAAAGAAGAACTCAGTAGGAGGAAATGGAGGGAGGGGACCAAGCGGTGGAACTCTCAAAATTGGTGGATCACAAACTCGAGAATCACCAACCAGCAGCAAGGACTTTCAACACGACGGTTCGGGATGCGGTTGTATCCGGGACGTGGTTTCGTGTATCATTCGATCAATGATATATCCGCTACATATTATTTGATCGGGTCTTTACTTGTTCCTTCGTTTCGCATGAATTCTCCCAACGACTAAACTTACCTCAGGAAGAATTAGAATATCCTATGAACATAGAAGTTGCTAATAAGGAAGTCATTCCCGTGAACCATGTCCATAGGAATTGCGTTGTGGATATCAGAGGATATAAGTTACCTGTGGACTTAATCCCAATTCAATTAGGAGAATTTGATGTAATTTTAGGGATGGATTGGTTATTTAACCATGGAGCGATGATAGATTGCCAGAAAAAGTGTATAAACCTTAAGACTCCCGAGCAGTCAAAGGTAGTGTTCTATGGGAGTAGGTCGCCAAGACTCTCGAGCTGTCTGACGATGATGCAAGCGAGGAAGTTACTAAAAAATGGATATGTAGGTTATTTGGCCCATATCGTTGATACTCATAAAGTAGGGTTAGAAATGGAACAAATACTTGTGGTGAATGAATTTCCAGATGTATTCCCGGAAGAATTGCCAGGTCTTCCGCCGGATAAAGAGGTCGAATTCGTTATAGATTTAATGAAACGCAGACCGATTTCAAAGCCCCATCTGTAATGGCATGGCACAGAGATGAAGGAGCGATGGTACGATTCTGAGAATTATTGGATAAGAAGTATATTCAACCGAGTGTGTCTCCTTGGGGAGCACCAGTATTGTTTGTGAAAAAGAAGGACGGGTCAATGAGACTGTGCATCGATTATCGAGAGTCGAACAAGGTGACGATCAAGAACAAGTACCCGTTACCTAGGATAGATGACTGTTTGATCGAGTTGAAGGAGCGAAATATTTTTCCAAAATCGATTTGAGGACTCGGGGTATCACCGATTGAAGGTGAGAAAGGAGGATGTACCTAAGACAACGTTTAGAACTCGTTTACGGCCACTACGAAGTTTCGTAATGTCGTTCGGGTTAACAAACGCGCCAAAGAACGTTTATGGACATGATGAATCGGGTATTCAAACAAGATTTAGATAAATTAAGTAGTTGTGTTCATAGATGATATCCTAATCTATTCCATGACTCGGGAAGATCATCTTTGAACATTTAAGGTTGGTATTGAGGCGTTGAGAAGGGATAAATTATCATAAAATTTTTAAAGTGTGAGTTCGGTTGGAGAAGGTTCAGTTTCTAGGTCACGTAATCGACAAGGACGGAATCTCCGTGGATCCAACAAAGGTGGAAGCAGTTCAGAATTGGGAACTACCAAAGACACCGACCAAGTAAGAAGTTTCTTAGGATCAAGGCTACTACAAAGTGTTCATTCAAGATTTTTCAAAGATAGCAGGAACATTGGACGAATTTAACGAAGAAGTCGGTGAAGTTTGTCTGGACTGAGAAGTGTGAAGAGAGTTTTCGAGAACTCAAGAAGAGATTGAGTGAGGCACCGGTGTTGTCGTTACTGCACGATACAAGTGACTTCATGATTTTTCGATGATGCGCGTCACACTGAGGGCTTGGCTATGTGCTTATGCAATATGGTAAAGTCATCAGCAGACGATCGCGCCAGTTGAAAGATTATGAGAAGGGATATCCTACCCATTACCTGGAATTGGCAGCGGTAGTATTTGCCCTCAAGATTTGGAGACACTATTTATATGGTGTGAAGTGTGAAATATACACGGACCATAAAAGTCTGAAGTATATTTTCACTCAAAAGGAGTTAAATATGAGGCAGAGGAGATGGTTGGAGCTAATAAAGGATTACGATTGCGATATTTTGTATCATTCGGGGAGCACAAAAATGTATCAGGATCTTCGTCAACATTATTGGTGGCCCAATATGAAAAGAGAAATCGCGGAGTGCGTCAGCAAGTGTTTAACGTGCCAGCGGGTCAAGGAGGAACATCAGAAACCGAGCTGGTTACTTCAATCGTTAGAAATTCCGGAATGGAAGTGGGAGCATATCACGATGGATTTTGTGGTAGGACTTCCAACTACGCAGAAGGGTTACGATGCAGTGTGGGTAATCATTGACTGATTGACCAAGTCAGCTCATTTCTTGCCAATCAAGATCAGATATACCTTGGATCAGTTGGCAAAGCTTTATATCAAAGAGATCGTTTCTAGGCATGGTGTACCAAAGATCAATTGTGTCGATCGCGATCCGCGGTTCACAATGAATTTACGGAGAAGTTTTCAAGAATGCGTGGGAACAAAAGCGAGGTTGAGCATCGCGCGTATCATCCTCAAACGGATGGGCGAGAGCGAGAGAACTATTCAACGTTAGAGGACATGCCGAGAGCATGTGTGATGGATTTCAAAGGAGTTGGGATGACCACCTACCGTTGGTGGAATTTCATACAACAACAACGACTACCATGCGAGCATCGGATGCCACCTTATGAAGCTTTATACGGAAGGAAATGCAGAACGCCATTATGCTGGGATGAAGTAGAAGAACGTCAACTACTAGGGCCAGAATTGGTACAGCAGACTGCGGATGTGATCAAAACTATTCGAGAGAGGTTAGTGGCGGCTCAGGATCGACAGAAGAAATATGTTGATCAACACCGACAACAACGAGACTTCGACGTAGGCACTTATGTGTTTTTGAAAGTGTCACCTTGGAAAGGAAAAATGAGATTTGGGAAGAAGGGAAAACTTAGTCCCAGATTCATAGGACCCTTTGAAGTTCTGAGACGAGTCGGTGAGGTACCTTATGAAATAGCTTTACCTCCGGAGCTAGAACATATACACAACGTATTCCACATTTTAGTCTTAAGACCATATAAGTAGGACTACAAGAATGTTATAGAGTTTGAACCTATTCAGTTAGAAAAAGACTTAACTTACGAAGAGGTTCCAGTGCAGATAATTGATAGAAAAGAACAAGTGTTAAGAAATAAAATAATACCTTCTGTTAAGGTAGTATGGAGGAACCACAATGTCGAGGAGGCTACGTGGGAACTCGAGGAGAAAATGATGAAAAACTACCCTAATCTGTTTGTTTGATGTGTAATGATTCCCGGAATAATCCTTATAAGGAGGGGTGAATGTAATATCCTAGATTTTTTCATGTAATTAAACAATTTCAATAAACAAACTTATGTGAAATTTTATGTGACAATTATTTTTAGATGAATTATTTATTTTTATTATATTTTATGTGATAAGATGCATATTAATGGTTATTACGGTTAAGCCAATTATTTAAATTGGTTAAGGATGGAATTAATTCTAATTAATTTCGTGGGATGACTTACAAATATGAGTTTGAGTTTGAGCGAATTTAGAGACACTGGCCTGCGATTTGAGTCCCAAACGCCGAATTAGGCAGGATAGACTGTAACCACGAAAATGTGTCACGAAAATGAGACATGTCTCATAATATTTTTAAATGTGTCACGAAAATGAGACATGCCTCATAATATTTTTATATATCCACCATTCTCTTTTACAACGCTCTTATTTATAGATATATGGACTTGAAAGTTTTAATGACGTAAAATATCACATACTGATCAAATCTCTACTCTTGGAACTTTATTAGATATAATATTATCTTAAATTTAGCCCAAAACACACTTTGGAGCTTATTTAATTGTCAACTCACTTAATTTTGAAGTTGAGTTTGTTAAGCGGAGAGTTCCATGACGTCCGGGACGTCGACTTTAGTAGGAATCGATATAAGTATCGACACGTGTGGCTACGGAGGGCAAAACGGTCAAAATCGGTATTTAAATGATTAAAATAACATTATAATGCATTTGTTTAATTGGACAACAGTTGGTGGGGTCTTGTGACACATAATATGGGACAATGAGGGAGAGTATATTCGTATATAGCAATAAGGAGGAAGAAAGGTGATAACTCCTTATTAAACCATACATAATAAGCAAACCTTTTCACGTCCTTCTAACTTTCTCCCCACCCCATAATTATATTCAAGTGGGATAATTATGCATGTAATCGATGATGGGAGTGGTGAGGGAATTTTGGAGAGAATTTCTATCAAGTTATATATATATACACCCAACAAAAAAAATGTTTCACTTTGCAAAAATTCCACCAAGATACAAAAAGAAAGAGAAATTGAGAGTAATAGATGTTGTGGTGATTTACGGAGATTTTGGAGAGTCTAAGCAAGCAAGGAGTGAGTGCATAATGATTAAATCAAGAGGAATTTGCCAAAGAGGTAAGCTATGAACCCATTCTACATGTTCTTCCAAAACTATGAGAGAATATGCATAGGAGACCTTTATAAATGGTTTGTTTTGGAGTATGTGATGTTGTGTAATTGTGGTCTGATTGTTATGGTGTAATAAGAACATAAGTTCTGGACAAATCATGCCATGTATGCTTTAAAAATCCAAAGAGTAATGCCTTGCATGCTAAGTGTTTGATATTATGCCTCTTAGTTGCTAATTGATCAAAACATGAAAAGTTAGAGAAATGAATTGTTGTAACATGTATATATATGTTATTAGAAGTGGTCTGGATAATTGGAATCAAACCCATGCATGCTAGAATCAAAATCATGATTTTCTCAAAAGTTGGGTTAAACTAGTTTGCATGATTTTTCAGGATTTTTGGTCACTCGAAATCATGTCTTAGAAAATCCATTTGTTACATGTAATAATTCTGTAAAATAGTATGTAGCATGAGGTATAACATGTCCAAATTTCATTCGGATCGAAGCTATATTGAGCGAGATATGAAAATTGTAAGGTCGCGAAATAAACATGTTAGAAACCAAAAAAAATTGTGAACTGCTGACCCTAAGGACAAATTCGGGGCTAGCTACAATTTCTAGAAAATTTTGGGCTTTTGAGTTATTATAGTACACTGAATAAGCTTTCCATAGACTCCGGAACGGACTAATTCCGACTTCGGAGCAAGGAGTTATGACTTTTCAAAGTAGTTGCGTCAAATCTGTCCAACAAATTCGGAGCAGTCTCCTTGCACGGATTTTCTGGAATTTTGTGCTTGGAATTTGAAGATGGTCCATGAACGAAAGTTGTAGCCCCAGAAGTTAGCTTCGCGTGGGCACAAGAATCGCTCAAAAATGTTTTAAAACGAATTAGTTATGACTGTTTTAGCGAGGTATGGTAAAGCTGAGAAAAAAAAATGTAAAAACTGTTATGTTTGGGCAATTTTAAGTTCTGTTTTGGGCTGCCTATGATATCTAAAATGGGTGGCATATATTTTCTAAATATATTCTATTATGATATTTATAGCATATCCAATAGGAGACCCTTTTACTTCAAACTAGATTGTGTATGAATGGTGATTAACGAGACACATGTGATTAGGTTATGTGAAGGTTAATCGCTAGCGTTAATTGTAGCAGGCTTATCAGGCAAGTTTTCTAACCCTAATTTCATTTGGGTATTTATTAAATCCTTACTAATATTAGCGCAGTAAGGGTAAGTATTGGACTTGTGTTAGTTATTTATTCGTGCAAGTTTCTTCGTTGAAAAGTCATACAAACTCCAATTATCTTGTAAGCTTTTCAATGGTTATTTAGTTATTATTCTAACGGCTATGCTTTTAAGTTTCATGTTATCATAGAACTGTTTCTATGTATGTTCCTAGCCTTTGGTTTCGGCTAGTTATTATTGATGAAAAATGATTTAAAACACATCTTTCGAAGCTATTGAATGTTTACCAATCCAAGTTGCCTTGGTGAGGTCTCGCATGATTACTAAGATGAACAACCCGAATGAACGGAAAAAGCAGGATGTCGGGCAAAAACGGTCCATTTATGCTTATGCATTTTAAACTTAATACATGTGCAAAATGTAGGGTACAATGGGCCGATCACTGGCGTACTTGTGAACACAATTTACGATCCCAATGGATTGTTAAACCAAATCGATGATTTTTGATGAAAGAAAATATGTTCGTGGTATTTTACACCCCTTAGTATGATATTAAAAATTCTTAAATTCTTATTCCTGATGTTCTTCTTTAACAGTTGATAATCTTTCAACTGTTGAGATCTAGTAATTCAAATGCCCTTATCCTGATGTATATTTCCCATTTATTTCGTATACTTGCTGGGCAATTTGTGCTCATTCTTGTTTAAACCTTTCAGTTAAGGATGAGAAGTCTGAGGGTTTGGGCAAGGACAAGGGAAAGTCCAAGATGAAGTTATGCTAATGGTTATGTAATAAAATAATTATTTCCGCATATGTGTATTGTAGCGATAAACGCTAAGACTAAGTTCCAGTATGTTTTAAGGTTGTTAAGACTTGGGATTTTGTTTCGACTATTTATGTAATAGTTAATATTATTATTCCTTATTGTTAAGGTTTACTTAGTTAGATGATGGTGTATGTTGTATCGTGAGCACCAAGTTCTGTAATCGATGATTACACGGATTTGGGGGCGTCACAAAAATAATACATGAATGCAATGCAATGAAATGGAATACAACTAATCTACATGCCTACGAATCTAGCAGTAATGACAGTAACAAGTATGTTCAACCGACCTTAGAGAAATCAAGTATATATGTTAGCATGTCATATCAGGGAAAATCAATAACTTCTCAATCTATCATCAAATCTTAGACTGATATCACTGATACAGTGCATGTGTGCTCAACAACATTGCTAACTGATATGAATTCAAATTTAACACATAATAGACCTCTTCAAAAACATCATACCGTGTAAACTCAAAAAATCCAAAAATAGTCAAGATCCAATTAAAATCAAACAATTACCAATATCAAGAGTCCAAATAGGGTACTTATGCTTTATTTTTCATTTAAGGGGGCTTTTTTTCTCTTATTTCCCATTTTATTCTCTTTTTTTTTATATATTCATGGCTGTGCAATGTCTAATTCCCTTAGACTTTTCAATGCTACCTTAACGACCTTTCGACCAATGACTCCCAAACCATTTAAGGCCTTAGGGCGCTAGGTGTGAAGACAATCCCCTCGGGCTTACTTACTTAAGTAACAAAGGCCACAAAATTAGACTAGCCACGATGTTTATTCATATTTTTTTTATATATAGCTTATATACCCTAAATCTTCCCCCAAACTTAGGTTCTTGCCTAAATTTAGCTTACACTGCCTATTCTTGTCATTCTTTCATTCAAACTAGAAATAACCTTTAGAGTCCCATTATGTATCAATTTAGACTCAATCAATCAACAAAGTTGTTTTACTATGCTAACCTTTTTATACTAGTTTCAAACAGAAAAAGATTCGATTCAAGACAGGAAATCACATCAATGCTCTAATAGTCAATACTATACTCGTCTACTCAATTCCAATCTCATCATTGGCCAAAATAAACTGTAACTATCAAACAGCTAGAAACATGCAAGATGAACTAAATGCAACATAAACACAATAAACTAACTAATATGTTTGCACTTTTTCAATTTTGTCAATTTCTTATTTTCCTCTTTTTTTTAGATAAACTGATAAGAAACTAAAAGCTATTATAATACTATTAAAAACTATTATAATACTACTGTGCAAATGCAACTTACATAATATGAATGCCAACATATATGATAAAACTAAACATGAAAACTACTATTATAACATATGCAATATAACATGCATATGACATGAACTAAATGCTAAAACATGAAACAATAATAAAACTCCCCAAACTTAACAAGTACAATGTCCTCATTGTAAACATATTGAAATAAAAGAACAGAGGACTTCCCTGTATCCTGCTAAGCTTGAGGTGAGGGTGGTGATGGTGGCGACGGTGGCCGTGGCATAAACACTCGACGCTCCTCCCTGTCTGAATCCGATGGTGGGTACTGTGGCATAGGTTTGGCCTGCTGATAGTGGAATTGAGCGGCTGGATTTAAACTTTGGAGGGACACATTCAATGAGGCAAAAGGACATGTTCATGGCATTGAACATATGGTCCTGCCTAGCTGCTAGTCGGGACATCCTGCTAATATTTCTTTCTCTTCCTTATTAATCTGTCTTTGAAGGCTGTGGAACTAAGAGCTAAACATGTATCTTTTTGTCCTTCGCCTCTCCTCGGTCTCTTACTCCCTAGTAATCTTGTCAGCGCAGAACTCGTCATCTTTAGAGGTGTCCACAACATCTTCCTCCTCCTTAGAGGCTGGTGGAAATATAAAATCGACTCCTATTGGGTGTGACTTTCCCCAGGCCAGACCATGTAGCGTGCAATCATGCGGGAGTCCAATAATAGGAGAGGCTGCTGTGAAGGCTCATCTCCTGACCATTTAACACCAGCCTGCCTACAAAGCCCACAGATGAGGGATGAGTATGGCAGACCACCGGAGAATGGCCCTCGCAAGCATCGCCTTATAGAGAAATTGATAATGGAGCCAATGTCGATGTTGAAGTCTTTCACAATTGCGTACAACAGAAGCACCTTCTCCCTCGTCACCTCAGTGGTATGTGTGGACGAAAACAACTTTGCGCACAAAAACGTATACCATATCTTGCCATAGTAGCTCAAATCCTTACTGAGGAAGATTATGCCGTCCTTTAACCCAAGTAGTACCCGACTTAGTTATCTCAGCTAATATTTGATAATAATCGGGCCCATTGTCACGCAATTAAGTGAATTAGCACATCGCAGGGGTTCACAGGCTGTAGTAGTTGTTGATAGCCTCTGAATTAAAGGGGACATGTTTACCCCTCACGAATGTACTGAACGGCGCCCTATCCTCAGCGTTCGCATAGAACTCCTTCACCACGTTGACTACTGCTGGGTCTGGCTCATCTGTCTGCATATCCCAGCCTTTCTCGTATATTTTCCTCCTCATTTGTCCATCAACATTGTTTGGTGTCAAGCCCATCTTCGGTGTGACGCCCCCAAAATAGGTATACATCACCCATTTTGAGTCGTCAATAACATGGTACAGAAACAACTACAACTTTATTAATACAATACATAAACTGTGAGTTTAAATACAAATATTGTCATCTAGACAATATTCACACCCAAATAAGTCCTCATTACAATTATTGATACATTATTTCACAGAAATGGTGAGGACTACTAAAATAACTTCCTAGGACCTTCATTCCATACGCCGACTAGTACTTGCTACAGTTTCGTCTCCTAAGAAGAAAAATGGAACAAAAAGGAAAAGGGTGAGCTCAACTAGCCCAGTAAAGAATATTATGACTAAGATAATATAGAACAAATTATCGTTAGTCTTCAACAGGGAAAAAAATCTGATAAAATACAATAGACAACAAGTTTCAGATCAATATTCACAGCGAAAATAATAATTCATAGATGAGTTACGTAGAGAATGAAATCTACTATAATCTATGAATTTAAAAGTCCATCATCATTATTTTATCCCTGTAACATCAATCAATATTCATCTTGAATCAAATATTCATCGTTGCACTACAGGCCAAAGATATTCATCAGTTGGTCATGTTCATCTCAACACCTGTTCATCTTTGTACTACGGGCCAAAGATATTCATTAGAAATTCATTAACCTTTGCACTACCAGCCAAAGATATTCAGTAAAATCATCATTTAGGACTGTGGATGATGAAAAATATTTTAAAGAAAACGAATCCAGTGAAACAAAAGAACAAATATTAAGGATTCGTACTTTAAACAATTCGAGTTCAAAAATACCTCATAAATAATCATAGTGGAGTAAAATTCAAGAATGATCAAAACATGGATACAATCAAAGCTAGTATCCATAATAGATATTTTGGACAAAAAACAAAAATTTAATTTTTTTGTGAATAGTGTCGTATACGTGAATAGTAACACCGACACTAAAAGACAAGAATTTTACAAGAAAAATACTATCAATATTCCGGCATAATGATATTGGAAGAAATAATATCATTTTAAAAAAAAATAATATCCCTTACCTCGAAAAGACTCAGATTTCCGATTTGGATATAGTCTTTGAAGGGAACTTTATCAGATATAGCAACACTCAAAGTCTCAAAATACTCACAAGAATATGCTCGATAATATAGAGAGAGAAAGAGAGAGAAAACTTTAGTTTCTCGTGTGATTTTCAATTCTAACCTAAGCACCCTATTTATAGGAAAATACTTAGAACACCAAAGCAGAAAATTTAATAAAATAATAATATAATTATAAAAATTTCACGCCCACCTCTTGAATCTGAATTCAACTCATTAACATGTGCAAGTGGGGCCCACCAAAGTGTAAAAAATGTTTTTATTAAAAAAAATATTTAAAACTTTAAAAATCAATTATTCTGGAACTCCGAAACTTCAATAATTCATAATAAATAGCCCTTTTATCAGAAAAATTCGAACCTTATGTCTTTTCTATAGGAAATTCCATTCTCTACAACTTTGTAAGTTTAAGTTTTTCCAAATTCCAAACAGAAATTGACCGAAATCCACAAACGGGCGATTTTACAAGCTATAATCAAATTTCAGTCAAGAAATGGGGTCCACACAAGGCTGCGTCGTCGTACGAATATTCCCTGACAGTAAGAATATTCCATGACCAAACAAATATTCCTCGACAACAATGAATATTTTATAACCACTTGCTTATTTGAAATATTTGCGCATTTTACCCATAACTAACCACATTAATCAAATCAACCCTTACTATTTCAAAATAATAAATAGAGAAAATTCAATTTCATTAATAATAAGTTGGGGTCTTACATTCGGAGTTAGTGCTTTGGGCACTAAATTATCGTATTTGTTGGTGGCACTAGCACTTATGAATTTTCGCTGGTCAAAAGCTCGAGTGGGTGGTGTAGACCCTGAACCTTCTCCCCTCCGTCGCTTTGATAGTGTCTTAGGAGCCATTGAATTAACCTCAAGCCAAAATCCCCCCAAACATCACTTGCACAATTCGTCGAACACGTGGTGTGCACTGTGACACCCCCAAATCCGGTACTTCCATTTCCACAAGATTTGGTGTTCACTGTACAAATATCATCTATCTATCTACCTATAAATAAATGCAAACCATGCAATAGATAGAAATAATAAATAAATCTCCCCTTACAAAGATTATGTCCCCAGAATCGATTATACTAATCTAAGTAAATAAATGAGGATAATTCTTCATCATATTCTCTTCGAGTTCCCACGTTGCTTCTTCAGCATTGTGGTTCCTCCAAATTACCTTAACAGAAGGTATTACTTTATTTCTTAGAACTTGCTCTTTTCAGTCGACAATCTGAACAGGAATTTCTTCGTAAGATATATCTTTGTCGAAATGTAGGGGTTCATATTCAATAACGTGCTTGTAATCGGGTTTGTATGGTCGTAGGACTGAGACATGAAAAACATTGTGGACATTTCAGAATTTGGAGGTAAGGCTACCTCATAAGCAACTTCTCCGACCCTCCTCAGAACTTCAAAGGGTCCAATGAATCTTGGGCTTAATTTCCCTTTCTTTCTGAACCTGATATTTCCCTTCTAGGGAGAGACCTTTAAGAATACATAACTACCTGGCTCAAACTCAACATTTTTATGGTATGCATCGGCGTATTTCTTCTGTCTATCTTGAGCTACTTTCAATCTTGTTCGGATCACTTTGACTATTTCTGTTATTTGTTGTACCAATTTCGGGTCTATTAATTGTCTTTCGCTAACTTCATCCCAGTATAGCAGAGTTTTGCACTTTCTGCCGTATAACGCTTCATAGGGTGGCATGCCAATACTAGCGTGGTAACTGTTGTTGTAACCGAACTCTACGAGCAGTAGATGGTCATCCCAATTTCCTTTAAAGTCCATTATACAAGCTCTTAACATATCTTCTAATGTCTGAATTGTTCTTTCACTCTGTCCATCTGTCTGTGGGTGGTATGTCGTGCACATTCGTAACTGTGTACCCATGCATTCTTGTAGACGTTTCCAGAAGTTCGACGTAAAATTCGGATCTCTATCAGAAACAATTGACACCGGAACTCGTGCCTTGAAATAATCTCTTTCACATATAACCTTGACAACTGATCTAAGTTAAATCTGATTTTGATTGAAAGGAAGTGTGCGGATTTTGTCAATTGGTCAACAATAACCCATACTGCGTCGTAACCTTTCTGAGTTATCGGTAGGCCAACCATAAAATCCATCGTAATATGTTTCCATTTCCATTCTAGAATCTCTAAAGGTTGTAGTAACCGACTCGGCCTCTGATGTTCTGCTTTAACTTTCTGACATGTCAGGCACTTGGCAACATATTCTACAACCTCTCGTTTTAAATTTGGCCACCAAAAGTGTTGTCGAAGATCTTGGTACATCTTGGTACTACCAGGGTGAATCGAATATCGTGAGTTGTGAGCCTCGCTCAAAATTTCTTCCTGAATCTCTGGTACTGGCGGTACCCAAATTCTATTATCAAATCTTAGTATTCCTTCCTTATCCATCTTGAATCTTAATTCAGTTCCTTCGGATATCTTCTTTTTCACCATTTTACATTCATCATCCTGAAGTTGAGCCTCCTTAACCTTGTCTAGTAGAGTTGTACCAGATTGCATTTGAAACAGCTTCTCATCGATCTTCATAGGACACTTCACTTCCAATTCCAGCTTTTCCATTGCTGAAATTAACTCCTCATAATCGGTCAAGATCATCAGTTTCTTCCGACCCTTTCTACTTTAGGCATCGGCAACCACATTTGCCTTACCCGGATGGTATAGAATATCACAATCGTAGTCCTTAATTAACTCCAACCACCTTCTTTGGCGCATGTTCAAGTCTTTCTGTGTAAAAATATATTTGGACTCTTGTGGTGCAGTATATATTTCACACTTCTCCTATAGAGATAGTGCCTCCAGATTTTCAAAGCAAAAACCACTGCAGCTAACTCCAAGTCATGGGTCGGATACCCCTTCTCATAATCTTTCAGTTGTCGTGACGCATACGCAATGACTATGCCGTTTTGCATAAGCAGACAACCAAGTCCTTTATGCGATGCATCACTATAAACTACAAAATTTCCTTTGTCATCTGGAAGAGAAAACACAGGTGTTGTACTCAACCTCTTCTTTAATTCTTGAAAGCTTTCCTCACACTTCTCCGTCCAAACAAATTTCACCGATTTTCTAGTCAAATTTGTCAGTGGAGTTGCGATCTTGGAAAAATCCTGAATGAATCTTCTGTAATAACCTGCCAATCCGAGAAAACTTCTTACTTCCGATGGTGTCTTCGGTTGATCCCAGTTAATCACAGCTTCAACTTTGGAGGGGTCCACCGAAATTCCGTCCCTATCGATCACATGTCTAAGAAATTGTACCCTTTCAATCCAGAATTCACATTTCAAAAACTTGGCATACAACTTCTCCATTCTCAATGTCTCTAATGTCACCCTCAAATGCTCTTCGTGTTCTTCCTTGGTTTTCGAATATACCAAAATGTCATCTATAAATACCACTACGAATTTGTCCAAAAACGGCTTGAACACTCCATTCATTAATCCCATAAATGCTGCAGGAGCATTCGTTAGACCAAATGACATTGCCAAAAATTCATAGTGACCGTATCGTGTTCTGAACGCTGTCTTCAGTACATCCTCTGGTCTCACCTTCAGTTAATGATAACCACTTCTCAAGTCTATCTTTGAAAAGTATCTTGCTCCCTTTAACTGATCGAACAAATCATCGATTCACGGTAATGGATATCTATTCTTGATCGTGACCTTATTCAGTTCTCTATAGTCGATGCAGAGCCGCATCGTCCCATCCTTCTTCTTCACAAATAAAATCGGCGCTCCCCATGGTGATACGCTTGGTTGAATATACTTCTTATCCAGTAATTCTTTTAGTTGGACCATCAGTTCTTTCATCTCTACCGGTGCCATTCGGTACGGTGCCTTCGATATTGGGGACGTTCCTGGAGCCAAATCGATCACAAATTCAATTGCGCTATCTGGAGGAAGTCCTGGCAAATCATTCTAAAATACGTCTGTGAAATCTCTCACTACCGGTATCTCCTCTATTTTTGGATTCTCTTTACGACTATAGACTATATAAGCTAAATATCCCACAAACCTCGCTCGCTTTAACAACCTCCCGGCCTACATCATCGTCCGACAACTCGCTTGTCTCAGCGCCTTACTACCATAAAACACAACCTTTGATTTTGAGTCATAAGGTTATACGCTTCTTCCGGCAATCAATTTCGCCCATAATTGGATAACCAATCCATACCCAAAATAAGGTCGAATTCTCCAAGTCGAATAGGGATAAGATATACGTTCATGATATTACCCTTAATATCCACTCTACAGTTCTTATGCACGTACTTAACAGGGATGATTTCTCTATTCGCAATTTCTATGTTCATGGGGTATTTTACTCATCCTTAAGCAATTCTAAGTTCTTAGCAAAGTTATCGGATATACATGAACAAGTAGCACCCGAATCAAATAATACATAAGCATTAATTTTATTGATCGAAATGATACCTAACACCACATCGCGAGACTGCACTGCATCTTGCACTGTCATGTTGAATGTTTTGGCGGTCGGTCGGTTGGTTGCAGTTAGTCCCGTGATAGTTAAAGCACTTCCACCACTGTTTCCTTTGTTCCCTCCTGATCCTGTCCCTCCAGATCCCTTCTTGGGACAATCCCTTGCCAGATGATCCTTTGAACCACAAGTGAAGTAGGCACCCTTCTTTGGGTTTGGACAGTTTGGTGCTATGTGGCCTTCCTGACCGCAATTGTAGCACACTCTCTTTCCTTTCATGTAAACTCCCAAATGAGTTTTTTTGCAAGTTGGGCACGCTTCGATCTTCTTCTTCTGCCCTCCTTGTTGACTTCCAGCTGACGAGTTATCCATCCACTTCCTCTTCTGATTATGGCTACCCCCAGTGCTACCCCCACCAGTCTTGTTATTACCTTCATTCTCACTCTTTTTCTTCTTCAGATCCTGATTATATTTCATTACTGCATCGCTTCCACCCTCAGCGAGTATGGCCTTCTCTAACACTCCAACAAAAGTGTTCAATTGAAACATTGACACCTTGCTATACAACCAGGACTTCAGTCCCTGCTCGAAACGTCTTGCCTTCCTCTCATCGGTATGTATTTGGTATGTGGCGAACCTAGCCAACTCATTGAACCTTTCCGCATAATCAGCTACTGACATACTCCCCTATTTCAACTCTAGAAACTGAACTTCCATCTGATTTTGTGAACTAGTCGGAAAGTACATCTCGAAGAACATCTCTTTGAATCTCTCCCAGGTTATTACACCTTCACCTCCCCATACTTTGTTTGCCTGCCACCAATAACTGGCTTCGAATTTCAGCATGAATGTTGCATGTGCGGTCTTCTGGTCTTCTCTAACCCTGGCGATGTCAAGCACTTTCTCTATCTCCATGACCCAGGTTTGAGCTTATTAGGGTTCATGGAGCCAGATTAAACTCGGCGATTCGATCGCCTTTAAAATCCTTGAACGTTGTGTTTGGTGGAGCTTGTGGTTGATTGTTAATTGCTCCGGATAATAGGTTCACCAATTGCTGAACGGGGTTAACATTGGCATCATTGTTGTTGTTGTTGTTATTCGTTGACCCTTCCTGGGCTGGTCGACGATTTGGTCGTCTTCTTGGCGGCATATTTCTATTAAGAATATACACTTATTAAGTCTTTATTCAATCCCTTAAACATTTAAGGCTTAACTAAAACATTTAATCATAATCACTTAACACATCAATTCAAATAAACTCTAACATTTTCATTCAATTCAAAAGTTTTAACATCATACGATAGCATCACTGCTATTTACATCAACTATCCCGAGATAAAGAATCTACTGGATTTAAAACATTAAAATATTCCTTTATTTCTAAACACATCGGAATTTAAATTTTTAACTACCAGATAGGTTTCACACAAATAAACTAATCCTATCACTGCCTATTAAGGCGCTGAATAGCCTTGCCACGTTCCTCTTCCATAATGCGGGACATCGTTCTGTGATCTAGCATATATGATGGTAGATCTTCAAACTGGATTGGATACTTCATAACTCGATCCTGGGCCGCATTCATTGCATTTTGAAGTGTAGAGTACGTCTCCTCAAGTTTAGCCTTCTTCGCACGACAATCATCTTCTGCAAGATCAGCACGACGTGACTCTCTTACCCAGCCCTCCTCTGCTATGGCAAGCCTTTCTGAGCTCTCTTTTAGATCCTTCTTTAACTTTTCTATTTCTTTGGTAATTTAATTAACAAATCATATGGTAATGATTTGTTAAATAAAGTGAAGTTTACATTAAATAATTAAGTGAAAATGTAACTAATGAATGTCGTGAATACATATGGTATGTGTGTAGGACTTGTGGTGAACGGAAGTAGTAATCGTTTAGCCTACACACGAGGCAAGTTTTCTAACCCTACTTATTATCATTATAATAGTTGATGAATTCACCTTTCTACATTGAGCAAGTTCTCATTATTATTGATCAAGTCTGTTTTGTTATATTAAAGCCTATTAATCTTTCAAGCATGATGCTGTTATACAATAATTATTCTATTGTATACCTTTTGAGATTTTATTCAAGTTAAATATTCAGTTACTGTTAAACCTTGTTAGACTAGCGAACCCTTAATGATTCAACTAGTCCATAGTTGATGAGCGTTCTAAATTTTAGAACCCTTGATGAATTATCCAAACCAAACTTCCTTTGGTGCGGACTCGAATGTCAAACTGAGATGAACAACCCTGTATAGGGGATTATTTATGCGTTAGCGTTAAGATATTATTATGTGAGATGGTAATGCGAGGGTGATCCCCTAAGTACGAGAAGAAGAGTCCATAGTCTTATGACTGTTAAAGGTTTCAAGTATAAACACTTGACAATCTAGGACATAGTTCAAGGTCTTATGACCCTCGGAATTTCTTTTGATTCTTGTTATTCATTCTTGATTCAAAAGTTGAGCTTTTATATCAGAAGTTATTAATTCACTCGCATGTTATTATTCATTTGTTATATTGTTATACTTGTGGGCAATCGTGCTCACTCTTGCGTAATAATAACATTGCAGTTAAGAACGAACGATCTGACGAGCCTTCCACTAGTAAAGGCAAGGGTAAGCTTAACAAGTAATGAAGACTGATTATTTATGTGGTTATGTAATGATAATTAGACTTGATGTTACTTAAGACTTATTTGTTTATGATTTCGCACAAATGTTTAAGGTTAGAGCAACCTGGGATTTTTATTATGCAGTTGATGTAACCCCATAAGGGGAGATTTATTTATTATTTCTATCTATTGCATGGTTTGCATTTATTTATGGGTAGATAGATAGATGATATTTTTACAGTGAACACCAAATCCTGTGGAAATGGAAATGCCGAATATGGGGGTGTCACATGCACAACTCACAATACCCCCAAATATGATAATTAAACTTCAACTATGGTGCTATACTAATGAAAACTTGTAAGTAAATGCTTACCCATAGCGTATTGACCCAATTGAAGTATGAATTTCCAGTAGTTGGTGACAATTTGTTGTTTTTCCCCTTCCTTGTTGCTGTCAAAACAGAACTTAAAAACCCTAGCTTTATGATAACTAAACTTGATAGATAATGGGTATGTAATGGTGTGGATTTGATGTAGTTAGGGTTTGTATATATATAGTGGAGATGGTGTACGGATTTGGTGGAGAAAGATGGGGTAATATGTGAGTTCTTGAGTGAATTTATGGGATGATGGGAGTATATGAGTCGGTTGGCAGGAATGAGTAGTGGAGAAGTGGGACAATCAAGTGCCGAATCAGTTAAAAACTCTTAAGGTTCACGTACCCCCGCCCCAGCGGGGGGTATTTGTATTGTAGAAGCCCACCCCGGCGGGGGGTACACTATTTTTGGATTAAGACCCCACTTCAAATAGGGATATTCTTCTAAAATGTCTCATTTCAAATGGGGAGGGGGAGGGTATTCTGCAAATGGCTTTGAATTTTTAACTTTTTCTCATTATACACATGTCCAAAAGCTTCCTAAGTACCTGAGACACATTGAAATCATAAACATAAGATAATATCATGAAGGTAGAGCACGTAAGGTCAAATTTACTAAAAATCATGAATTAACTAGCTATCTAGTGTAACACAATAAACTAATTGATACTAGAATTACAATTTAAATTACAAATTGACTAACATAACATAAAAAATATTGTAAATGAAATAAATTTGGGTTGCCTCCCAATGAGCGCTTGTTTTTTAGTCTTTCAGCCTAACTACTCCTTGTTCATGACGCATCGACAAGTGTGATCACGGTGGCTTCCTTGTCAATGTCGCCACCCCAATAATGCTTTAACCATTGACAGTTGACTTTAAATGTCTAAAGTGGATTTCTACTGTATAGTTCAACAGCGCCATGTGGGAAAACCTTCTTAATCTTGAATGGCCCCGACCATCGGGATTTGGGCTTTCCTAGGAACAATCTCAATCGTGAGTTCTCTGCATAATCTTCTGGTCATGCCACTTCTTGACTTTTTCCTTGTACAGCTTTGAGTTCTCATACGCTTACAGTCGAAATTCATCGAGTTCGTTTAATTGGAGTAACCTTTTCTCTCCTGCAGCTATTTGATCAAAGTTGAGTTTCTGAATGGCCCAGTATGCCTTATGTTGTAATTCCACCGGGAGGTGACAAGCTTTCCCGTAGACCAACTGATTTGGAGACATCCCAATTGGCGTCTTGTATGCTGTCTTGTAAGCCCGTAGTGCGTCATCCAACTTTAGAGACCAATCTTTTCTACTCGGATTTACTACCTTCTCTAAAATTTTCTTCACCTCTCTATTGGAAACCTCGGCTTGCCCACTCGTTTGGGGGTGATATGTTGTAGCTACCCTATGATTGACCCCATATTTTTCCAAGAGAGCTGTAAATGACCTGTTACAAAAGTGACTTCCCTCATCATTTATAATTGTTATTGGCGTGCCAAACCTTGTGAAGATGTTCTTTTGTAAAAACTTAAGAACCACCTTGGCATCGTTTGTAAGGAGTACTACGGCTTCCACCCATTTTAACACGTAGTTCATAGCTAGTAAGATATACAAGTTGTTGACTGAAGGAGGAAAAGGTACCATGAAGTCCATCCCCCATACATCAAACAACTCTACTTCCATAATAGTATTGAATGGCATTTCATTCCTTTTCGATATATTTCCCAACCTTTGGCATCTGTCACAGTTTTTCACGAACTGATGGGCATCCTTGAACATAGTATACCAATAAAATCCTGCTTGAAGTATCTTTTCCACTGTCCGCTCGCTACCATAATGTCCCTCATAAGCAGATGAATGGCATTTATGCAAAATATTTTTTACTTTGCTATACGGCACACGTCTCCGAATCATCTTGGCTGTACATTGTCTGAATAAATAGGGCTCATCCCACATGTACCACTTGATGTAAGATCCCAACTTTTATGAATAAAGAATAATTTTCTCGAAATATATTTTTGAATATTATGGTGTGAATTTGATATAATGTTATAGTTATGGGTAATATTTATAAATTTTGCAAAGTAAGCAAGTGGTTATATAATATTCGATTGGTCGGGGAATATTCGTTTTAATAGGAAATATTCGTACGACGGCATAATCATTGGTGGACCCCACAACGGAAGTATTGTCGTAGTTAGAAAATGACAGAATTATCATTTTATAAAAATAAAGGTGAAAATGTTACCGTTAAAACTGTTGAACTACCCGGTTAGTAAAAAAATAAGATGTCTGAGTGGTTGCATAGTAGCATTACCGGTATTGATTATTAATGCTTACGTGAGAAGTCACTCGGTTATACTCAATTATTGCTACGATAATTCTTGCGATCATATCTTTTATATTATTGATTCAATTATTATCACAAAGATCATCCGCATAATATGTTATATTATTAAATCAATAATTGAGACAACAAAGTTATTCATATTATTAAATTGCAATATTTACAATGTCTAGAAGTTCTGTCAATGAGAGGTTTGGTCATCTAATTGCACGCCAATAAGGAGAAATCCTTATCGGAAAGCCCCCTCTTTCCTGAGAACGACCTGGTTGTTAAATATTATGAGTTATAATATTAATGATGAATAAGTTCGTGTTGATTAAAGATGAAATTGATAGTTCCATTGTGTTGGAATTATTAGTGTTAGTGGAAATCGACATTTATTTCGATATTAATTGATGTCTGGAAGTTATACTGACTAGTCGAGTAATTAATCGGATAAATGAGCAATTAATTGCTATTAATTCACATGATTATAACTATTTGATCACATATGTGTACTATTGATTCACATTCTTGTACTATTAGGGGAGTTGGTGCAAGATTGATAATACTTGCATGACTAAGTTAAAAAATAGAGGTATAGATGGAGGTCTTATCTCGTAATTCGTATTTTCACATGATTATAACTATTGATTCACATGATTGAACTATTGATTCACATTATTTACTATTAGGGGAGGTGGTGCAAGTTTGATAATACTTGCAGGACTAAATTAAAAATGAAGAAAAGAGGAAGGTATTATAATTGTAATATTTTGAGTCCCAAAAGCGTGCAATTATCGAAACTATATTTTCCTATAAATAGAAGCTCATTCTTCCTTCATTTCTCACCAATTCACAAAAGCTATATAGAAATTATTATAGAGAGAAATTATAGAGAGAAAGAAGAAGAGAAGTCTGCTACCTCACTATTCCAAAGATCTAGTTTTTTCTAAGGTAAGGGTATTATTATTTTCGTATTCATGAAGAAAGTTATTTTTTCAATACTCGTAAGGGTTGTTATTCCATTCTTTATTATTATGTTGGAATAACCTGTCTATGCGAAGTACCGCATACATGGTGAAATTCTTCTGTTATTCCATTCTTTATTATTACGTTGGAATAACCAATCTGTATGATCTATCGCACGCTCGTGAATTTCTGTTGTTATTCCATTTTTATTATTCTATTGGAATATCCTATCTGCATGATTACGCATTGAATTGGTTCCATTCTTTATTATTATGTTGGAATAACATGTCGTGTGGATTACGACGCTTTGGTGAATTCTTCGTTATTCCATTCTTTATTATTACATTGGAATAACTCGCATCTATGTGGATTACCTGCATGCATAGTGAATGATCATTCGTATTCATTCCTTATTAAATTGTTGAAATGATCCATCACGTGGATTACCGCAGCATATGTGCAAAAATCCATTCATGATTTCATATATTCTATTATACTCAGTTGGTTAAAGTTTTGGCTTCTATACTCCATGAAATTAGTGGAATATCCTTAATATTTGCGCTTCATCCAGCATCTTTTCATGGAAATATTCTTCTGAGCATTCTTTAATTTTACTCCACAAATAAGTATCATGTTGACAATTTGGACGTTATTAATTTCTGGATAAATTAAAATTATAAATCTTTAAAATTTATCATTGAACTTGTTTTATTAAATTATTATGTCATTGTCATCATTCTCATGCTTATATTGTGATGAAAGTCATCTTTGGCTTACGTGCATAGATGGTCTTGGTATGATTATGACCAGGGATTATTCTTTATAATCATGACCGTAATGTGACGAATGATGTGGTAAAAGTCCTCATTGATTGTAGTTCATTGATGGACAGTTGTTGAATGTGTGATTATGACCGAGGATTATTCGGTATATAGTCATTTGACCATTAATGATTACATGAATATCCTTGGTCGTGATGCGAGGATGATTCAATTTTATTTATTAAAATTGTCGAGTCTCAAATGATAAAGTTGATGAAAAACTTTTAAATCATAAAAGATAGTAGATTTTATGCTCTACTTGACTCTTCTAATGGATTGCTTGTTCCGCTGGAGTTAAACTTGTTGTCTATTATATTCTATCAGTTTAACATTGTTGAAGGCTAATGATAATTTATTTCGCATTATCTTAGTCATAATATTTCTTCTTTGGGCTAGTTGAGCTCACCCTTTCTTTCCTTTGTTCTCTTGAGGAAATGAGAACGTAGCCGGGACTAGTCGGGGAACGGAGTGACGGTCCAGATGATAGCATTAGTAGTCCTCACTATTTTATTAAATAATGTGACAATAAATGTAATGAGGACTCCATTGAGTGTGGATATTGTCTAGATGACAATATTCTTATTAAAACTCTTAGATTATGTTTTGTCGTATTTTACACGACTGTTGTATAATTAAGTTGTATTTGAATTTTGTACCATGTATTTGGCGACTCAAGATGGGTGATGTATACCTGTTTTGGGGGCGTCACACTTGACATCATACAGGAACTTTTTCTTTTGCTGTTTTTTCATATCAAGGGGAAGGATTTGCTCACCAAGTAATTGGAAAAATCCGCATACCATGGAAATTCTAAGTTGACTCCAAAGAGCTGCTCATCCAAAAACGATTCATTATTACATACTTATCCGCCCCATCCTTATCTCGATTTTCCAGCCTCAAAAGATGATCCGCCACTTGGTTTTCTATCCCCTTTCTACCCTTTATTTCCAAGTCGAATTCCTGAAGGAGTAGAATCCATCTGATTAGTCTAGGCTTAGCATCCTTCTTTGAAATCAAATAACGAATCGCTGAGTGATCCGTGTATACCACCACCTTTGTTCCAATCAAGTAGGCTCTGAATTTTTTAAAGGCGTATACTACTGCAAGTAACTCCTTTTCGGTGGTTGTGTAGTTCAATTGGGCATCCGTAAGGGTTTTACTTGCGTAGTATATAGCATAGAATATCTTCTCTCGGCGTTGACCCAAAACAGCTCCTTCCGCATAGTCGCTACCGTCGCAATTAAATATTGCATCTTTCTCTAAGAGACTGCATATTGGTTTTATAATCTTAGAGAAATCCATTATAAACCTTTTGTAGAATCCGGTGTGTCTAAGAAAACTGCGGATTCCCTTAACTTAATTCGACGGTGGAAGATTTTTTATCGTGTCCAACTTTGCCTTATCAACCTCTAATCCTTTCCCAAAGACCTTGTGCCCCAGAATTATTCCTTCTTCAACCATAAAGTGGCACTTCTCCCAGTTAAGGACCAAGTTAATTTCCACACATCGCTTCAAAACCATGACCAGATTCTCTAGACACTTATCAAAAGTGTTTCCATAGACTGAAAAGTCATTCATAAAAACTTCCACGTTCTTCTCCACCATGTCTGAGAAGATAACCATCATACATCTTTGGAAAGTCGCCGGTGCGTTACATAACCCAAAGGACATCCTTCTATAAGCAAAGGTGTCGTATGGGCATATAAAGGTGGTCTTCTCTTGATCCTCGAGAGCTAGGACTATTTGGTTGTATCTAAGTATGGTACAATTGTACTCTTTAATGGTTGATGTATGGTATCTGGGCTAAACGAT
Source organism: Panax quinquefolius (assembly GCA_020205615.1). Taxonomy (NCBI): domain Eukaryota; kingdom Viridiplantae; phylum Streptophyta; class Magnoliopsida; order Apiales; family Araliaceae; genus Panax; species Panax quinquefolius. The sequence continues at coordinate 16,964,170 of CM035153.1, forward strand.
TCCTTCATAGAGCGGAGGTATATACGAACTAGCAACTCGAAACCTAGTTTGTTGGTTATTTGTGGGAAACCACTCAGCGTACCATATTGAAACTATTAGAGACTCGATGTGTACCAAGTATAGAAAGTGGATACATATGGTGAAAATTTGGAACTCAAATGAAATATTGAACAATGTAAATGAAGTAAGAAATTCTTAAAGTAAGAATTGTTATATAAACAAGAAAATTCAAAGAAGAATCTTGAAGAGATATAAAGATAAGAAATGGCAATAGCCAAGATAACGAATAATGTCGTAAATGATGAAAAAGGGAAAGAAAGAGGATCGTAAAACAAAACGATCACGAGAGAAGAAAAGAATTTTAAGGGAGATGATTATAGAATAAGATCACGACGTGATCTGTTTAATTTATAAAGGAAAGATGGTCTGTAATGTTTGAATAATTATAGCTTGATGCTATGAAGATGATGTACTATAAAATAGTACTAGATAACTCACGAGGAGTTATAGATGATGTGATACGAGGAATTCGTATCGAGCAAAGAACAAGTTAAGAGTAAGATAGAGTTAGGTGGAATTTCAATTGAGGACTCATGTGATGACTAAGTTGTAAAAATCTTTGTATGGGCGAGGGTTATGTGCTTGCACTCAGTTTATCACATTGATAATCATTGGAATGTTGGTGTCGCGCTATCAATGTAAATGTGGCGAAAAGGTGGTGCTTTTCTCATGTGTATATTTGATAGTTAGAAACTATTAAGATTAGTCAGATATTATTAGGATTAGGTGCAGTTCTTAAAACTAATGCATATAGTAAGTTCGTGACTCACAATAATATGGTATATTTTGAACCCCTCGTGAATGGGACTTTTATGGTCCCGACTAGACAAGTTCTTAAACTCATATTATTGTGGCAAGTTCACGAACTTCCAATGTCTTGTGTAAGTTTGATGAACTATCTTTGGGGATATAGGAGAATTATAAGTTGAAATACAAGAATATTTAGTGTAAAGATTGAAATTGATGGAGAAAATTAGGTATTCCAAATCTTCTAGCTTTGCTAGATTTTTGAAATTTATTTACTTCGTGCCGATGGTTATACTTTTGATTTTTGGAAAAAAAATGTTGGGGTCACACTAGTGAACCTAAGAATTTTTAAAAATAGTGCTATTATTCGTATGTCTATGCTAATTGCTTTGGCTAGACAAAAATGATTTGAAATATATCAAAATATTTTTTTTATATCATCAATGCATCATGGAACACAGTGCGAGAGATGATAAAATGATGGAGTCATCAATGCAGTATTACTTAGTGTTGGATGTGATCTAAGGATCGTCAGCCCACTATGGTATGATGTAGTATGATAAAATCACCAAATGACGGAATCCTCAAACAGATTGTAAATGCAGTGCGGTATCATGACGTCATAAAAAGATTTTTGAGATTTCTTTAAGATATAAGAATATATATATGTATATGTATATTTCGATTGATGTCCAGATTGTTGTAGAAGTTTATGCTATTTGGTTCAGCTAGACGAATATTGAAAGATGTTCATGAAATTCAAGCGTTTCTTAAGAAGTTATGCCAAACCAAATTGTTTTGGTGCGAATTCAGATGTTGAAAAGTTGAGGTGAATAACTCTTTAAAAGGGGACATGTTATCGGAGACAATGGTTCCGAAAGTAACGCATATAGTCGTTACGATGTTAAGATGTAATACGTTGTGCACGACGTAGGGGTACGATAGGCTGATCACCTAGAGTACTTGCAGAGAGTGTTTTCAGTCTGTGTGATTGCTAAACATTCTGTTAAAAATGGTTTATGGTGGTGATGCACTATTAAACCTGGAGAAGAGTTCAAGGTCCGTATAGTCTTATGACTGTTAAAGGTTCAAGTTGAGATACTTGATAACCTAGGGACGTAGTTCAAGGTCATATGACCACTCAGCATGATTTGGAATCATTTAAATTTCTGTTATTCATATTGCTTCCCAATTATTGAGCAATTATGGAAGATTCGTATTATTCTAAAAGGTGAAAGTGGAAAGGATGAGAAAATTAAGTAAAACATAATAATTTTAAGAAAGAATTGAAACTCTTAAAAGAAGAGAAATGTGAAATTCTTAGAAGAGGAAGAGGTGAGGAATATGATGATCTTAGAAAGATCTTTAGAGAAAGAATTTGGTTACAGAACCCAATGAATAAATAAAGTATTAACGTAAAATCTATTTTGATAGATTGAATGAATGAAGATTAATAAATAAAATTTCGAGGACGAAATTCTTAGAAGAATGGGTGAAGGTAATATCCTGGGTGTTTATGATAACGATCCTTAGAAAAGGAAATGAATGGGTTAAAGAATATATAATACTCAAATATAATTGAGTCTAAGTAAAGGTTATGAAATAAAACTTACAAGAATTTATTATCAAGAATGGTGGGAGTAGAAAATACAAAAACTATATTAAGATAATGTGATGAAGTTATTCAACGATAAATTTTGAAAAGAGATTTGGTGAAAACCGAGTAAGGGAGGTTTCGTTGATTCCGAGGACGGAATCCTTATAAGGGGGAAAGATGTGACAACCCGAATTATTATAGGTTATTAAAATAGGAATTTAATAATTAAAATTCTTATTATGAGATGTTTTGAGTTTGAGTATTTATATATACGTGCTATATATTTTGAAATATGTGATCTAGTGTGAAGAGAAATATATATTCATATATTAGGAAAGTGAGGTTTAATAGTTAAGTTAACTACTGAAGAAATTAAATGAATTGTGTAATTAATTTTAAATATTTATTAAATTAAATAAATATTTTAATTAATTTATTTATTGAGATAAATAAATAATTGATGAATTGTGGTGCATTAATTTAGTAATGAAATTGAATAATGGTAATTTTTATTTGAAAGATTTAATTTAATGAAATAATTAAATTAAATTGTTTAATATTAAAGAAAATAAGTAAATTATATAAAGCGATGTTTAAGTCTAATTTATTAATTAAATTAGATATATAATTATTTATTAATCATAAGTATAATTATAATAAAAATTATAATTATAAGTGTAAGCTAATGGGTTGCATGTGTGACAAATAAAAAACCATATAATATAATAATATAAAAATAAACTAGTAGAGGAGAATTGTGGTTAGCCAAACAAAGCCATGCGGCCTTTGGCTTATTTTAACTGACGCCTATTGGTTTTTTAAACTGATGTATACGTGAGAGAGAGGGGAGTCAGGTTATATGTTGCGCATAATTCCTAAAGGCTAAGTTCAGAGAATTTAGAGAAGGAAGAAGGAAACACAGAGGAAAATTGAGGTTGAGAGCTTGAGAAAACTCTCTGAGATTGTCAAGAGGAAGAGAAGGGTTTGCTAAATCAAGGTATAATCTATTCTCAATTTTAACTCTTAGTTTTTATAGTGTTTATGCTATATGATTTGGAAATCACGTTGGGTTGATATATATACATGTATGCATGGTTTACAATCTATTAATAATCATGTGTGAGTACTATTTGATGATCAAATTCGTGAGAATTGGTTAGTAGGAAGAAGTTAGAAATAACAGTGTTTTTACATGAAAATTGGCTTTAGAAAGTACAAAATTTCGTGGTCAATACTTGTTATAATCTGTAAATTGATGTTGAATTATGTTAGTATATTAAGAAATGAAAATGGCGTAGTTTAAATCGTGTTAATTGGTTAAGAAACGAAGTCGTGGCGATCAAATTCGCTAAATGTGTTAAAACATGAAAATAGAGTATGAACATGTGTTTTGGGTCAAATTTTAGGTTGGTTAATATTTTTATAAATTGCTAGAATCCTAGTATGTTGTAGTTCTATGAATTACGAATCCATAGAATCAAAAACGGACTAATTTGGATGTGTATAACTCAAGTTATGAAGATTAGTAGGAGAAAAAGGGTCAAAAATCACGAAGAACAGTAGCTTCAGGTCCGTTTACGCTAACTATGAAGGCCTGCTTTGTTTCCTAAGTCATTTGGGGCGCTTGTTGGTATCTGTAGGATCTTGTTTGTCTTTGTCTTTGCCAAGGCTTAATTGGGTGCAGCAGCGCCCAAAGTATGTCAGGTGTGACTACTTTGACCTATTTTAGTAAAATAGGTATAACGTTTTCATAAGAACTCCGATTGGGGTGATTCAAGATGATCCGAAACGTGAACGAATATACCTACAACTTTTATTCTTTAATGTTTTCAATTTGAGGTCGGTAACAATAGTCAAAATGGTCATCTTTAGAACTGTTATGTTTTCGGAGACAATCGGAGGACGTCGAGCATGCTCGTATGCAAGTATAGTGATGTCGACGATAATAGATGTTGTTCTAAGTTATAGAACATGAATATTATGAAGTATAATGATGCTTAACATTAATAAATAATATATTAGATAAGTTAAATACGCATTCTAAGCACACACAAGAGAGACAAATTTGGCGGGTGACGAATAAACGTCGAAACGTCGTGATAAGTGATAATGAACGTAAAAAGTGTTTTAAATCAAATAAAATAAATATAATAACATATTGAATAGTGTTAATATAAAACCAATAAGTAGTCCTAGCAAGACTTAAACACTTGAATGAACTTCGAATACGAAGTACAGTGAGATATAAGTTGAAAGTTAACACAATCAAATTGAACATTGTGTAGTAATTAATAAGAAGGGTTATGGGAGGTAGAGTAAAGTTTACACTAAAACTATTATGCATTGCTATGTGACTAATAGTTGGTGTGCATGATTATATAATTGTGTAGGGCACGTGAAGTGCAGATAACTGTAAGCTGTTAAACTGTTATTGGTAAAAAACAACGATCAAGGCAAGTCTTTCGGTTCTCCTATTTCTTATGTGAATTTGATTGTTTTAAATCTTTATTGCAAAGAGCATGATGTGTTATATATATGTTGAATGTATGAAGCTGTTAAAGTCAACTTATGACTACGTTGATTGAGTAAAGCATCTTTGATTGAGTAAGGAACTCAATCTTTATACTTGTTATATGAACTGTAACATGTATGTTATATTAGTCCAATGTTTATGAGATATATGTTGAGCATGTTATTATGTGTTACGTGATGCATGAAAACTGTTAGATTTTGTTGGGCTGTCGAGCTCAACCTTGCAAATAACCATTTTTACAGGTTAAGGATTGAAGGTAACACTATGTGCTACTTGAATGACGTGGATCAGAAATAATACACGAAGATTAATATTTTAGCTAAAGTTGTTATTTCTTAATAGCATGATTAAGATTCATGAGATGTACTAAATGTTTTATAATGTATAGTTTTATGTTGAGTTATAAAGCTAATGTTAGAGTTATCTGATATGTAAAGGTTATCGGATTGAAATGTAAAGTTTTATATAATAACAGTGATAAAGTGAATCATAAAAATAAGATTGATTCAAAGATATGTAGATGATAAAGGTTTTGATTCAGGAAATTAAAGTAAGAAGACATAAAAGTTTAAATTATTCCGCATTATATAAAGTTTAACATCGAATACTGATGTAAAATCAGAAGGTAGATGTGTTATTAACGACCGAAGTTGAGAATTATATTGTATGAATTTTGGGGTCGTTACAGGGTGGCTCCTCAAGTGAAGGTTTCATCCGAGCTGAAGCTTTTTCTTCCTTGTGAAGTGGCTCAAATGGAACCTTAAACCTACTAACTCGAAACAAAGAATCCAGTATGTGCAAGTAGTCCACGAACTCTGGATCATCTAAGTCTTCATTAACTATCCTGTCGATCACATCCAATCGAAAGAACTCATCCTCATCTGTAGGGAACCTCATGGCCTTAAACACATTGAATTTGACTTTCTGATCTTGAACCCTCATGGTTAATTCTCCTTTTTGAACATTGATGAGAGTCCTACCCATAGCCAAAACTGGTCTCCCTAGGATGATTGTGATGTTTTTGTCCTCTTCATAATCTAGAATTATAAAATTTGCTGGAAAAATAAATTTATCTACCTTAACCAAAATGTCTTCCATAATTCTTCTTGGACATGTCACCGATCTATCTGCTAACTGTAGAGATATATTTGTTGTCTTCAGAGCTGGTAAACCCAATTGAGTATAAACAGATAACGGCATAAGGTTTACACTCGCCCCCAAGTCACACAAACACTTGTTAAAAGACATATTACCGATCGTGTAAGGAATAGTGAAACTCCCCGGATCCTTCAACTTCAGAAGTAGCTTTCTCTGTAAAACTGCGCTGCATTCCTCCGTCAAAGCTACCATCTCGTAATCCTCTAACTTTTTCTTCCTTGATAGAATCCCCTTCCTGAATTTGGCATAACTCGGCATTTGCTCTAGGGCTTCTGCGAAGGGAATGTTGATCTAAAGTTTCTTGAAAACTTCCAAAAATTTTGAGAATTGCTTGTCTAATTTCTATTTTTGCACCCTCTGTTGAAATGGTGGTGGAGGATACACAACTAGCTCAACATCTGACTTGCTCTTGTCCCTTTGCTTTTCCTCAACCTGTTTCTCTTCAACCACTTTTTCTTCACCTTGATTGACATCTTTCTTAGCTGAATTTTCTGCATTCTGCCCCTCGAGATGCTTTCCACTCCTCAAAGTGATTGCTTGACACTGTTCATGATTCCCCTTCGAATTTTTCTCAGTGTCACTAGGTAGAGTCCCTTGTGGCCTATTATTCAGTGCTAAGGCAAGCTGTCCCATTTGATTTTCTAAGTTTTTGATGGCCACTACTTGTGATTTCATTGCTTCCTCATTTCCCGATATATACTTCAACAATAGCTCTTTTAAATCTATCTTTTTCTCTTGATGTGGAACTGATTGTTGATGCTGATTTTGAAACCCCGGGGGATAAAAAGGTCGTGGAGCCTGCTGATTCTGGTTGTTACTCCATGAGAAGTAAGGATGGTTCCTATTCCCTGAATTGTAGGCATTTTGATATATATTCTACGGAATCCTATTGTAGCTGCCCACAAACTGTACAGCTATTGGGTTAATGGCACACTGATCTGTAGGATGTTCCCCCGCACACAACTCGCAAACATATGCAACCTGCTGTGTTTGTGCATGTGACGCCCCCAAAATAGGTATACATCACCCATCTTGAGTCGCCAAATACATGGTACAAAATACAAATAAAAACTTAATTATACAACTGTCGTGTAAAATACGATAAAACATATGCTGTGAGTTTTAATACAAATATTGTCATCTAGACAATATCCACACTCAATGGAGTCCTCATTACATTTATTATCACACTATTTTATAGAATAGTTAGGACTACTATGACACCATCTCGGACCATCACTCCATTACCTGACTAGTCTCAGCTACGTTCTCATTTTTTGAAGAGAACAATGAAAGCAAAAGGGTGAGCTCAACTAGCCCAGTAAGAAATATTATGACTAAGATAATACAGGATAAATTATCATTAGCCTTCAACAATGTTAAACTGATAAAATACAATAGACATCAAGTTTAACTGCAGCGGAATAAGCAATCTATTAGAAGAGTCAAGTAGAGCATGATATCTACTATCTTCTATAATTTAAAATATTTTCATCAATTTTTATCGTTGAGACTCATCTAAATAAATAAACCACGTCATCGAATCATCCCTGCACTACGGGAAAAGGATATTCATTAAATCATCAATGGTCATAACTATACCGAATAATCCCTGGTCATAATCATACCAAAAACTGTCCATCAATGCACTACAGGCCACTGAGAACTTTTACCACATCGTTTATAATATTACAGGTTATGATTATATCGAATGATCCCTGGTCATAATCATACCGAGTCCATCTCTGCACGTAAGCCAAAGATATACAACTATAAAACCAATAATCAATAGTCCATCTTTGGACGTAAGCCAAAGATATACAATTCAATAATCAACAGTTCATCTTTGCACGTAAGCCAAAGATAACTTTCATCACCATATAAGCATGAGGATGATGACAATGATATAAGCATTAATCAAACGAAAACAAGGATAATATTAAAGACTTTAAATTTATCAAAATATTATCAACCACTTAATAAACTCATAATCTAATATTATTAATATTATAACAATATTTTAATCACTTCTTAAACTTATAAACTATTTATTTCAATTGTTTACACTTTACCAAATAATGTATTTAATCATTCAAAAATGCCATACTCATAAAATTTCATCACCAATGATCAAATCCCTCATCAAAAATCTGGATATACCCTATATAGGATTCTCAAGCCATAAAATCCTATTTTCCAATTTTGTTACTTCACATAACATATTTAATTCATTTACTCATAACTAGTTCATTTTCATGAAAAATGCCAAATCCATCCTAAAAATATTTTTTTTCTGGGATTTAGCAGAATATAGTCCCATATTGGACATATATTTTTCTTGGAATTTTTAAATTCATTTACTATTTTTCATATGGCCAAAACTGCCGAATATTTAAATATTTATCATAAATTGTACTTTTGTCCAAAAATTTCAAAATTTACAAGGTATACTCCTGTTATATACATGTACTCCCAATAAAAATTTTACCAATTTTGGAGTTAACCACAAGGATTTATAAGGGTTTACTTTTAAAATAGTATAGAAAACTCATCCATAACTCTTAATCTATACATCCAAAAATCGTCATCTTTGGACACAATATAGAAAACTCATCAAATCATCATTTCAAATTTTTCCAGAATTTTTGAGGGTCAAGAATTTCTGAAAACGCAAATGGATTTTCACCGCCATGCAGAATCCACGATACGAGATCATTTCCACAATTTAATAAGGAATGAATATAAAGGATCATTCACCATACATGTGGTAATCCACATAGATAGATTATTCCAACAGAATAATAAAGAATAGAATAACAAAAGAATTCACCATGCATGCGATAGACCGCACAGACAGGTTATTCCCAATAGAATAATAAAGAATGGAATAACAACATAATTCACCATGCATACCGCAAAGACAGGTTATTCCAACAGAATAATAAAGAATGGAACCAGGTCATGTGTAATACGCACAGACAGGATATTCCGACAGAATAATAAAGAATGGAACTAGGTCATGCGTAATCCACACAAACAGGATATTCCGACAGAATAATAAAGAATGGAATAATAGAAAATTTTCACCATGTATGCGGTACTTCGCATAGACAGGTTATTCCAACATAATAATAAGAAATGGAATAACAGAAGCTCTCTTCATGAATACGAAAGAAATAATACCCTTTACCTTAGAATAAAGCTGGATACTGGAATAGAGAGGTAGCAGACTTCTCTTCTTCTTTCTCTCTATAATTTCTCTCTATAATAATTGCTCTATAGCTTTATTAAATTGGTGAGAAATAAAGGAAGAATGAGCTTCTATTTATAGGAAGATATAGTTTCGATAATTGCACGTTTTGGGGCTCGAAATATTATAGTACAATACCTTCAACTTTTCTTTCATTTTTAATTTAGTCCTACAAGTATTATCAAACTTGCACCACCTCCCCTAATAGTAAATCATATGAATCAATAGTTCTAAACATGTGAAAATACGAATTACAGTATAGTACCTTCATCTATACCTCCATTTTTAACTTAGTCATGCAAGTATTATCAATCTTGCACCAACTCCCCTAATAGTAAATGAATGTGACTCAATAGTACACACATGTGAACAAATAGTTATATAAGCATGTGAATTAGTAGCAATTAATTGCTCATTTATCCGATTAATTACCCGATTTATCAATATAACCCCAGACATCAATTATCATCGAAATAGATGTCGATTTCCACTAACACTAATAATCCCAACACAATGGAACTATCAATTTCATCTTTAATCAAACACGAACTTATTCATCATTAATATTATAACTCACAATATTTAACAACCAGGTCGTTCCCAGGAAAGAGGGGGCTTTTCGATAAGGATTTCTCCTTATTGGCGCGCAATTAGATGACCAAACCTCTCCTTGACAGAACTTCTAGACATTATAAATATTTCAATTTAATAATATGAATAACTTTGTCGTCTAAATTATTGATTTAATAATATATCATATTATGTCGATGATATTGTGACAATAATCGAATCAATAATATGAGAGATATGATGCAGCAATTACTGTAGCAATAATTGAGTATAACTAAGTGACTTCTCACGTAAGCATTAATAATCAATACCGTGTGCTACTATGCAACCACGCGTATTACTGTTCTTTTACTACCGAGTAGTTCAATAGTTTTAACGGTAAAACTTCCGTCGTTATTTTCATAAAAATATTTCTGTCATTTTCTCATTCCGACAATAATTCTATTGTGGGGTCTACCAATGATTGTGTCGTCGTACGGATATTCCCCGACAAAAAGAATATTCATCGACCAATCGAATATTATATAACCACTTGCATACTTTTCAAAATTTCTAAATATTATCCACAACTATAACATTATCTCAAATCCACACCATAATTTTGAAAAAAAATATTTCGAGAAAATTAAATCTTTATTCATAAAATTTGGGGTCTTACAGTGCACCTGTCAGAGCATCCATTTTCTTCGACAACGCTGAAATTTGAGCCGCCAACGTTGTTACCCCGTCTACCTCTAATACCCCAACTACCTTAGGCTGTGTTATTCTTGATGTAAGCCACTGGTAGTTATTAGCCGCCATTGTTTCTATTAACTCATACGCCTCCTCATAGCTCTTAGCCATGAACGCTCCACCCGAAGCTGCATCTATGCTAGTCCTGAGATTACCACTCAACCCAATGTAGAATGTGTTCATCTGCAGCCATTTAGGTAATCCATGATTTGGGCACTTTCTGAGTAATTCCTTGTACCTTTTTCATGCCTCGTACAATGACTCCCCATGAAGTTGCTCAAACATTGTAACCTCGTTTCTCATCTTAGCAGTATTGGCTGGTGGGAAAAACTTGGCCAAGAACTTCTGAGTAAGGTCGTCCCATGTAGTAATTGACCCTGGCGGTAGAGAGTGTAACCAGCTTTTTGCCTTGTCACGCAGTGTGAACGGGAACAAGCGAAGTCTGACTTCATCGTCTGACACCCCATTATATCTAAAGGTGCCACAGATTTCCAGAAAGCTAACCAAGTGCTCATTCGGATCGTCGTTGGCTAATCCCCCAAACTGCACTGAATTCTGAATCATCTGTATGGTCCCAGGCTTGATTTCAAAATTGTTCGCAGCTATCATCGGCTTGGTGATACTCGACTGAAGCTCAGTCACCCTAGGAGTAACATAATCCCTTAGTGTTTTCTGATCTTCTACAGCCATTATTTCTTCCTTATTAGAGTTCTCAAAGTTTTCCTTAGTGTCTTTAATCCACTTACTTAGCCTTTGAAACTATTTCTCGATATCGTCCTCGAAAGGAAGCAAGTCTGGCATCTTAGACCGAGTTTGCATAAACTAACTCAGAGAACCTGAAACACAAAAGAACAAAACAAAAAGAAAATTTTATTTAAGTAAAACTGAACTAATTAAACTGATATTGAAAAATATTAAAATCAAAACTAGTCCCTGGCAACGGTGCCAAAAACATGTTGGTCGAATTCTATATACGCTCACACGCAAGTGCACATGGTCAACAAGTAATATAATAGTAAGAAAAAGTATCATTCCCACATAGACTAGTCTGAAATTAAGCCTTACAATTACCAGTTTTATATTAATCCAATTTTATTAAACTACTCAAATTTAATGATTATAACTAATAAAAACTAAGAAACAAAAAATCCTAACCAATCAACACAACTTAATAACAATAATTTCAAGAAATTAATGGAGAATTAGGCCTACAACTTCACTTTAAGTCTCACTCCGATTATTACACCTTATTCCAGTTTAATTCACTATCTCGGTTTATTAATCAAGAACACTAAATTAGAATTAGCCATCTCTCGATGCACTAACACCATATTAACTTAAATCCACAAATTTATAGAATTAAACTAAACACCCTAATTAACTAATTCAATATATCTCTATGTGAATTAAAATCAAAGAAGGTTTAAATTCAAGTTCTGTATCCGATTACATGTGATGCTAGGTATATCTCTATCCTAACATAAATCAAGATTCCATTAAAACACAGAATTCAAGAACATATGCTAAAGTGACTAAGTCTAGATTCATACATCATCTCTCGAATCTATATAAATCCACATAGAACTGGTGATCAAGTAATTCATAAATTAAAGTGCAAATCACAATAGATAAACTGAATTGATAGATTATTAAACTGAAATTAAGGCTTCACAATCATTGTTCAAACATTAAGATCCATTGTAAGCCTAACAAGTACTTTAGTTCATCATGAATGAAATAAAAACTGAAAAGATAGAGAAATTCATCATCCCAATTACAATAATTGAATTAAAAAAGAATAATAGTTACAAAACCACCCTTATCCTTGCTCCAATTTGTAACCTTCGTGATCTTGACCTTCAAATCCTCTCCTCCAATGATCTTCTGAAAATTAGGGCTCAAAACTTGCTAATGATTGATTGTTTTGTTGTCTCTCTGTTGTTGTGTATGTATGTTATCTCATCCTCAGTCATGTATTTAGTCCCAAAACGACGCCTATTAGAGTTCCAATCCATGCCAAATTGTTTCACATCCACAGCTACATAGTTCCATTCGAAACATAATTCTTGTTATTTCCCGTACACCCTCCCCCGCGGGGGTTTTTGCTCTATAAAGGTCCGCCCCGACGAAGGGGTTTTCTGCAGTTGGGTCTTGTACCCCCGCCCCGGCGGGGGTTTCTTTTATTAAAGTGCCCGCCCCGGCGGGGGGTGTTCTTATAACTGTGATTTTTTCCCATTTTGATGCCAAGTCCTGCCACAAAGTCACCATTATGCCATTAATTCTACGCCATGACACCTAAACATAAAACAAACATAAACAAGTAAAAACGAACATAAATATACATGATCAGCACAGTTTAAGTCCAAATTAGAGGTCGATTCGTAGGTATAAAACCCACTCATCACTGCTATGTGTACGTACTGGGATAATGCTCTCTTCAAAACCAAGTCCGAGTAGATGAAGAAGAATCGAGGCTAGCTACAAATTGTACATACTTCTGGATCTTAGTCGTTTCAGGAGGTTAAGTCGGTATGTATTTATATTTAGTTTAGTTTAATATTGTTGGGATTTATAGTAAGGTAATGTGATATTAATTAATGTATGACTTAGGCCATGAAGAGCAGCTTGGGTGGACCTCTTACTATGGTCGAGTTTTGGGATAGAGTCCATACGCCAAAGGCGTTGACATCGACGTCGACGATGTCTCCAGCAGCAATAGTTATACGGACATCTACTATAATAATTGTTATTTAGGATCATATTATATAATTTATATGATGATACCAAGTTAACTCATATGTACATATATTAAATTATAGGACCATTTTAAGAAGCTCTGATGCCAGCGTATAGTGCAAACTACTAGGGGCAATGCCGAGACGTTAGATTCCACCATCCCTCTGCCCGAAATTTATTTTTCTCAAGATGAGGAGACGACTCTTTGGGTCGCGTCTCAGGATCCTCCCAGTAGCACTATCGGTCGGTATCGAGTGTTGGGGTTGTCGAGGATACCAACCTATACTCTACCTGGAGGTATAATATTTTATTATATTTTTCGTTTATGAATAAAGTGAAATATAATATTACATTCATGTTATATTTATTTTTGCAAGCTCTAGCCAACATCTACGTCCGAGAGCTCCCGTGGGACCATCACATGCGGGTGTTATGGCGGCAGTGTGGGAGAGCTTTGGTACATACGGATTCTTTATTCCGTCATCAGGGACCTTGATCGTGTTCGCCTCCATCACTTACTTTCAGACATTGCAAATTGGTGCCACCTTTAAACAATAATACGGGTATCCCTCCGGAGAAAGCGATTCGCCGCGATACACGACGAAGTGGTCCGGACGGTGGTTACCTTACTCATGGATGCTTTTGGGCCGATGTTGAGTTAGCCCTCGACTACTCAGGTATACTATTCATTTTAAATTCAAGTATATATTATGCATGTTATTTCATTTTCAATTAGTTGTATCTTTAATTGTATCATATGAAATAATGAGTTACATTATATTGTATCAGATCAGTGTGACGCTTCGACGGAAATTTGGTGATGCCAAGGAGGTCGCTTCATTCCAATCGTAGCGTCGATGATGATTTTTAGAATCTGAATTTTGGATACAGATCCGAATTCGAATATTCACTATTTATCGGATATATTTACGGTCAAATGTTAAACTAATACGAATACGCCTATATCCGTATTTGTATCTGTTTATTTATGGATACCTTTAAATCGAATACGGATATATCCATTTTTTTCGAATACGAATAATATCCGCTTTTTTCGACCTTGTTCACCTCCTTTAGCTACGGACCGGGCCACGGTTCGGTCCGTCGCGTATATCAGAAAACCTTCGTCTTAACTTTTAGCGACACATCGAACCGTCGCCATAACATATAAATCGTTTATCTGTTTTATAGCGACAGACCAAACCGTCGCCCGGTCTATCGCTAAAGGTGGTGAGCAGGGTATGTAAAATAAATGGGTATGCACCAGAAACGGACTATATATATATATATATATATATATATATATATTTAGGTTAGACAATTTTTAATTGTTTGTATCAAGCATTTTATTAATTGTTTTATCTGTACTTATACTTAATATCTGACTGCAAGTATTTGAACATCAACTGATTTATCTGTTATACTTGCACTCTCATATAAAAGTTTGTTAAACCTTTATATCAGGACGTTAACTGACATATCTACTTAGAAATAAGCATTTTATTGAAAGTACTTGAACTTAATTGATATATATCTGTTTTCACATAAGTATAGACACATATAAAAGTTATTTAACTTTTATATAACTGAGCATAAACTTATATCTGCTTACACAAAAGTATATTATATTTGATCTCAAAATTACATATATGCTTAAACGAGAAGCATATCACACATATATAAAAGTCTTTGAACTTTTATATACAAATTTGATTTTTAATTGTTATCTACTTATTTGAGAAGCACTAAAGGTGATTTAAACATTTATATATCTGCACTGAATTTTATTGCACTGAATTTTATCTGCTGACCTTAGAAATATAATTTTATTAATCTTTTGTAAAAAGGGAAAAAGGGAAGAGTTAGTTTATTTTTCTAAAACTCACAAAAGCTCTCTCTCTCTCTCTCTCTCTCTCTCTTTCTTCCAAATCTGAAATTGTTGGAGTTGCTAAGTGACGAGAAAGTGGTCATAGTTTTGGGAGATAAGTTTTAATTGTTTGTATTTATTATTATCTCCTTAATTGTACTCTAGTTTGAAATATTGTTATACTTGCTTATATAATCTCATATTTGATCTATCCTCTATTTATACTAATACTGAATATAAGGTACTTGAACGTGAAGACTATAGAGAATTCTCTTATACTTAAGAGTAACGGAACCTTTAGCTTCATGTCGATGACCTAGTTAAAAGTATTTTTTTAATATATTTAAGAAATTAATATTTTTACACTTGAGTCATCCCAGACACGAGGGCGTGACCAGAGATATGTCATTTCTAAGTAAGAAACTATTGTCTGTGGGACCTCAAAATCAGTGATCAACTATGAAATAATTGCTATATATATATATATATATATATATAGTTGAAGTAAATAATATTCAATTGTTTATATCAAGCATTTTATTAATTGCTTTATTTGTTATATATATTTGCTCTCTCATATAAAAGTTTGTTAAACCTTTATATCAGAACGTTAACAGACATATCTACTTAGAAAGAAACATTTTATTGAAAGTTCTTGAACTTAATTGATATATATATATATATATATATATATATATATGGAAATGATCCATAACAAGTATTTGTTATGGAGAAAAATTAGGCAAATAGCATCATAACCGTTCATTCCAATAATCAAGGGCGCAGATTAAAAAAGGCATAACGCCTTCTGCCAGACGAACTAGCGTACTATGAGAATATGAACAGGCCCTTCCACTATTCGAACAAGCGGATTATAAAAAAGAATTACAATCCCCAAACTACCCCCAACTACTCCGAAGCGGATGTATAAGCCAAGTGGATGTATTGGCTGCCAGCCAACATGACTCATAAATTATGGCAATATAATAAAACAGTCAATGCACCATGACTCATGGTAATATATGTTGACTCAACAATCATGGCAATATAATAAAACATGGTAAACAATCATGGTAATATAATCCAACAGTCAACGCACCAAGCACAGAAACGGCAATTACAATCCAATATGATTTCGAAATAAAATTACAGGATAAATAAAATTGGATTAGAGAATCACATAAGGAATCAAATCCAAATCAAAGAAGGAAATAAAAATATGGGATAGCCTTCAGGTTAAAATAAAAAAAAACTCATACGAAATTCCAATAGTAAAAATATACAAATCTTATATTATTATCATATGTATTCTTGATAATTTCTTTTAATATCCTCCAAAAATAATATTAAGGAAGAAAATTGCGCAATAAATCAATCAAGGCTTTGCAGGACAAAATCATCTTGGTAAGTTTTCAATTATGGTTGAAGACATGTTTAATTCAAGTTCTTCAAATTCTTCTCATGATAATATTGACATGGATAATATTGGTGTTCATAACACGAACCAATCGCATATGGACGTTTCAAAAAGTCCATATGAGGGTCAGATTTTTTCTACTATCCAAGAGGCGGAAGAATTTTATAGAACATATGCACGTAGTTGTGGATTTGAAATAAAAATTGAGACAACTCATAAATATGCTCACTCCAATAATTTGTCCAACCGACTTTTTACATGTAAGAAAGCTAGAAAACCAATTGAAAGAAAGAAACAAGACGTTGATGAAGTTGATAATAGTAAGGTCAAAAGAAAAAGGGATTCTATAGGTCGGACGATGTGCAAAGCTAGAATGTTTGTTGTTCATCTAAAGAAAGAAGATATCTGGAAAGTTTCAAAAATTGAGTTGTCTCACAATCATGATTTGGTGACTCCGAGCAAGAAAAATTTCATTCAAACACAGAAAAATATAACTCCTGTTGCCCGAAGTTTAATCAGAACTTTCACAAATTTGGAGTCACAAATAAAATGATGAATGTATTTAGTGAAATAGGAGGAGGGGTGGAAAATGTCAATTTCAGTGATAAGGATATTCGGAATGTTGTATGAGATATAAGACGTGACACAATAGATTCAAACGATGCCCAAGCAGCATTGCAGTACTTGAAAAAACTCTCGGCGGAAAATCCTCTATTTTTTAACGATATCAAACGAGATGAAGATAATCGCATCGAATGTATCTTGTGGATAGATTATCGATCAATTATAGCTTACAAAAATTTTGGGGATGTAGTGATATTTGATACAACTTATCGAACGAATAAGTATTCTATGCCATTTATTCCATTCACGGGGGTAAATCATCATTATCATTCCATCGTGTTTGGTTTTGCACTGATTCAGGATGAAACAGAGGATACTTTTGTATGGGCTTTTGAAAGTTGGCTTCAAGCGATGAACAACAAGGCACTAGTTACCATTATCACTGATCAAAAGTTGCTAACATTATCACTGACCAGCACCACGATTTTGTAATCTCTTCCTTTCAAGTTGAAGCTAAATAAAAAGGAAAGCCATATTAATGAAATTTAAGAAAAGAAGAACAAAATAATTTCTCTCATCAATTTTAACACAAATAAAAACTATGAAATTGTCTTACCACTTTTCTCACACCCTCATTGGCAACGGGAGTTCCTCCAGTAACTGATTCAGAGACATATGGATAAAACACTGGTGGCAAAATGAAATGATGTAAAATCAATGGTTCACCCAATAAAACATCAGCCTACAATTCAATAGAAATGTATAACTAAATTAGGAGAGAACAAAGTTACCCACTTATGTCAAACCCTGGTATTTTACCCTGCAGACCACTCACAACAGACATGACTGCAACATGAAAGTCAATAATGAGAAAAAATAATTATAATCTCAAGAAGTCTATGCTACATAACAATATGAATACAACACAAAATGAACCATAACAATACCAGAAAAACATTGAAATAAAAAATTGTTTTGTTGCAATACATTGTTTCCAAAATTTACAGTGAGTGAGATAATAGATGCGAAAGTGACACCAGTCAACTCCGAATCTAAAGTTTGTTCGTTACAAATATGATTCGGGAATGTCCCTAGCTTTGCACATCCTAAGCTCATGTGCTATTCTAAACCTAAAATTATAAGCCTCGTTTAGAGTCCACCTCGGTTCCTCCATGATGTTTATACGGTGCAAAAAGAAATCCACGTACTTTGCAACATATATGCCACAATCGTCTGTGTTTCATTGTCTCGGTCTATTCACACAGACTTCAACTTTCGGCTTTGATTTTGGCCACTTTGTTGTAGGATTTGCATAACGAAGCAGCAAAGGAATTAACTCCACCTATAAACCAGAAACCCATTACTTATAAGTCTGAAGTAGTAGGAATTACATGTCTGTGTAATGACATGAAAAAACAAGAAATTCTTTAATGAACTCACCACAACCACAAAGAAGTTTTGGTATAATTATGACAATGGCATTAATGGCTTGTCATCATAAAGTGGGTTAAGTAGCATTACTTTCCACTTGTTGACACTCCAAATAAACAAGCAAAAATAACTGTTGGTTTCGTTGAAGACTCGAACGAATATATAATCACACTCATGTACTGGGGAACCAACTGTAGGATTGATGTAACTTCTTAGAAATTTTCGTATGGTTGGCATGTTTACTCCGGTACTTGGTAAGTTTTGGGTACCTAACAACGCAAAGTGTGTTGGCATAAAATAAAATTGAGCCCATCTTTGGATACCTTCTTTACACATTTTAGCTTCTCTGTCTCGCAACAACAACAAATATGCATCCAAGACATGTTCCCATAACCAACCATTGGGTCTCAAACAGTTAACATCTTTAAATTCAAACTTGTATAAACCTTCTGGATGGCTATGAGGAAAGTCTGATGGGTCCTGAGTTGAACTAAACCAATGTTGATTTAGCCAATTGATTTTCCCTATCTTCAAGTACTTAAAAAAGTGAGTGTGCTTTGTTCCCTCCATCCTTCTAACTAGCAATTTCTGACTATGTCGAGTAGAAGGGCCAACACTAGGCTGAGTCTCTTGAACTGTAGGCTGGGATCCTGACATATCAATCTCCATCTGCCCAACTTGAGGTTGCGATGGATTTGGATTGATTGGAACCCCTCTATAGTCATTCATGAACAACTGGTATAATGTATTGAACCATGTGTCATACATGGTTCTTAACTCAGGTGGATGTCCAATTGACAACAGCTTTTCAAATATAGCTTTAGCACTCTCAATCTACAATTAAATAAAAAAATTATATTAATAAAATAAGATAATCAGTTAAAAACACAAAAATATTAATAAATATTATAAATTGAACAACTTACAGTGCTTACAGCCACATATTGGTCAATGAATACCCGTGGCTCATAATCTTCCCCTTGACGCCTAAAGGGTCGAGGATGGTGTATCCGTCGTCGAGTAATTTCTCTATACCATGTCATATAATCCTCGGTAGATATATGTTGTAAAGCCTCCAACACTTGTCCTTCTAAACTCTCCATGTATACATCCCACAATCGAATATAGTTGGCCCTATGGTTTTTAAAATTTATTATCTCAAATAATTTGTGTTCCTTCTGCAATTCCACCATATTTTCGACATGAGATGGATACGACTGCAAATATTCAAATTGCCTCATAAATCTGTCAGGCATTTGGAACTCAACAATGTCGTAATGTATCAATGGTATACGAGCGACTCCACCTAACCTTGCCTCAAAAAAATCCCAAGACAAACGTCTATCAAATAACTGATATAGACGCCACACCCCATCTGTTTCCAACATATTATCAAACTCTCCTCAGTAAAATGTAAGATGGTGATGTGGATTTTTACATACTGATATTGTTTTGAATTAGGATCAAAAGAGGAGTATGCCCAGATAATGCCCTAGGTACCAACTTCGGGACATAGGCTTAGGGGTAGGACGACCAATGTTGAACCGTTTCACGAGCCCAAATCATAAGAAGGGTTGCACAACTGCGAATTTTTTTCGTTGTTTTATGAAAGTAGCCTCATGCAAACCCCCCTATACAAATGCCCTAAAACCGCCGCCCCCAAGCATATGTAACTACGTCTTCCAATCTTTTCAATAACAACAAATATCTAGGATGCACAACATTTTTACTCTTGGTTGGAAACAAAATAGCGCCACACAAGTACAACAGATATGCCTTAGTGTGTTTTACGACATCATCTGGAGTAGCATCACCAGGTACTTGACCATATCTCTGTCTTAACCAGGGCAAACTTATGCCCCCCCCCCCCCTTTATAGCATTGTTCCCACTCATCTACTACAACTTGTTGCCCAAAAACCCTTATAAAATAGCTTTTGGAATTTTCTAATTCTCCGCAAGTCAAAGCTTTTCCTAATACGGGTAACCCAAATAAAAATCCCACATCCTCTAAAGAAATGCTAATCTCTCCACAATTTAAGTGAAACGTATTTGTTTCACTTCTCCAACGTTCAACCAGAGCAGATACAAGAGATGCATCAATCTTTGACACTATAGCTTGATGACAAAATATACCAAAACCTACTTGTTCCAACAAATATTCTTGTTGTTCAGTCAAGTTCCATTCGGTTAATTTTGCAGACATTTGACAAATTTCTAACATACCCCTATCCTACACGTCCAACAACATAAAAACATAAATCGTCACAACATAAATGTTTCTAACAAATATTTAACAAAATGAAAGTTGTTATACATTAATAAACTTATAATATTTTGCCATAAGTCTGACGATACGTGATTTTCTTGGTCCCATAACACAAGAGGATTAGCAGGTCCGGGATTAATATCCATATGTTTCCTACACATTCATCAAAATGTCGAGTATTAAATAATATATAAAAATTCTCATCAAAAATAGTAATGTTCAAAATGAAAAATATAACCAAGCACGTGTTCTAAATACTAATTTTTATAATATTATTTATCCTTCACCAGGTGCTAGAGAGTTTTTCATTATTTCAATTTAGGAAGACAATGACATTAAAGTGGCTGAATCAATTTCACAATCTAGGGTTTGAGCCTCAAAGCAGTGAGAATCAACATAAGGAGTACATGAGTACATGTACAAAAAAATACTCTTGGAGCAGCTCCCATAAATAGACACAATTCAAAACTAGGAACTTCAGAAATGTATCATCCTACTTCTACATGATCAGCCAAAAAAATAAAAAAAAAACTAGTGGTTTCTAACTTAATTTTCATCCAACCGAACTCCACCACCATTAAACTTTCAAAGTAAGCCTTCAGTTTATAAATTAAAAGTAAATATGGAATCACAAAAATGAAGTGATGCCCCTAATAACAAAGATCAAAACAACACAAAATGAAGAAATTGTGTTAGGGCAATCTGTTGAACAAAGTATGTAACATCATCGCACTAGGTTATATGCAAGCATGTACAAAAGCAAAAACAAAAATACCTGGTCAATCGCTTAAGGGTTTTGACAATTTGATAGATGAATCGCACGAAAAAGGAGAGAGGCAATCGGTCAGAAATCGCAGTAGGGTCAGATTTTCACAGCAGAAGAGAGGGTTTACTCGAAATCGCAGCAGATGATGGAATCACACAGAGAAGGGTTTGGTTTAGAGGATTCGCTCGAAATCGGTTTAGGAACTGAAATCGCATTACATATCGAAGCAGGGTTCGTAGCAGTCGCAAGGAGGGTTTAGGCTCTTCAACAGTCGGCGGGAGGGTTTAGTCTTCAACAATCGGAGGGAGGGTCTAGTTGAAGTCGCGAGAAGGGAGGGTTTAGTCTTCAACAGTCGGAAAGAGGGTTTAGGAACTCACACGCAGCAGCAAAACTATCGCGTGGCAATTGGATATGATATTAGATAGAAATCCGCTACTTCAACTAGCGGATAAGATTCACCTTCTGCTACTTCATCTGGCGGACGGGCGGTGTTAATTTTTAATCCCAGCGCTTGATTTATATAATGTGTGGTTATGATGCTATTTGCCCAATTTTCCTCCATAGAAAATACTTGCATATGGATCATTCCCTATATATATATATATATATATATATATATATATATATATATATATATATATATATATGTTTTCACAAAAGTATACACACACATATAAAAGATATTTAAAAGTTATTTAACTTTTATATAACTGAGCATAAATTTATATCTGCTTACACGAAAGCATATTATATTTGATCTCAAAATTGCATATCTTCTTATACGAGAAGCATATCACACACATATAAAAGTCTTTGAACTTTTATATACAAATCTGATCTTTAATTGCTATTTACTTATTTGAGAAATAACAAAAAGTGATTTAAACATTTATATATCTGCACTGAATTTTATCTACTTACCTTAGAAACATAATTTTATCAATCTTTTGTAAAAAGGGAAAAAGGGAAAAAGGGAAAAAGAGAAGAATTAGTTTATATTAGGTATATGTGAAAAAGACAAGTAATCCTTAGACCAATACCGAGTCTTAAAGAAGTCTACGGAAAGTTGAATTTCTAGTGTACTTGTGAGGTGAAGGATATATCTTTCTCTTACCAATTAAAAGACGAAAAAAGACGAACAAAATTTTACCAAACAGCTTTACATTTTTATTGAATAATCGTTAAAAAATATTAAGAGGTAAACGAACACCACCGAACTAAGGTTTCATTTGCCAAGAATCGTAGCGCTCGAGTACCAATTGTTAATAACTGAATCTATATTAAATTTCAGTTCTTAAGAATGAAATAAAATTGAAGGAATAGAAAGAACTGAGAATTACAGGAAAATGATGGTACAACAAGAAATGGAAAGAATGAACTTCGGCAAAAAGGGGTTTTACCCCACTGTAGTTGTACTCTTTTCCTTGTAAAGTATGTCCAAACCCACACAAATGCATAAAGAAGAGGCTCGGAGAAATTGACAACATAAATGACCAGAAGATTACCTAGACACTTTAACCATCATCGTTGTACAAACATGACTGCTGAATCCTGATAAATTAGGTCAAAAATTTGACTGGTAATTTTACCAGTAATCACACTGCAGTTAACTTGAATAGAAGTTCAAACAGGAAAACACCTTAGTTTTGCATAGAAGTTCAAACAGAAATCCCATCCCACCATTGCACTAAATCGAAAACTGACAAGATATAGCTGATATATACACGATTGCCATGACATCTTAAAATTTTAATGAATTGGGCAATCACAAAGGTACACTATTGTTATATACTTCCGTGATCTAATGAAAGAGGGATACTGAAAATTTTAACACCAACTCGTACTTACTCAGAAAGATATAGAAAATGGATATTCACTTTGATGGCAAAAATATTACAAAAAACGAGAATGTTTCTCTAAGAACAACGCTTACATATCAAATTCACAGGGTTTACCATTAGCAAATACATCAAGGAGCAAAACGAATAACTTACAGTTCTTTGAGATATTATATGGATTCTGTATAACTGTTCTTAGACGACTCATTTCACTACGTAGCCTGATCTGATCAAAGTTTACCTGTCTAGCAAAACTTGACCTTAATCTTCCTTGTCCACTGACTCATGTTGTTCTCTGCGTTCAGCCTGAGAAATGGAGCTGCTTGTATGATCTATCTGCTCTCGAGTGCCAACCCTCAGAGGCTCTTCTTTACCGATAGTTTGGATGAGCATAATCACCGCAACCACAAAAACAATAATGTAAATAGATCTGATTCCAATTAATGAATTGATAAAACCAATCAATGATGGACCACTAATTTGTTTCTGTATTACACTTCCATCTCTATATGACTCCAGAAATCGTGTAACTTGTGACCCCTGATCCTCATCACTGATGCTATCTGAACCAATTACCTACGACAAATATAAATGTCAGAAACAAGAACTTAGTTATATACCTCTAAATGACCCTAAGAAAGGGGCATGTGAAGGCTAATACCCGGCATCAATAGACAACTAGGTAAAAAAATTTAAACACAAAAAAAAAAGAGAGGACTAGTATACACAGTAAATATTTCTTAAGCGGTAGAAATTTCAAGTAAACGATAATGGTTCTTATTCGAGTTGTCTTTGCTTACTTGATTCAGGCTAGCTTATAGGATATTCAAGGGAGTATTTTTATGTCCTCATAAAGTAGGGTCCCCCAGAACCGTTTCGCTCACTTTGAGGGTTAGAAATATAGTATTGGGCTCTAAAAAAGAAGGTAATGCGCATAATCTGGCTAGGGATCCATGAGTTGATTGTATACTTTTGTATACTTGCATGAGAGAGAGCAATGAGGAGGTGGTCATATGTGAGAGAGAGAGAGAGAGAGAATGAGTGAGAGAGAGAGAAGTTTCCCCGGTATAATATGTTATTGGGGAGAAATGTTGAGCTGTTATGGATTTTCACGAAAAGTACCTTGAGATGCTGTCATTAATGTAGTACATTTCCCCCATAGGAAAATCAATATTCACTAGCCTTGCAAGGAGCTAGCTGTCCCCTTTCTAGTCCAAAAATATCTAGTAAATCTAGCTACAAAGTGCTGGAGAGTAATCACTGTCCACAAGATTCATTACATGGGAATTCTTGTCACGCTTTAATCACAAGTGTGATAACTTAAACACCCATTAGATGGTACAACGTTTGTACATGGGTCATGGATTGGCAAAATAACCTGGGTCACAATGTTCACATATATCTGGGTCACAGAATTTACAGCTCCAAATGTGCATTGATAGTAGACATCGATTCTTGTATCACAATGTGAAAAAATTTCATCTAGACTTGTTATTTGAAAAAAGAAAAAATGTGTGACGGGGTGAAATACTGGAATCAGAATATGAACATAAGAAAGGTTTATTGGGGAAAACAATGGCTAAGTATTTAATATGACACGGGAGTACAATAAATATTCTACCCAGTCATCCTAATGTACAGCAATATAACAATCATTTGGCAGAATCCAGACAATGTCCAGGACTAGTACCAAGAGAGCTGCACCCTAGCCTCAACATGATTGTCTTCACGAATTAGTCCAACCAAAGCCCAAATTATCTCTGATGCAGTTTCATAACAATGAGGAATTGAGGTAAAGTGGTAATAATCAAATCACAGGTAAAGTGGTAAATAGATCTAAGAATTCTTATTCTCGCATGTTGTGTCAATGTAACCTTGCCCTCCATCTCTTATTTTGATAAATTCTTTCAACAATCTGTTATCTTGAAAATACTACACATCACTTGATATTTATTACTAGACAAATTTGCTTTTTATTAGACAGTGGAATATCTATTTTCCTAACTTGAAAATAGAAACACTTAAAAAATAAAAATAGCTCCTCAATCTCTATGAATATCGAAGAAGACCGCTAGACCATGAAAAGCAGAAATTCAGGTGTTCCTTTCAGTCCAATGCAAACCACAGCTCAAAAGGATTTTAGCATCCTTGCTCCTCCAAACTAAACTGAATGTATATTAATGTAGCTCAGGAAATAAGACAGAATTAGGAAACAATTTGAGTGTACGGATGAAATAATGATTAGAATGGAAGAATTATGATAGAAAGATTTTGAGTGTGGGAGGAGTACCTCCTTGGACAGGTCTTAGAAAGAATTATTTATTTCAGTTACCGGAAAAAGAAAAAATCTATTTATGGTGAACTAGCTATGGAGAAAAAAACATAGTAGTAGCATAAACTGAATCTTTTTAAATAAAAACAAAAACTGATTTCATTCAACTACTTCCAAGAAAAGAAGTAATAGAAAACCAATATATTTAGCCATGTCATGTCATATTATTTTGATCCATTTCAAACCAATATATATTTACTTATATGTAAGGTAACTTCCATATACCTTATCGCTCCATAGTCCATACAATAAGATTATCATTTTCATTCACTCTTTCCATTTCTTTTTCTTTTCCTTTTTTGATATAATACTGAGTTTGGAAGCTAACTGCCTAAATATGTGGTCTAGGTATCACCCAGGTACTTAAATGTATTATACCAATTTAGCGTGCAATAAAATAGAAAATCAGGCATTAGTTCAAGATAATTCAATGCAAAACTTCAAATACAAAATCATTTTCTTTTTCCAAGAATTGGTAGCTTATTTTGCGAATAATTAAAGGAACTAAGAAACTTACTGAAAAATATTTCTCATTTCCATCCCATACGATCATCTTTGGCAGTACAGTTTTCTTGTTCACTTCAAATGATTCAGCAAAATCCTGCCACTGCTTGACGCCAACAAAACCAAATAGGAAATCACGGTTTGCAGATGCAGCAGCCTTCAATACTTTGACCAGTTCCTTTGATTTATCGACCGTCTCATCCTCCATAATTGTCAGAACAATTTTCCTCTTATCATCTCTCAATGACTTTAGAGAGTCTTGAGTTATGGGCAAAGCAAGAGGGAACAAACTCTGTTTTATAAAATCTTCCAGGAATTTGTCTGCATGTTCAATACAAGGAAAAGTAAATCAGCTCTTCCCTATGCTGCCACATATTCAGAGTTACAATTGTAATGAAAATAAGTCGGAACTTTCTAGAATTATTATTTAACAAATACAAATACACAAATATAGGTATATCAAGCAGGATACAATTAAAGAGAATGATTTAAACTTTTAGAGTAAATCTTCAGAAAAATGATATGGAGTTGTGCTGATTTCTGAGTTCTGACTAAGATGAATGAGATGGAGTACGATAGTTACAGAAGCATTCAAAAAGATAAATATTAACTCAAACAACATAGGGAAAACAATGTTTGGGACACTCATTAAGTGGAGAGGGAGACATTATTTTGACAAATATGGCAGCCTTGACACTTGTTCTTTTCATAATTATGTTTGATGCAATTGACCCAGAAACTAGTGCACACACCCACCCACCCACCCCCCCCAAAAAAAAAAAAAAAAAAACATCCCAACCCCACCCCTGTTATTTGAACCTGGCCTGTGGAAGAGAAACAGAAAACGTTAAACACAAAACAAAGAACGTGCACAAGCCTCTCCAAATAGCTCAATTTATGTAGTTATTGAATATATTCATTGTCTTAAGAGAGAACCAATTACCTAAATGCTGATCAGTTTGGTTGGCTGAACGGAACAGTAATGTAAAATATGGTCCACTCGGGGCTATATAGGGTTAAAATCTTTTGACGTGATTTCAGATACATAGTTTTCTTCAAGTAAGTAAATGAGTATAAATAAAATACCTATTTCTGCATTCATTTACAGACATATTTTTCTTCACGAAAGTGCATGAGTATAAATAAAATACCTATTTCTGCATTCATTTTATTTTTGACAAGTAAAAGTATATATGGCGACTTTTCCCTCTATGAGATGAGCCCAGCAAGAAGGGGAAATACCCCAGCATCCGCTTCTCAGATTGGGATAAAAGTGCCATTAAAGCTCAGAGCCAAGCAATATTTTTTCTCCTAAACACTTTCATGATATTAGTACTCCTACAGGTATGTCCATCCAATTAAGGTAAATAACAGAAAAGCCTGATTCTTGTGAAATTATTGTGGATATTTCTGTGTATGGAAGATGGAAGAATGTTACTTAACTAATTATTGTGGGGCCGTCGGTATATTTCGGCAAAAGTCGGGATCTTCTGATTTTGCAGTAGGTGTTCCATTGACGGGTTCTCAGCCTACCATTTGGAGGCTCAATCATTGCTTCTTGAATTGATATGGGCTTTCTATAACTGCAGGGCTATGATTAAATGCTCCACAGTCTACTGATTTTGGTGTGCCATCTATCTTTTATTAGTACCTTAAAATCTTTAGTCAAACCTGTTCTTTTAGATATAAAGTGTATGGGCCGTCTTTTTGAGGAATTAACAGATCATTTGCTCTTGTATTGTGAGGTTGTTAGTGACTTATGGCGTTGATCTTCATGCTTTTTGGAGTTGTTTTGATGATGTCGTACAGGGCTTGTAGGAAGCATGGAGAGGAGTTGAGTTTGCAGGAGAATAAAGGAACCGTTGGGATATGGTGCCTCATTGTTTGTTGGTTGGTAATTTGGGGGAGTGTAATTGGAGATATTTTGATGGGAAGGAGCACTCCTTTGTGCATATTAGATCCTTATTCTTGAACCTCTTTCAGCTTCTTTTTTTTTGGCGGAACAATTTCTGTCAGGGTTCTATTGTGTTTTATGTTGATCCTTTGTAGGAGTTTAGCCTGATAGCTTGAGATGGTTTTTTGGTGTATGGTTGTATCCTAGTCTGTGTAGGGGTCACTGGGCTATTTGTTGGTATTAATAAAGTAGTTTAGACCAAAAAGCATACATTGTTCTGCTTCCTAGCTTAGTAGCACGAGATCATGTGCTTGCTTAAGCAAAATTCTAGAAACTTTCATTATATACAATAATCCCGTTCCTTTTTCCGCATCTAAGGTTAATTATTTCTATCTTTTTCGGAGATTTGAACTAATGTATCAGCAAAGTATATAACAGCAAGCAGTTTTAATCTATAGGCTCAATAATATATTAAACTAACCTTCAAAAGGCCCATAAAAAATGGCCTGCTCATTATAGCTCGGATGAAGGGCTACCAAAGCAGGCGTTTTATCAAAATCATACAACACCATGGCGTCATCAGAAAAATCTTTTGCCACAGAGAACCATGCTCTTTTCTTGTATTTAACTGCCAAATCTGATATCACAGATTCATTCAGACCAAAACCTAAAAATATAGGAAACGGAGCGCCTGCTGCTTCAACAAATTGACTAATAGCAGAATCAGAATCGAGAATGGAAACATCTGGAGCAACAAATTTCTTCAAGAATTGAACAATTAAATCCGCTTTCCTTGGTCCATAATAATCTGTTGGGACTCCATGCATAAAAATCTTTAGGGTGGGAAACCCGCTGCATCATCAGAGAAAATGTTTGTGAGTAAAATATTGAGACATACCACGAATAAATGTTTCATAATATAGGTTTTTTTCTCATGATGTAGCATCTTTTTCTTTGTTAAACAGACTACTTTCAAAGTTGAACGTGATATGAGGCCAAGGATGCATACTCAATGTCATATTTAGAAGCAAGATGTGTATATTTGTCAGCATCTACTTTAGCAATTACAACAGGATTCTTTGATCCGGCAAGGGCAGCGGCAGCTTTGTCTAACTGCAATGTGACAAAATTAGAACCGTCAGTTTCTTGCTTTGATATGGTACCCATATATTAACAAAAAGCATAGTTGTCACTTGTCAAAATCTTATGATACGCGATTAGTATCGTACCTTAGTATTGTACGATACGATATGTCGACAATTCAATACGTATCACAGGGTGAATCGAAAATGACACCGTATCTTACGATTCAGTTACGATTCGATACGATTCTTACGAAACCGATACAATGCACGATACTTTTTAAAGTTAGCAACCGACTTGAAAAAGTTTTTTTATGTAGAACCAAAAAATAAAACCAAAACTTTTAAGACTTCTACCATTTCAATTGAAGATGTTTTTAGTATAAACATATTCTATATCGCTTGATGATATCGCTTGATGAGCCTTTAATCACTTTTTAGAGATTTATATCTTCTTCAAAATGTCGCTTTATTTTTCTCACGTCACTTTCTATAAGCAAATACATAAATTTCCACTTGTTAATTTAAATTATTCTTTTGTTTTTGTTTTATAGATTAAACGTGAATCTGAATTTTCGTTTTCTTTTGTTACTCTATAAAGATTACTAAAATAATATATAATAAATCTGAATCTTTGGCTATTATCTAACTTTAAAATTTATTTTTAGTCTATAATAATATTTACTTAGACTACTTTTATCTATAGTCAAGCTAATATGCTTAATTGTCTAATAAATTGTTTGTTTTATATGTCTAAATATATATTATCACATTTTTCATTTCATTTCCATATCGTACGATAAGATTCACGATACGATACGTGAAACACGATATGGGGAGTCTTCGATACGATATGATTCACGATTTGATAACTACTATGACAAAAAGAATAATTGATGGCATCATTATATTACATCTGTTTGCACTGCAGTGAACAACCTGGAATCTCCATAGCCAAGCATATCTAATCATTAGGAAAGTAGTTGAGAATTGGGGGATTTCTCAAAATTCTATTTTAAAATAAAGGGGAACTTCGCAATATATACATTTCTTGAGAGAAATGATCATCTAAATGGAGAAAACTAGTAACAATAGATAATGAAATTCCCAAGGATGGCCTGCATGTAACTATGTTAGCGGTCAACTTAGTATCCTGTAGTAGAACTTTTGGAAGAAAAGTAAAGGAAATTAATTTTCATATCTGCTGTTTAAGTATATAAGAAAAGCATATATATATTTGAAAGGGGATATAAAGAATTTTGAACTTTGAAGAGACCAATACTTGTTGTAAAGTTATCCACTTTTTTTTTTTTTTATAATAGCTTTCATGTTAGGGCCAGATCTATGGGGCAGTACTTGCTTAAAGGTAATGAGCAGGTCTTTGATAGATTAAGAAGGAAAAGGAAAATGTTACAGTAAATTGGATCTATAATTCTATATATACGAGCCATATAGCTGTCCTCATACCAGACACAATTTATGGGTCTCATGAAGTCTCGTCATATAGGACCTCCAGAAAGGTCGTTTTAGGTACGATGAACATAATAGAAACAAATCAGAAGTAGGACACATCATAAGATATTGGTCGAGCATGTTTCACTCCTTTTCTTTCCTGGTCAATCTAAAACCAAAGTACATTAAAAAAAAAAATTACTTTAAAGTATTTATAGGACACATCAACCGATATTACAAATACACACAGAGATATATACATATAATAAAACACTAGCTTCTATAGTTCTATTGTAAATTATTCCCTCCGTCCAACTTTATTTGTTCTAATTGACTTTTTATGGTCAAATTGACCATATTTAGAATTTCTTCTTAAATTTATTAGATATAGGCACAAATTTATTATCATAAGAAAGGACATCGAATATACTCCATTTTGGAATTCTGTCTTCATCATTTTCACAAGTAAAGATGCAAGAGAATTATTTGCAGTGGACATGAATAACTCTAAGATGCCCCCACCTAGTTTACTTTTCTGTTTCGTTTGAATATTTTATTTATTGTTGTAATGAGATGTTTTATTAAATTCGTAAGACTTGTCTCTTTGGATTGAACTATTAAGATTATATTTCCTCAAGAGATTGTAATATTTATACTATAACTGTAATTGCAAAGGCTTCTGATTCCCTTTGCCACTCTTATCAGTACGAATATTTTCTCAGTGTTTTCTTCCTTGGCTGTGTAAATTCTCTTTGTACGTATAAATGTATGGTGTTAAATGCAGTCTTCCAACTTCCTACGGACATTATTAGACCGGTGTCAATTATAATAATGAAGCACAATATCATATGCCCCAGAATGACCGATATCTTCCATTTTTTGAGGTATAAATGTTTCTTTTTCTCTTAATAAAGTGTATATTAATTATACATGTTGTATGAAGTTTTTCTTTTCTATATTTTATTAGAATTATAGCTCAAATTTTCGCACCCAACTGGTGGTATGGTCTCATATTTTTATATTTTCTTTGTTCATTTTTATATAACATTTCTTACTGATTAAATTTGTTTCTTGTATTTTCTTAGATAAATATTATGTTGTCGATGCGGATTATCCAAACACAAAGGGCCACATGGCTCCTTATACAAGAGAATTTATAAGGTATCACCTCCCAAATTTTTGTCATGGTAGAAAAAGAGAAACACGTGCAACAAAAGAGGTTAAAGATAAGTTTAACTATTTACATTCCTCTTTAAGAAATGTTATTGAACGTACATTTGGAGTGTGGAAGGCAAGATGGGATATTTTGTGTGATATGCCATTTTTCTCAATCGAGACACAAAGAAACATTGTTATTGCATCAATGGTCATCCACAACTACATAAGAAAAAAATCTTGCTCAGACAATGCATTTCAAGTAGCTGAGAAGGAGGGATATCGTCCAGAAGATGTTATTGGTGGTGGTGATGACAATGTTGTACATTGGGGTGGATTTACTTCGGTTAGTAATGGTTTAATTATACAAGTAATGAGAGATAATATTGTATTAAGAATCTCTAACTTGGAATAAGATTGTAGTTGATATGTTTACAGAATTTGTTTAATGTTTTATTTAATGAAATTATGGATGATTGTTATGATATAATATTGAATCAATGTATCTTTTTATTAATGTCCTTTTTAGTAATCTTTACATTTAATTTTAACTTATAAGTCATTATCAGCCTAATACCTTCATAACTTGTTTTAACTTAAATTCTAACTTATAAGTCAAATTGGTGCCGAGCGCTTTTACTTATAAATCGCAACTTATAAATCAACTTAAATTTAAACTTTTAAGTCATTTTAAGTCGCAACTTAAAATAACTTATAAGTCAAATTAAATTTTAACTTCCAAGTCATTTTAAAATAAGTTGTTGCCAAACGGGCCCTTATAAGTCATTGCCGAACAGCCTCTAAAATAAATAAACTGGTACTTAATTGTGGTGTTGGTGTGATAATGATAAGAAGATATTATTTAAACTGCCTATAGATTAAAAGGGAATTTTTTTAAAGGAAATTTTTTTGTCAAATGGGTCTCTTATTGTGGAAGAGAGGGAGTACTAATCTGATCCACACAAAAAGAGTCTTATTTCACTTTTTAAAGAGAATTTGCTAATTCCTAAAATTTGAAATTGACGGAAGTTTTAATCTATTTTAAAAAAGAATTAGTAGTCATTTTCAGATAGTCTGCAATAATTACTATTATACTAACGAAAAACTAAATGAATTCGTAGCAGTTTCTAGTGTTAAGTTTATTAATTTTAGAGCTATATATGGAACAAAATTACGTCCTTAATATGTAAAATATGGAGGGAGTATCATGTTCCTTGTTTATAAGTGTTGGGTCATGATATTTTATCTCTTTGGGCCGGGTGTATTGGGCTTATTCTTTTAATTATTCTATTGGGCCTTTATTATTTGAACTATGAAAGTCATTAAGCCCAGTCATCATATTATTTTCATTTCAAAACTATAAAGGCCAAGATTGAGTCGGTGGATCAATCCTTTAGACATTTTAATATCTACATCTTTGACTTGTAATGATGAAAAAGCATGTCGGTTGACTAAATAACCTGCCATGCATTAATGTGGATGGGATCATAATCGGTCGGCGGTAGTAATGCTTGATGACCAAAGCGGTGGATAAACTACATGCGATCGGCGGGACCCATCGAGTAAAAGGGGTGTGTGGTAGTAGTAGTGGGTACGGTAATTGAGCAAAGAGGGTATAACTTAGCAAGGAAGTCTTCACCAAGAGGTACGTTCTCAGACACTACATCATTCAGAATTACATACACACAGAGAATTTTTTATTATCTCTTTATCTCAATATACTAAGTGATATAGCCTCCGTTTTCGATAAATCTTGTGAACACGTATACTAACTCTCACGCCTGAGCTATCCCCGACGGGCGCCGCCCGTCGAAGCTTGTGGTGTTTATTGTGTTTACGTTGCGGGATCAGGACGTTTTAAGTGATTGGGACGTGACAAAAGATCTTGGCGTTAACATTGGGCGCTAGAAGGAGGGCTTTTTCAATCACAATCGTTTAAATTTGCTTGAAAGATGATGAGGAGTAGAGATGGTACCGGAGGAAAGGAGGCGATGGGCATTAGTTCATCAACGCCTCGTATTTCGATAAAGGATCGCTGGGTCCTTCTAAAAGTGCTCGTGAGAGCACGGCTTCTAAGCCTGATTCGGAAGAACTTCGTCCAGAAGATCCGTGGTGGAGCAGACGAAAGTTGGTTTTCAATGACGATAAAGGCGTGATCTTGATCGAGAGCAGGTGAAAGGTTCGGCAGGCCGAACTCATCGTAGAAGTGGTCAAGAAGGCAGAGCCACCAAGTTGGCAAGGATGGCGGACGAAGCGAGATAAGGCTTTGGAAGTTTTGTTAAAACAAAGGAAGATATAGCCGAGCAGATGCTTGCTTGGTGAATGAGTTGAGGGACGAAGCATCTAGCCGTATTCATTCGAGAAAGCGGAGTAGGCATAAGGATGTACCCGTCGGAAGGGTAAGGGCCGGAACATTACATGCATGTGTCGAGGATCATTCTCATGATAGGAGGAGATCGAGGAAGCGAGCGCCTTGACCTCGAAGAAAGCAGCGGCGATCGTTAGATCGATTCATCGCGACGATGAAAGACGAAAAAAGCAGTCGAGAGAAATTATGCGAAGCTTCGAAGGTGGAGTACAAACATAACCGTTCTTATCACGAGGATGAGATTATGCATACTAGTAAATCAAGAAGTCCCTTAAGAGGCGATAGGATCGGCGAGAGAAAGGTCGATCCATTCGAAAGGCCTAGTGTCGCCCGGAGAAGGAGATCTCATCCTGACGAAGGTGTTGATTTTACGATAAGAGAGTTGAAAGAACTCGAAAACAATTGGTGAGGTCCAACAGTGAAGGATACGGAAAGAAAGCGTCCCTTTTTCCTCGATATTCTCGAGGAGAAGGCGGATGTTACCAAAAAGTTGCCTCGTATGGAAAGCTATGATGGGTTAGGAGATCCTTATGACCGTAGTCGAGCGTTTGGCCCATTAATGGATTCTATGACTTTCTTGATCTTGCTAAATGTCACACTTTTGTCACTACTTTGAGAAAAGGCGCGAGACGGTGGATGGGGACTTTACCATCGGATTCTATCTCCTCGTGGGTGAACTTTGTGATAAGTTCCATTTGCGTTTTGAAAGCAAAGAAGAAGAAGGAAAGCTTCTGAGGCTCTTTAGCCAGTCGTGATTCTGATGAATCTTTAGGCGATATGTAAAGAGGTTTAGGGAAGCGGTGAGACGGATATCCGATCTTAATGATCTCAATTTGTTGGGTTGTTCGAGAATGGGCTAGATCTAGTTAAATCGGAGAAATTGGTAAAGAAATTGATGTTTCACCATCCAAGAAAAACTAGTGAAGCCTTCGACAAAGCGAGAGGGCTATATTGTTGTAGAAGAGGCTATGAGCGATCTGAAAAATCCTTCTTTGAGCCAATTAAAGGAGGTAGAGGTTCCCAAGGCGATGTTGATCGAGAGAAGAGTGGGAGGGTACAACGAGGGCGGAAGGTAGCTCGAAGAAATACGATAACTTCGTGGCGACAAAAGCGTGATCGTACACTGTTTCTACCGAAGGTTAATAAGGTTTACACCAGTTGAATCTGAGAAGGTCGATAATTTTGGATCGAATCCGAAACCGACCTTTCTTTGAACCACCTCGTGATAATTACAAAAGCGGGGACACGGCGATCCTCGCAAATATTGTGGTTATCATCAATTGCTGCTGGTGGCGTGACACTAATGAGTGTTGTAATTTAAAGGATTTTGTAGAGAAGCAAGATTAAAAGCGGCTGGCGATTGATATGTGGTGAGAAAGACCCGTCGGTCGTCAAGTCAAGTCATTAATCATCTTATTGAAGCGGTTCAAATCTGCTTTGTTCAAAATGCTCCACACACCGCAAGCAAGTCGTTGATGTAATAGCTGGTGGGTCTGTTGGGAAATTAGTAGGGAGAAGAGGAGGTCTTATCTTGATTGATTATGTCGATGTGAGATCTTTACTACGAAGATTGTGGGCCTTTTCGAGAGCTGTTATTTCGTTTACGGATGCGGATTATCCTTGAAGCCCGTTGAACCGCGTGAAGGGGCATTGGTGATCGCGGTATGAAGTGGGCTCGGTGGATGTAAAAGCAGCGTGATGATAGATAACGGATCTTGGTGGACATTCTTTATGCCCGTGCTTATCGGAGAATGCGTCTCGATGAGCACAAAATGGAGGTCGGACGGGGAGGCTCCTCTATATATGGTTTGTGACGACCGGTCGAAAGTGGCGAGCCTTTATTGAACTCCTGTTATCTTGGCTTGCGGCCCCTCGGCAAGTGGAGATAACTTGTAAATTTTATGTTGTGTGCGTGGATTATTTCTGGCGCCATTTTGGGAAGACTACATTGTGACTCTTCAAGTTGTAACCCATCCCACATTTCAAAATCAAATTCCCCGGTAGCGTGGAGTAGGTGAAGTGATGGGTGATTTAGACTGGCAAGACGATGTTATCGAAGCAGCTGTTATTTAAATCGGGAGTGGGGTTAGTAAGCGAGAAAAAAACGATGGCAATTGAGATCGAACCCTTCACCGAGAAGCGAGCTCAGAACCTTGGTAATCCTGCTTTGGGGGACGAGAGGAGATTGAGTTGGTCGTCGGAAGCCGAGACAAGCGCAGTGAGGATTGGTTGGTCTGCAGAACCTCTTGGACAAATCTTATGGAACTCTTGCGATGTTATGTTGATATTTTTGCATGGGAGCCACTGAGCGTACAGAGTTAATAGGAAGGTTCTTTGAGCATAAAATTTGGAGATAGATCCTTGAAGAGGCGGTTAAATCGGAAGAAGCGGATATGCTGCTCGAGGCGTCGGAAGATCATCGATGAAGAGGTTGCAAAATTCTTTGGTTGGCGACTTCATCTATGAGATTGATTACCACGAGTGGATAGCAAATGTAGTATTAGTGCGAAGCATAATGGAAAGTGGTGGCGGTGCATCGACTACTGCAAACCTCAACAAAGCTTTGTCAGAAGGACTTTTATCCTCTGCCTCATATCGATCGACTCATCGATGCCACTTGGGTATGCATTACTAAGTTTTATGGATGCTTTTTGAGGTTATCATCAAATATCCATGTCTGAAGAAGACATTCCAAAAGCAGCGTTTATTACACCGATTCGGTGTATCATACAAAAAATGACTTTTGGCCTCATTAATCTTTGGAGCTACCTATCGAAAGGATGATGAACTTCGTATTCGATAAATTTGGGAGGAACATGGAGGTTTATGTAGATGACATGATCGTGAAGAGTATCTGATTCGAGAAGCATTTGGACGATACGGAGGAGTGCTTTCAAACTATTCGTTATCGTCGATTAAGGCTTAACTTGAGCCAAATGTACTTTCGGCCTTAGTGCGGGAAAGTTTACGGGTTATCTGGTCGATCGAAAGGGCATCGAGGCCAATCGAGAGAAGATCCGGGCCATCCTTGACATGAAGACTCCTCGATCATTCAAAGGCGTTCAACGTCATTTGGTAGGATGCGGCTTTAAGGAGGTTAAATGTCGCCAAATCTGCGAGCGATGTCTTCCTTTCTTTGACACATTAAAGGGGCAGAAGAATGCGAAGACATTCCGGTGGACTTCAGAGTGTGAAGGCGCTTTCAGGTATAAAGGCGTATCATCTTGGCTCCTTTATTAGTAAAAGCTTTGTCCGGCGAGAGACTTTATATTTGTACCTTCTGCGGCAAGTTCCTTAGCGATTGGAAGCGATTTTGGTTCGGGAGATCGGTGGGAAGCGACATCCGGTCTATTACGTCGCCCGCGTCCTACGAGATCTTTGAAACCGGTATCAAACATTGAGAAATTTGCCTTTGCTTTAATAATTGCGGTGAAAGCTTGGCGGTATTTTCAAAAGGTCGACTCACGGTCATCTACGGATCGACCATTGAAGAAGGTGATGAGCAAGCGAGAGGTCGGAGGCGGACTAGCGGCATGGACTATGGAGTTATCGATTTTTCATCGAGTATCATCCGAAGCGCCATCAAAGCCCAAGCCCAGGTGACTTTATGGTAGTAGAATGCTCGTTCGCAAAGCGGAGATGGATTCTGGGGGGTGAATCTTACGATCGGCGATGGTAGTTCTTGGCGAGGTCGAGAAGTGTATTTGTATGCGAGATGGATCCTCTACGATATTTATTAGTGGGCGGGAATTATTTTAATAAGTCGGAAGGATTCAAAGTTAATGAGCCATCGATTCGGGTTTAAAGCAACGAAACAAACAATGAAATTTGAATCTGAAGCGGTGTTAGCGGTGTCCGATTAGCAAAAAAGTCTCGAAGTCAGCAGTTAATTATCTATAGTGATTCTCGGTTGGTCGTTAAGCAATTTGTCGGGAGATTATGAAGCTCGTGGAACCCGAATGATCAAATATCTGGCGAGAATTAAGAAACCGACTTCAATTTTTCGCTTAAATGCGAGTTTGAGTATAAAGCTTGATGACAATTCTCTTAGATGCATTGTCGAAACTAGCCACTCTGAGATCTGAGATGTCTTTCATGGATCGGTGTATTTGGAAATTTTCTGACGGTAGAGTGTTGTGACGAAGGCATGATGATGTATCGACCAAAACAAAATGTTGGATGACCCCTACATTGAGTATTTGGCGGATGGCGTCCTTCCGCCGGATCAAATGCTAGCAAAAAGAAGATCAAGTACAAAGTACTAATTTTAGTCTTATTGATGGGGATCTCTGTCGATTGGCATTTTCCTCACCATTATTGAAATGTTTGGCTCCGTCCAAGGCCGAGTATGTTCTTGGGAAGTTCATGAAAGGATTTGCGGTGATCGTATGGGCATGAGTCTTTGGCACATAAAGTGCTTGACGACAAGGTTCTTATTGGTAAACAATTTTCAAAGAAGCTCTGATCGTCCAAGAAATCACGAAAAATGCCATTTCGATAGTCGGTCCCATCGACCCCGGAAGAGTTATACTCGATTCTATCTCTATACCCTTATTTATGCAGGGGGTGGATATATTGGGGCCAGATTACCTAAAGCTAAAAGGTCGGGTTAGCTTAAATCATAATTCTTTATTGATTATATGATTAAGTGGGTAGAGGCAAAACCACTTGATTCGATATGAGCAGGAGTGCTTAAAGTTTATAAAGAGTGCGTGGTGTTTCGGCCGGAATCCCTAAGGTATTGATATCGGATGATGGGCGCTTGATTCGTGGGTTCAAAATTTGAAGAATTTTTGAGCGATTTGGGGATCAACCTGAAGAAGACTTACGTGGCTCATCCACGGTCGAATGGGCAAGTTGAGGTAACAACGGGGCTTCTATTTGAGCGGAATCAAGCGTAGATTGGATGAAAGCTAAGGGAGATGGCGGAAGAATTGCTAAGCGTCTTTGTGGGCATACCGAACTACACGAGGACTACTACGGGATTCACCCTTTCGATTGGCTATAATGCGATGCCTTAGTCGGTCGAGATCGGATCTCAAGTCTTGGTAGGTCGATTCAAAGAAATCTGACGATGAAGGGTGAAGGCTAACTTGGACTGCTAGGCGAAGTCGAGAGAAGCTTTAATCAAATTGGGCGCTTATCAGCGAAGGGTGGCCAAGCATTATAACAAAGGCGTCGAACTTCGTAGATTGAAGTGGGAGACTTCGTTCTTAGAGAAGCGAAGCTTACACACCTCAAAACACGGAAAGCTAATGCGAATTGGGAAGGGCGTATATGAAGTAATCGAAGTACAAAAGCAGTACTTATCGATTAAAAGGCACTTTCGATGGTTAGAGATCAAGAACACTTGGCATCTTTGGCGGACTTGAAGTATTTTCAATGAAGATTAAGTCGGTTTATCGAATGCATGTACCACGATTGTTTGATATTAATAAAGATCACTTTTTCACAATTTATCCTTTGGTCTATTTGTCCAGATGGTCACTTTATGGTGTAAGGAGGTATGGTAGGACTCGTGGCCATTCGATGGTAGCCCCAGGTCCTTTTGGTCTATATTGATCTTATCTCGGTGGTGATAAGTCGATGGTCTGTTGTGATGGTCTATGGTGTAAGGAGGTATGGTCTTTCTCTGTTGTCAGATGGTCACTATGGTGTAAGGAGGGTAGGTAGGACTCAGTCTTTTGGCCATTCGATGGTAGCCCAGTCCTGGTTTCGGTCTATATTGATCTCGGTCTATATTGATGGTGGTAAGTCGATGGTCTTTAGTCTGTTGTCAGATGGTCACTATGGTGTAAGGAGGTATGGTAGGACTCATTGGCCATTCGATGGTAGCCTCTCAGTCCTTTTGGTCTATATTGATCTTTATCGGGGTGGTAAGTCGATGGTCACTATTAATCCTTATGTCTTGGTTCTTATACATTTGTCGTCCAAATTTACTTCACGTATGGTGATCTCACTCTTGATGCAGAGTGAGTATAAGTTATTTATTTTGTTTAAGTGTTGAGTTCGGTTTATTTAGTTGATTAACTTGAATCTGTAAAGTAAAATTCAATTCACTTCATTGCATAAGTTAGCTGTTATTATATGCTATGTCTAATTGATAGTTCATCTTATTGGTACTAAATTATGACATGGCCGATCGAACGAAGTCGTAATCAAAACGATTAAAGATTTATCAATATACATAAAATGCTCATTTCATTTAAGTCGATTATAAATTAATTACATAAACATAAAAAGTTTAAAGTAGTTAAATATTTACATAAAACCAAAAACATGATATATATTAGAGCACCGCCTTCATCATCGGAATTGAAAGCAATGCCGAGTCAGTGACGTAGATAGCTTCTCTTTTCCTCGTTCAAGCGGTCCTCATATCCCTCTCGAATAAACCTTCGTGATCTCGACATTAAGTTCATCCAGGAGTCCACATACTCTGCTGAATCTGCTTAGGAGCTCTTGATCAAAATAGGGCCTCGTCCCTCGAAGGTCCTTTATTTTATGGCGGAGCTTGTGGCGCTTGGCCTTATGCCGCCGGGCTTCATCTTGAATCCTCGTCTCGGCCTCACCAAGTTGAAGGACTAGGCTCGATTGGGTGAAAACTCCTCATTTTTTTCGCCTTGAGGGTAAGTTCTCTTCAACCAAACCGGCATTGGGTTGGTCGAGGAGTTTGTTGGCGGCCGGACATGCGTGACCCGTCCCTATATAGCCCTTAGTTAGTCATCGGATGTCTTCAAATCCATCTTGCTGGCGATCGATTCATGTCGAAGGCCGTTGATGGTATGAAAAGCATCTTCACGACCGGCTCTTTCTCGGTCAAGGTCGATTTGACATATTT
This sequence comes from Panax quinquefolius, assembly GCA_020205615.1. NCBI lineage: Eukaryota > Viridiplantae > Streptophyta > Magnoliopsida > Apiales > Araliaceae > Panax > Panax quinquefolius. The sequence continues at coordinate 17,005,331 of CM035153.1, forward strand.
ATCTCTTGTCGCATGAAATCTTCCTCGGCCTCTCCATTTATGTGTCTCGGGACTTGATCGTCAAAAACGACGATTAGCTTACACATTTTCAAAATATTCTAGTCAAGCGTCTAAAAATGCTCGAAAAGGAAAATAGAGATGTGGAGGAAGAAGTGATTGTTATTTACCTTGGCGAATAACTCATTCCCTCGTCGAGAAGATTTCCGTCCGTATGATCTTTGAGCCGGTGGTCGTCGGTGTCTGCGACGAAAGCTCAGAAGAAGTCGAAAAGGAAAGTTGGCGTTGAACACAGGCCCGCGGTCGGAGATCCTGACTTGGCATGATAACCTTGACACGAAGGGCCGGGCCTTTCGGGAGAGGGTCTCGACCTTTCGGGAGAGAGAGAATGGGTACATTCGGGAGGTATAGAAGTCTGCATGAATAGTTTTGATTCTGAGGATTTGTTTGGAGTGGGTTCTTTGGGTGTTGAAGCAGGCGAGAACTTGGATGGCTGCTCGAAGTGCGTTTCCTCTTCTGGATAACGTTGGAATCCCTTCGTCACAGTCGCGTCCTCTTATCTGTATTTTTACGAGGGGGCACGAAGGGTGGAATATAGAAAGGCGAGGAACCCTGAGCTCTTGGCGATTAAAGGGGTTATTTTGTTTTAATTTTTGATCTAAGTATATTTCTTGATCGGGACGATCAAGTAAACCACTTTGATCGAGGAATGGTTTTGGAGGTTGGTTACATTTACAGTGCGGGTTGGGAGGAGTTACAAAAGGGGTGACACTGGGTTTTTGGTAGCTCTCTCTCTTACATCGAGGTGAAGGGTCTCTTACGGTATGAGAACCTCTTGACCTCTGTTTCTTCTATTTGAAATTCATCAAGTATGAATTTACGATGTTGAATTTACTTGGGGTAGCCCGGTTGGTGTAGCCTCAATTGCTTAGAAGACTTCCCGAATAAGAAATCTTGAACTCCTTTATTTCTAAGAGCTCGGTCGATCAAAATCTTGCATAAATCAAGCAGTTCTATGTTAAAATTATATATCATAGAATATTTTCAAAAGGTATACATATATGAAATAATTTGGTACTTACACTTATGGTCATATAACCATACTTGCTTGAGAGAGTCAGTATTTCCATTCTTCTTTCGGGAAGTTGTCAAATAGCTCCATCATTTCCACTTCCGCTCTTGAAACGTCTCAAAGTCGTGAGATATTTTTTCGTCGGTTGCCCAGTTCGTGAAGAAGAAATCTGGGCCTTTAACGAAAAACCACTTCTCGTGCCATCCCCTATTGCTCGAAGGGTGTTCACCGTGACGTCTGTCAATTTCTCTCGGACTTGGAGAATGTTTCTTGAGGGCCTTGAACCCCTTCTCCTGGATTGCACTATCTTGTAGGCGATGAAGAAGAAGTCGAGGAGGGCTCGGCGCTTGATTCATGACGAAGGCCACGAAGGCGAGAATGTGGATGTAGGAGTTTGGCACCGGTTGTGAAAATCCCACACCCAAGAACCCGGTGAGGGTCACTATAAAGACATGAAGGGGAAGCGAACCCCTTCTCCGATAAAAAATCACTTGGGCGGAAGTCCATCCTTGGTAGTTGATACATCTTCTCACCGAGCAGGGTACCACGGCCGCATGGGTATCCAGGAATGTGGGCAGAGTTCGAACCCTCTTTAGTTGACCCTCGGTTATGATGGAAGGAGTGTTAGCATGCGAGAATCGCTCCGTACTCTGTGTAGTATTCGGAGGGGTTTTGGGTTTTCTGTTTAGGATTCGTGCTTGAAGTCCCTCATGAAGATTAGGGTTTGGAGGAACCACGGTGATGGGTGTTACAAGTATGGGGAACTCTGTTGGGGTTGTGGGAAGCCATTTGTGACGATTTGCGAGAGAGAGAAAGATCGAGAAAATTTAGAAAGGCGCTCGAATTTCAAATGAGCAATAAAAGCTGTCAAATTTGGTAAAGTTATCCTTTTATCTTGTGATTTACACGGTGTTAAAGGCAGGTGCATTAAATGCTAGTAATAATTTGGAATTTGAATGGGAAGCGTCCGGTTTGGTAGGGTATTTAATGGATAGAGCCTTTACGATTTGGGCCCTTAAATTCCTTTCATTTCATTTCATGAAGCGATAAATGGGTGCGTTTTTAATTACATCTTGTTATTTATTGATTCTCGGTAAAAAATATCATGGATTGTTTATAGTTTTTATTAAACATTACATTCGACAAAAACTAGGGGCAATGTTGGGTCGTGATATTTTTTATCTCTTTAGTAGGGTGTATTGGGCTTATTCTTTTAATTATTCTATTGGGCCTTTATTATTTGAACTATGAAAGTCATTAAGCCCGGTCATCATATTATTTTCATTTCAAAACTATAAAGGCCAAGATTGAATCGATTGGATCAATCCTTTAGACATTTTAATATCTACATCTTTGACTTGTAATGATGAAAAAGCATGTCGGTTGACTAAATAACTTTGCCGTGCATTAATGTGGATGGGATCATAATCGATTCGGTGGTAATGCTTGATGACCAAAGCGGTGGATAAACTACATGCGATCGGCGGGACCCATCGAGTAAAGGAGGTGTGTCGGGTAGTAGTAGTGGGTGTACGGTAATTGAGCGAAGGGTATAAACTTATGAGGAAGTCTTACTGAGAGAAGTGCGTTCTCATACACTACATCATTCGAGAATACATACACACGAGAGAATTTTTATTATCTCTTTATCTCAATATCTTAGGTGATATAGCCTAGTTTTCGATAAATCTTGTGAACACGTATCTTGACTCTCACGCTGAGCTATCCCCCCTCAACGGAACCCGCGTCGAAGCTTGTAGTGTTTATTGTGTTTACGTTTGCGAGGATCGGGACGTTTTAAGTGATTGGGACGTGACAAAAGATCTTGGCGTTAACAATAAGCTTGATGATAAAATTCCTAGGGAGGGAGTGAAACATATAGATAAACCCATATGCAGAAAATATATAAAAATAAGAAGAAGTTGAAAAGAAACCTGGGGAGCGAGATGCTTGCAGTGGCCACACCAAGGGGCGTAAAAGTCGACGAAGATGTAGTCGAAGGTAGAAATGGCGGCTTCGAAGTTGGATTGGTTGAGCTCCAGTACCGTGCCGTCAATTGGGAACTCAGGGTTCGAACAGATCGAAGAGATGAATATAGAGAAGAAGAAGAAGAAAACGATCGATACTACAAAAACCCGCATCGCTTTTGCTACAATTGATTGATTGATTATTGAGGATTGGGGATTGTTTTGAGTTTCCTGTTGATAGTATTGATGCAGGAGGACCGTGTCTAGTTTTGAATTGGGAGTACAAATAATGGGAAAGAGTTTGTTTTTGGGATGGAAAAATACAGTTTTTTAGATGCTTCTATTTGATTTTTCTTAGTCTTGACTTTGTCTTATGGCCTATGGTTCAAGCTAGGGTTTTTTTTTGGGTGAAAGGGTGGGGGGGGTTAGTTTATGTTTTTGGAAAGTATTTTTAAATTTATTTCTTTGTAGAATAATAATAAGAAATTTTGAAGAAAAAAAAAAGATCATATGGTACCAATGTAGATACAAAATCGGCCTATTAATTTGCCAATTTTCAAAATTTTTAGAAAATTTAACTGCATATTTGTAAAAAAAAAAAAACTTACTTTAGAATAACTCCTAATTTTCGTATAATTTTGTCATTTATCTATTTTATAAAGGGAGATGGAGAAAATAAAATTATTACCATTCTTAAAGTTGTGTAACATTACGTTTGGATTGAAAGAATAGAATGAAGAGTAGAATAATTCATTCTATTAGTTAAAATGAGTTATTCCATACTCTTCCTCTCCCAATAAATAAAATTCATAAATTTAAGAGGAATAAAAATAATTCAATTCATTCCAATAGCAACCAAACAGAATTTTTTCATTCCATAAGAATGAGTCATTCCATTCTCACCTTCATAATAATAAAAATATATATATTACAATTTTTTATCTCAAACTCTCTTATTCCTAAATTATCTCTCCACTAATTAACTTAATTGCATCAAAAAATTTAAAAAGTAAAGATTCACTCTCTTTATCAGAACATGGTAAGTTAAGTTGGCCAATTAATCAATATAATGCTGACATGCAGAGAGAAATCAGTCAACACTATATTAATCAATTAACCAAATTTAATTTCATGCTAACTACCCCTATCTTTTATGAATTTTTTGTGAAACTCAAAGTACAGTAATAAATTATAAGAAAATAAAATTTCATAATCAAGATCAACATTTCATTTGAAAGTATAACAAATGCACATTTTCACAATAAACAGTATTCTCATTAAAGTAAGTCATAGAAGAATAAGCCAAGAATAAGCCAACGATTACGATTTTCACATGTCCAAATCATATAAAAACTTATAAATCTTCCTATTAGTTAAAAATATTTATAAAAAGTCATTTTCTTTCACTTGGGTACCAACTTTTATTTATAATCTTAAAATCAAAATATACTTTTAATTTAAAAAAAAATAAAAAAAAATACATATCTAATTTTGAAACGGATATAGTATACTTGAACCCACACACAAACATTAATCATCAGTTAAATTAATAAAGGAAAGGGCAAAGTGCATACATTACTATTCATGTGAGACATTGTGGAACACTATAATTTTAGTTTACTTAATTAGTATACTAGCTCTATGCAAAATTTGTTTCCTTTTCTTTGTCCTCTCCTCCTTTTCTTCTTGCCTGACTAGAATGGGAGTGGTTGGAATGTCTACTGTTATGTTTTCATAGTGCTGCAGCTGTACACAAAAAAGAAACGGGGAATCTTTTTAACAACTATATTCTACTCCCTGATCTGGCCTTCATGTGAAGTTGGTAATAGGAACTCCATTATGAGCAACTGCTTTGAAATCACAATCAATGTTATTCTGTCCTAGCACGCTTTGAATGAGATTGTCTCATCCAATCAATGCACTCCTCGGCAGATCTAGAAGGATGAGCAAGTTGCCACTCGAGTAGCCTTTGTTGCTGCCAGATGATAGAAATAATTAGCAGATGTAGTTTTGCATCAATTTTTTAGCGTACAAGAGGCTGCCTTACCCATTCGCTCACAAGTGGTCCTCCAGTCTTAAGCTGCAAAACGCTCATAATTTCCTTGCCATTCACCAGAGGCTTCACTTCCCATATTTTGTCGAGGCCTGCATCTCAAAATACAAAATAAACATCATTCAAATGTGTTAGGAGTACTGTTGCTGTCTTCAACAATGTAAATCTCTTGGAATTTATATCATATTTAACATGACCCATAGTATCCCATCTAGGGTGACCCACACAAGGGCGTCATCTACAGAGATCGCCCATAGACACCCCTCCCCTCCATCCAAAAGGAGTTGAAAAGGTGGAGAACGAGTGCGTAATGCATGGGAATCTGCTGAGACAATTTATATTAGGACTCGGATAACTAAGGTGCAGGCCTCCATTAGCTCTTTCAGATTATCCTTTTGAAGATTATTCGAAAAAGGCCTTATCTTTGCAAGATTTATCTCAGTGTATAAAATAAGGGCTGCACAAGACTAAAACCCAGAGAGGCACATTCATGGGGACCTCAAAAGAAAAGGGGATATATGGTACGGAACGGGCTTTCCAAGCATAAAAGAATCCCCACAGTAAAGAAATGATATATAAAAAGTAAACAGGTTTGCAAAAGCAATAACAAAAACAAGAATCAAATTGAAAGAGTTAGTCAGGCAACCACACTCCCAATGATAACTTAGATTGACCCCTCATTTGGACCAATAAAACTAAAAACCAATAACGTAACACTTCATTTCCTGCAAAGTTGATCAAGCTTTACATCACCGCATTGCAAGAGGTGTAAACTAATTATACAATTTTTTTATATGAATAATACATGTTCATTAGTTGAAACAATATCTTACAAAATAAAGGCAGTATTCTAAATTTTGGGACATAGGCAAAGACACAAGTATCTTCTCAAATTTTGATTCAAAATTTTTTTGCATGCACCAAGATATGCCAAGCTAGTAAAGAGAGCTACCAATGAGTGTAGTTAATATCAGTTTATCACGTTGTTCATCATTTTCCTTTTCTTTCATATATTTCCTAGAGGTTCAATTGAATTTTAAAAAATAAAAAATCTTGTAGTAATATTCAAACTGTTAGTGAATCTATTCTACTACATTATTGATGTTTACTTTAAATTATACACAAATAAGTTTAATGCTCAAGGAAAGACTTTACCCACGCTACCTGCTTCTAATTTCATTCTGGCTCATTTGTTACATAAAGATATGTATATAAATGCTTCTAAGGGTTACAACAAGGGCCTTAGAATGGTCATCGTTACCCTTAAAATTTGGTTATTTTCCTAGGTTTAGTTAGAGAAGCGGTTAAATTTGGTAGTGGTGTTTGTGGGAAGGAGGGTGACAAAGATGATAGTGATGGTGGCAGTGACGACAGATTTACTGGTAAAGGGGATCAGCCACAATTGAGATGAGGAGGTTGTGAAGCCTTAATTAAGTGTTGTTAATGCATTTTTCATTTTTAATTAGTTAAGACTTTAATTTAATCATAAATAGATTAAAAGCTTTGTATGTTTAGTAATTAATCTTTTTGTTTGTTTGTTAAATCATTTTTATATTGTTTAAATATTTTTATGGTTTACTTAACAAGATGGTTATTTACTATTTTACCCTCTTAAAAATTTGAAAATCAATTTTGATTTCCACGTGCACTTGTTTGATAGTTGTGTGTGCACGTCATCAAATTTTGATGTGACAATTTCAATCGGATTAAATCATAATAAATTGAGAGTTGAGTCCCTAAATTAAGAAAACTAAAATTGCAAGTACTGAAGTGGAAAGAGAGGCCTAGTTCAAGATATCAATATTTAATTAAGCATAATCCTCATTCAAAATGAACTTCCACGCAACAGGCAGCTTTAGAAGACCTTTAGAAGATCTCTTTGGTCGCATATATAGATTGGGTAACATGATAAATATTAGAAGACAGCTATGTGCACAGTAATAATAAATTTAAATTCTCAAATATGCTGCTGCCTGCTAGTGCGAACGAAATGTCACATATTCTTGCTCTTAACTAAGTATCAAGTGTTTGACACAGGTAGTTGATAAAACCTATGAAATATCCAAGTAACATAGCATCTAACTTTTCAAACATGAATTCAAAAAATGAAACAACCAAACTTAAGTGTCCCCATCTCTGAAAACATGAACCAAAAACAAATTATCAACTTGTTGGGGAGAGAGAGAGTGACATAATTAATAATCCTAACTCCCCTGTCATGAGCTGACAAAGTACTCAAAGATATGTAGCATGGTGATGTTAACAGTTAAGAAATGTAAAAAGCATTAGTAATGAATTTAAGTCTTGCACTGAAGATAAAATGCTAGGTAAAGATGGTGAAAGTGAGCAAACAAGGCATAGTCAGGTTGATCACCTACGATCAGAAGTTGATCACTAACCTCAGTATATCAGCATGCTATCCTCGTATATATATCCCTTAACAATTGGGATATATATGCTATTAAAACCCTAAATCATAAAGAAGTTTGGGTGTATAAAAAGAAAGTATGAATACCCTGTCTGATAATTGCATCCTCAATCTGCTTGAATAATTCTCTTCTCTCGTCCAATTTGATGTGCTCAACTGAAGAGTTTGTACCATCACTATTGTTAGGGTACAGCAACATCGAGAGCAGCAACGCAACACGCCAAAAATCTTTGATTTCTCGAAGAAGTAATCCTAGAAGAGAACAAAATTAGACACTGGGAAGCAAAACTGAAAAATCTAGAGGTATCTCATAATCTCAAGTAAGTGGATAATACTTGAAGCAATTGAATAAAATAATTAAGGGACCCCAATTTGTAATGTCAAATTTTTGAATTGTCTGATAGCTTTGACAGGATCAGTCTCATAACATGATGTCAAAGACCTTCCTCCTTCATATCCATGAGTAGACTTTTAAGGCAACACGTTTTACCAGTTGAGTTTTCTTCCACATAAGTAATGACTGCCTCTTAATTTTAAATTATGACTTTTTTATCTAATCGTTTCTTAATTTTCTCGACAAGTTTCAATATTCTAAGAAAATACTGAAACAACCAATACTCTTAAGTTCCTTTGATATTGATACTACCAACCTACAAAAACATTATAGCTTATTTAGTATGTAGAACCTCCTATAAGTTAAGTCTAGAGACGCCCACCACCTCTAATGTGATTCGAAAATTCACTTGTTGCAGTTGCATGAAAGTATTTTACCACGACTCTTCTAAAGTCTCCTTATAAAACCTATCAAACAAACTCCATGAAATATCAAAGATCACTATCGCTAATCCATATGATCTATGCCAATCCTGAGATCCAGATAATGAGTATTCAAAGGCATAGTTTGGAATTAGATAAAAAAGCGAGGAACGGGAAAAGAAAATGAAAAATAATGTAAGAAAAGCTCTCTTAATGAACACTATACTATAATGAAAAGTTAAATAATGTATAGCGCTAAAAGTAAGTGTAATGAACTGCTGACAAATTCTTATACTTTCTTTTCATTTTCCTTTCTTTCCTTTCATCTGTTTTTTGAAAGTCCCAAACAGAGTAGAAGTACTTATTTCAGGTCCAAGTTACTTGATTCTAAAAGCAGTGAAGGAGACAGGAATATAACTCCTCCATCTCACATAGTGTCAGCTTTCCAAGTGTTGCTTGCAGCACAATCTTTGATATAATATTTTTGTGATTATAATTGATCAGTCATATGCTTGCTGACAAATAATGTCGAGCTCATTATCCCGTGTGAAGCACTGGTCATGGTCTTGTTGTAGCTATTATTTGTTGATATATTTTTCGTTAAAGATTTTTATGAGATAGAGTAATTAAGTTCTATTTTGGATATTATAAAATCATATGACTGGTGATTGTATTATATTATACTAATATATTAAATACAATAATAATAGATTACTATTTTGTAGTATGATGATGATCATAAGAAAAATGGTTTCTTCTAAAATATATTACTTAACTAATATTTTGTATATAACTAATTAGTGATGAACAATTAATTAAACTTAACAATTCAACAAAAAGAATTTATCTATTCCTATGATAAATGATAGAATATTCATCCTTAAATTAATGACTCATCTATTTATATTTATATAATAATAAAATCTTATTTAAAGTATTTTAATATTAAGAAAATGATTACATAATTAAATATAATTGGTAGTAAGAATATGAATTGAAATAGAGCACTAACTACATCAAAAAATGTATGGAAATAGTTAATGATGGTAATGAGAAAATTATGGTAGTAAGAATATGGATGGAAAGAATATGGAAGTCGAAAGAGGTATGGAAAAATAGCCGAGTGAATCTTTCTCCTAGCAAAACATAACCTTTTGTGATTTTAATTGTATAATAGATTCTTGTCCTAAAAATTCGTGTTGAAGGACTAAAAAAGATTCTTCTGTACTTTTATATATAATATAGACAGATGAATAGATTGCACTTAAAATGCAGAAGTACACCATAGAAAAAACTATGTTAAGAAATACATTCTCTAAGTGTCGTAAGAATTTTAAATTTTGTGCTGTAACTATGGCTTTCAAGATGATACTCTATTTGGGAAGAAGGAGCAAATTTTTACCATAAAGACATTTTCAAATGATATCTTACTTTAAATTGTTCTTAAACTAGGTTTAAAAACAGGTGAGATGATTCAGATTTCAATATGAAAAAAAGACAACTTGTCAGAAATTTAGTATGTTAACAGAATTTTGTTAGCAATGACAATCTGTGGAGTGAAGGCCATGCAAGAAAACAATACCAATCAATATCCGTAGCTGTGAAGCAACAGGGACGTCAATAATTTCCTTTTTCCAATTAACTTCAACAATCTCTACTTCCTCATGAGAAATGATAAAAGGAATCAAAGATATGAATTTCTCAGTTGCATTGTGCAAACTAACAACCTGTAAAAAGGAAAATACTTTAGATCATATATTCGTACGCTTGAAATTCTATTTACTATTTACTATTTCCTTTTAGAGAAACGATCAACTAACAATTTACTATTTCAGTAAAAAATGAGTTATGGAATTGGAAAAAAATAAAGGAAAAATGAAAATGAAAAAGATCTAAACCGACAGTTTCAGCATCCCTGGACTTCAGCTTTAGAGAATTCCTGAAAATGTAACTGACGATGGGGATCTGTAGAGCAAATGCAGCAGCAGGTAAATTTAAAAAGACTACGAAATCTACTAAATGTTACATATCAAATCCAACAAATTACAAACAATGTCATTGAGCAACTTCCTCTTGTTTAAAAAGAAAAAATCGGAACAGACGAGGCAAACACTTATCTCACGGGCCACATGGCTGGAGCTCATAACCAAAAAAAAAACATGCAAAAATCTGTTTAATTCTGAAACTAGAAAGACATGCATTGAGTTGGTAAAAGATCTTCCCAAATATAATTATAAGTTGGCAGCATAAAGTTATTTGAGAAAATCAGTAGCTTCATGCTGATCATGTTCACATGCTACAATTATACATGCATGTCTAGCTCATGAGGCCTATTATCAACACTAAATGATCAATTACCCAATGTGACTAGCCTTACAAGTATAATAGTTATATAAGTAAAATATATAAAGCAGAACATGTTGTAGCCTAACATGTTGTAGCCTGTATGGTAAAGAATAAATATGCTAGGATGCAAAACCCTGCATGCTTATTTCATCAGAGTACACAACAAGCAACTGGGTGCAGAGAGAAATTGAAGTAACAAAGCAGAGTCAAATATTTGTATACACAAGTGGAATTTATATTAGACAAAGTTCACAAACTAAAAGTAAGCTCACCAAAACAAAAAATGATAAACCACACAAATGAAAGAATTCAAAACACATTGTAAAAGAGAGGGCAGATGGTACCTTTTTGGATTTATTATCTCTGTAGACATTCTGTCTAAATGGCAGGAATAATGCTGCGTATAAGGCCAGCCTTTTCTGTTCACCCTAAAATTCAGAAGGAGCAAAATTGATATAATCAAAATCTTAGCAAGTAACTTTTAAAGAGGAGAAAGACTGAAAGAAGAGCACACCATATATTTAACCCTCAAGATACTTCACAGCCGCAAGGAGTAATACTACTTGAGGCACTAAAAGCTTGCAAAATCTTAGCTAGAAATTACTACACATCCTCGAAAATAATGAAATGGGTAGATAAATAAACATATTTTCAATTCAGATGAAACTAAAAGGATAAATTTATGAAATTATGTAGAAAAGTAGAGAGACAGCAGATCATCTACTAATACACCGTGAGGTAACTAGCAACTTGTGGAATCTGTTAAATCTCGTCAGGGTTACTTGATTGACGCTAAGAATTGTTGTGAATATATTGATATCATAGAGAGGGACAATGTTGAAGAAGAAAATGAGTAAAAAGAAGATTGCGGTGGATATAAGTTGGTGGGGGTTTGATCACATAGGTGCAAAATGTGGACAGTGATTGTTTCATCGTATACCACATAGGTTAAATACATTTTTGGTCACTAAATCAAGGTACAATTTAAATTTTCATTATTGAACTAGATTTTCTTACAATCAACTCATTCATTGAACTCTGTTTTTTACAAAACGTCACAAAATCCTTCCATACAGTAGACTTCTAACCGAAGAAATTTTTTTTAAAAAACATTTTTATTCAGTTTGTCTACATGGGCATGCCAAATCATAGACAAGCAACACATGATTAGCATTCATGTCACTAAGTTAACTCACAAGAAGAAAAGAAAAAAAAAAGGATGGGAGAGAGAGCTGCACACCAATAACCCAAAACTTCCACAATTAAAATCCCCGACCAAAATCCTTGTTGGATCCTAATTCTCTTCCATTTTCGGCTCCAAGATGATCGTCGACAATTTCTTCTTCTACTTCTTATTTTGTTTTTTGTGTTCTCTTTGGAGATTGTTGTCACGATCGAAGAAGACAACGAGCCGGGTTTTCAATTGGAGGCCAGGGCTAAGTCTTTGATAGAAAAAGGCGACAAGAATTTGGGGCATACTAAGCTAATATTTTCAAGCAGGTGATTATTTGTTTTAAACTCATGATTTTTAGAAACATCTTTGTGGTTGGGTGCTCGGGGATTGTATAACCGTCCGTGGAGAGTGGGATGAGCTCACAGGAGACGGGTTGGACCGACTAATTCTTGCACTCTCTCTAAAGAAACTATCCAGCCAGAGATGGGTTCGATCAATTAAAGGTTGGGGAATGCAAGTTATGATTTATTTGATGGTCAGTTAATAATACTCCTATTTTCTAGTATGAGTCACACTAGGTTGGGTATCCTTATTTTCATCTTCAAAATTCAATATAGATCTCCACCAATCACAGTAAAAGTATAACTCACCTTTTCTTTACAATTTTCTTCATAAACAAATTGGAATTGAAGATAATGAAGGGCTGAAGTGAGAGAGACAAAATGAGAAATATGCCGGTGAGGTGGAGCAAGTGTTGGTGGAAGAAGAAATTAAAAAAAAAAAAAAAAAAACTGAAACCCGTGTAATTTGATCTAGAAACCTATATAGATGAAAAGAATTTTGTTTAATCTAATTGAATTACATTAATTTAGCTTTCTCTCTCATCGACGTCACTAAAAAATCCACATAGGCATTGCCACGTAGAATCACCGTTAAAACTTAACTGGCTTAACGGTTTTATCTTTTTTGTAAGAAAAAGATAGTTCAACGAGTTAAATGTAAAAAAAATTGAGTTCAATGATAAAAATGTAAATCAGACCTATATCACATTGTAGAGATCTGAAAAGTTTGTCCAGAACATCCACCACCATAGGTCCACAACATAACAGCTAAACCTCTATGGCTCTATCACATTATGATCAATGATTGAAATGACAATGCCATATCATTTTTGGCATTCAATTCTTTTTTAACCAAGACAGTTGAACCTGATGTACAATACAACTATGGTTACTGGGACGGGAAGTAATTTTTATGCATTGTATATTAATATACAACATACATTCGGGTATGCATGTAAATATATACATATGCACTCATACATCCTAACAAGGTAATCAACCATGAATAGCTTCATACACTGTGTGGAAATACTCACGGTGAAGGAAGAGCCTCCAATTAACTGCACAAGTCTCCATGCAGCATCTATATAAGCAACGCAAAGCCTAATGGAATGATAGAAGTCAGGGATAATGGACTAACAGAAAAAGCTCATAATGAGAAGCTAAAGTGGGGTTGGGGCCTGGGGGACACTGAAGTTGTACACAAATACATCTATAAATAAAGGGAAAATATGACTAAAATACAGTTTGTACCCAAAGTTTGTAGGGTTGCTGAGGTTTGCACCTAATGTTTGAAACTTATATAACTGTGCTAAACAAAATGCACCCTCCAAGGTTTAAACTGGTCAAAATGCACCCCAAGGTTCTTTTCCGCTAAACAAAATTCACCTTCATTTTTGACCGATTAAAACCTCGAAAAGAACTTTGGGGTGCACTTCGATACATTTTAAACATTGAGGTGAAAACCTCAACAATGCTAACTTTGGGGTACAAACTGTATTTTAGTTGAAAAATATTGATGAAACTTGAGGTCAGTAACTTATCCAAAACATGTTTTCCCTGCTATATCAAGAACTCTAGTCAAAGTATTAGCTGGAGACCTAATATTCCTACCATACAGCGAATTAAAAGCACACGTAAATATAGAGGCAAGTCATTCTAAAAGTCAAACTTCGTATCTTTAGGGAAACATCAATAGAGGTAGCTGTGACCGAAAAAAACTTCTTTTGATATAAAAGTTCTTTTATTAGAGACAACTAAAAGGCTTAACTGACTTGTATCAGGCCAAAGAATATTTCAGAAGAGTGTCATAGATTAGATGAGAGTTTAAAGTGATACATAAGCACCAGAAACGGAGAGTAGAAGTTTTAAGCAATTAAATATAAATATATTTTTTTATAACAAGCAATTAAATACACAATATATAAATCAGGAGCTGTGGATAGAGAATAATGTCCTCGTATTAATCAGAATCACAATCAAAAAGGCTTTGGGGGTTTTTTTATAGGTAAAATAACTAACAATCAAAGATGCTATGTTGAACAAGACAATTAAAAATAAAGGAAAATAAGGAAAGAAACCGAAAAATGCTGTAAACAATGTTCCTGACTTATTAACATCAAGATGCACTTTAACTGCATCTTCCAGACATGTTAGTAATAGGTAGGCATGTCATTCAATCATGGAACTACAGACTTCTTTCACAAGCACAGATGATTTAACCACAAGTAAAAGCCAATTTGCACCACAAATGACATTATACTTATATACAAAGCACCCATATTAAAGCTCAAAAATTAAAAATAAAAATAAAAACAAAAAAGGGAGGATACCCATTAGAAAATGCAGACCTATCATTTCCTTCTGGGCTTGGAGGCTCAAAATTAGGAGGAGGACTGAAGACAACCCCGAATAACAACAGCTTAGAAAGGTAAGTCATCGCTTTAACCGGTTGATTGCCAGATATCATAAGATCTATCTGTACAATGGAAGAACAATGAGACCAACAAGAACGAATAATCAATTCAGGATAAATAATGGAACAATATGTGTCATAAATAAGCTAGAACCATATATACATAAATGAAATTTAGTCCAGCCTATGTAACCATGTCATATTAGCTGGGCAATTACATACTTCATGACCAATGCGTTCTCTGCTAACTTTTTCTGCAATAGCATCTTTCACATCATCTTCAGAAGCAGCCTTTTTTAGCTCTTCATCTAGTATAAATTCAAATCTCGCACCTGAAACACAATTCAGGTACAAATCAATATGATGAGCTAATGCCACACAAAAAGTTTATAGTAGATCCTGCGAATGGAAGAAAGGTATATAACACCCAAAAAGCGAAAAAATTATGGGAATAGCAATGTTCAATACACCTATTCAAGCCAAAAAAAAAAAAGACAAGCATAGGCAGTTAAGCTTCATGACTATTTGGAATCTATCTATAGCAGTATACAAGAACCTGAGCAAGTTGGGCTACGCTTCTTTACCAAGCATTACTATATGAGCCATAGTACAGTTTCTAGACTTAGAACGTCAAACCATTTTTTAGCAACAAACCTCACAAAGAGGGTCGCAGTGACCAGACCCGGGCGACTGTTAGCAAAAACACAGGTCTGCTAGAAAAACCACCGAATTAATAGGTACGCAGTTGTATTTTCCCAATTTACAGTTATTAAATGATAAATAGAAGAAAGCCTGGATATGAAATCAAAACTCAACATGATGGGTTTCTGGTGCAACAGTTACAAAATATTTATCCTTTATTTTTATAAAGAAAAAATGTGTTACTTCATAAAAATGGACTTGGAATGAATAATATATAATAAGACAATAAAAACACATAAGCTTTTTTAAGAACATATACAATAAGAACCATTCGATCTTCATTTAGATTTTTCTATAACCTTTGAAACTCAGCTTTCAGACTATCTCAAGATCTTATGTCAATCACATACAAACAACTCCAAAAAGTAGTGAAGTTTGTTTTTCCCTTTACTTGAGTGATTCTTTCTAACAAAAAACCCAAGCCCCCAAAAAGTTTTTTCAGATTATATAACACCCCAGTTCCGTATCGAAAGATATGGAAAAAATTTGTCAGTATATGAAGAATTAACTTGCTAACAATAGTACCTTCAGTCATGACCTTTTGGGTGAGTATGTGGTGGGCTAAAATGACTCAAGAAGATACTATTAGGCCAGAGGTGTTATTTGGATGGATTTGATTCGATTCGAACTTGGACTTGGGATTTAACCCGAGATTTGTTCCGGACTCGGATTTGACCCGAGTTGTTTCATATGGTATTAGAGCCGACTCTCGAAAGCTCGGGTCGGGTCATTCGATAGGGTTGGCGGATGTGGGGACACGAAAGCTAGTGGTGTTATCCCACAATGGAGAGAGGAAGGTCCGGAGGTGGGGACACGAAACAAGCCGGTATTATCCCACAATGGCTAGAGAGACAAAGATTTGTGAACCGTGTGTGTGATCGGTTCTGACAGGGATGTCAGAAATTTAAGTGGGGGAGTTTGAAACCCCAATCCCGCATCAAAAGACATGAGAAAAAATAGTCTTTATATAAGGAATTAAGTTAATAACAATAATACATTCAGTCATGACCTTTTGGATGAGCCTATGGTAGGCTAAGATGACCCAAAAATATACTATTGGGCAAGTAGTTTAAAGCCTTATTTGGATGGATTTGATTCGATTCGGACTTAAATTTGACCCAAAATTTATTACAGACTCGGGATTTGACCCGGGTTGTTTCAAATTAGATGATAAACAAACCTCTACTACTCTTGATCTCTTATACTACTTCACTACTCACACTAACTAACACCCAAAGGCTTAACCTACACCTACATATCCATGCACATGCCATGTAAAAGATGTAACAAAAGATACTATACTTTTCAAGTAATTAACCAAATTGTCCTAGGGTTGGGCTTAACAATATGCACATTGAATCCGCTTACATCAGTTCGTAAAAAGTCATTTCTAAATCAGATATAATTTCAAGGGTTCTTTTTGATTTCTTCATGCAATATTTACTCACTAGACTCAACAACAAAGATCTTAGATAAGGTTTTCTGCTGACATCAGAACTTCTGCTCACAAAATCATGGCAAAAACAACATTAAGACTAGGACTACAAGGTCCTGTATAAAGTGAAGATTTTAAGATGGTATGTAAAGGCACAATCTACACACACACACACACACACAAAGGAGAAGAAGTAACTTTGGTAAAGCTAGATGGCTATATCAAAGAATGATAAGAGTAGGAATACCTTATAGCCAAAAGCTACTCACTATGACCATTAAGCTTATGTCCACGTTAGATTTTTATTTAAACTATATTAGCAAGGCAATTAGAGTACAATTCAACTGTAAAATATAGCGCACTGGTCAACTTTACGAAAACAAAAATTAAGGCAGAATGATTAAAAGAAACAAACACCATTATAGAAGATAGTAAAAAGCTTCTGGGACTTGAAATTATCTTTATCAAGTCTGGCTAGAAATAGTGAAATACTTGATCTTAAGAAAACTTGTTGGCTCATATATTTATTTTGCGTTTTAAGAAGCACGTTTAAAGCGTGACATAATAATGAATCAAGCAACTGTAAAAAGGGAACTGCAAATACCAAAACGTATAGCTCGAATAACTCGTAAGGGATCATCCAAAAAAGTCTCCCTTGGAGGTAAAGGGGTCACTATCTTTCCAGACCTCAGATCTGCAATGCCTGGATCAGATTGAACACAAACAACTATATCAGTGCTGGAAGTTGAGACTAATTTAAACTTGCAAGCTGATTTGAAATGTATAAGAGATTTATGTAGAAGCAAATGAAGGCTCATGCGAACCTCTTCCAGTAAAATCTTCAACAGAACTACTATTAATATTGTAAAACAAGCTGTCAAAAAAAAAGAAAAATAAAGATCAATAACTATTACGCTCTGCCCAAAGTATATGATAGAATGATAACTGAGCAATTGCTCTCACTTGCCAATTTTTAAACTATCACATATAGATTACAATAAGCATTAATAGCAAAACAAAATACCTATTAATGGTTAAATCTCTTCGATATGCATCTTCTTCTGCAGTACCAAATCTCTGCAACACATCAATTAAAGAGCGTGTATATAGTCAACATCCTTCATTAAACAGGTGATCAACAAGTAACCAATAAGTATAACAATAATGAATACAATGTAAATGTGAGTGCAAAACGTTATTAGCAAAATTAAATTACAAAACCAATTATTCGAAGTACTAACAAAGCTGTTTGGAACGACCTAAAGTTGGGGCTTAGGTAGAAACCTCCAGGCAGAAAGACAAACCAGCAACATTTCCACGCTAAAAGAATTAGCTCTCATTGTTATAATGTAAGCAACAGGTAACTTCTACCCATCTAGAAAGCAAAGTGAATATACAAAATTAAATCCCCATGAAGTTGGAGGCTTGAAGCCATTAAGTACAGTTATGAAACCATCAACCCTCATATAAGTTAGATTCGTCAAAACTGAAAAGAGTAACCTGAAAAAGGGAATTCTCAACATAAAAATCTCTCTGAATGACCACAAAAGGTTAAATTATAAATCATGCTTGTCAAACCACCTAGAAGATGCCCCCTTAATGGCAACCTTGGACAACATTTCATTGTGAAAGGCCACAGAGTTACTAATGTAGGACAAGAATGAGTGTGCAGAAATGACGGCAGCAAGAAAACATCAGATCTGGTTTCTGCAACCCTTGCAAGGAATTCACTATCCTGCAGGCCATAAATGCTAGTTCTGAAAAAATTTACAGTTTTTGCTAGCGACAAAGAGCTTTACTCAATAATAACTTAATATTACAGATATCTAGATTACATCGTGACACCATCTATACATAAAAAAAAATGTTTTACCGAGACAAAAGGCCAAGTAAATAAATACCAAATATAATCAATTACCCAAGAGCATTGGACTGCCCAGTTGCCAGTTCCTACTTGATTTAACCCATTTTTCCCCCAACTTTAACTACGTAATTTCTAAAAAACAATATAAGCCAAAGCCCATAGGTGTCTACACTATAGATGATGTTCTCCTATATCAAGTAACAAGCCTCTTCTCCGCCTCTGCTATGGTCTAAGTCAAGTCATTGGTAATAATTAACATCAGCAAATAAACAGCCAAAATAACCCAGCTCCACAAAATCAAAATACAACTCATGGTGCTCCACCTAAAGAATGTTTCCTGATACATAATTCAATAAACAATATTTGTAAATGTAACATATCTTAGCCAATTTCTGTACAAATAAGATCAATCGTGTGACAACATTTTAAAAAGACTTTTCTTACACATTATATATCAAGTTACTTCTCCAAAACTAAACCTCGTGATTAACTTAACAATGAAACAAGGCTTCACTGGATGCTACATAACCAAAATTCATAAGAACTTAAGAACTTTAGACTATTGATTGCTGACATAATTGTGTACCATTGTAGGAATGCGGCTATTCTCACAGTAGTCTTCAGATCTTAAATTAACAAAATCAATCCATATATCATAGAGGCGCATCCTTGCAGTTTCCAAGTGTTTGGACTGGTCTGGATTGCTGAAACGTTAACAAATAATGATATATTAGTTAGAAAAATCTACTATAACCCCAACTCTGAGAACATACAGCAACAGCAGCATTTGTAAGCTTATGGGAACAAGTAGGGAAAAAAATATCAAGTATAACTCCTACAAGAGGCAATTGTCCAGACATTCAAAATTCCTTCACTTCAACATGGTACAAGGCACAAGGCTTTCCAAGGATGGGAGGAAATTGCCCCTATCTTGATGATTTTAATTATCGTCAAAGGCTTAAACTAAAATGAAGAAGTTGAGTAATTTTAGTTAAATTATGTAACAAGGAAGAACACTTAATAGTATGATACCAAACCCAAGTAGGTAAGATAGTATGAACTTGAACACTTAATATGCAAGGTAGGACCCAAATCTAAGCTTAAGCTTTGAGGTCAAATTTGGTTCAACATTGTGTACTAAGGCCTTTATTCATGAACTCCCATCTCCCCAACAAAGAAAATGAAAAAAAGGAAAAAGCAAAAGAAAAGATATTAACTGAAGGGGGGAGAAAAAGGAAAGCCATCTTAGTCTCTTTAAAGTTTAAATCAAACACTAAGCTCCAGATTTTGTTTCAAAAGACACCAACTCGTAAGAGATAACTAAATGCCCTTTTACAGATTCATAGACATCACAGAGGATTACCCCAATGGCAACATCGCATAAGCTTTGGAAGCTACATTTCTAAAAGTAAAATTCCTTCTGGTTTGAAATATAAGAATATTATTAACTTTTAAAAAGTAAAGTTGAGACATTTTCAAATTCAAAATTGATATACTCTTTTAAATTTAGAATATTGTAAACTATCTAAAAAGTACTTCATTGTTTTATAATTTTAAAGGAATCCCATCAATTTTTTGAAAATATCCCAAGTTGACTACTTGTTCCAAAAGTAATTAATGAACTTATATTTTTGAACCGGGAAATACATAATTTGGAGCAAAATAAAGTGACAACACAAACAAAATTTCCAAATATTAAAATCAAGTAAAAGTAAAAGATTCTACCTCTGAATGACAGCAATTCCATGGGACTCTTCCCCAGTATGTATTAGGTATTCATCGAGTTTTTCACAAAACTCTCTACCCAACATGTTGTCGAGAGCAATATCAATATCATAACATTCTTTGCCTAGAAGCTGCAACAAGATTAATCAAAATAAGATACACAGGATGAAGGAAAACTGTAAAAAAAAAAAGAAAATAATAAGAACTCGACCACCTAAAATAAATAGGAAGACTTTTCTAATAAAATGACATAAAATTATGTATAAATCCCTTTGAAATTACTTCTATTCTTAGAAAATAGAAAGAATTCAAGTCATTCATCTTTTGCCCATTCATATCTATTCCCGCCAAGTAAAATAGTAGAATTCTAAACAGATTTCTGAGCAATCAACTGAGAAATAGCTGTTAAAGCAATTCCTCAAACAGGTTGCCACTAGCCAGCCACAAACAGTTATCCATAGCAATAAAAATATGGTTCTGCAAATAATTAATAATAACAAAATAAAAAACAATCAGTTTCAAGTAAACATCTTTTCGTGTAGATATCCAATCGGGCATGTCACAAGAATATACATGTACGTACGTTTAGTAATATATTTCGAAATCAGTATCCAAAAACCTTTTATACCTATTCCCAAATTTTCAATTAAAAGATTTGCACGTTAATTTTTCCTTGGCTGGGCATGGGCACTTCCTTAAGGCCAGAATAATTTTTGAAGTTGAACTCATACCAGGAAATTAGAAAAGAATCAAAAGAAGTATAATTTGGACCTCAATATACATATATGCTTGTCCCTTTGACATAAACCCACCTTGTCGCGGACCCAACCTCCAGCGACACGGAGTTGAGTATGGAGATTGAAATGGCGAAGAACTTGAAGCAGACGATCGAATATTTGCCTCTCCTTGTCCGTCAAATCAATGTTTTCTCTCACTTCTACGGGCGGTGGAGATGCTGATGGCGTGGTTGAGGGAGACATTGTTCGGTATGAACTGCAAAACCCTAAAGGGATTTTGGGTTTAGGGTTAATGAATGAGAATTTGGGGAGACAGAAAATACGAGGGGAGGGGTCTAAGAAGAAAGGAATATAGCGAGGAGTGAATAGGCGGCAAGTGGTGAGAGCAAGTTTCATTCTTTGTTTGGTCTTTCATTTGGGGTTGGTTCTATTAGAGCACTAGTTGGTTAGCCAGCCGGTCCAAATAGGCTTCCACTCGATTCGGGTATTTAAAGGGTAGGTTCAATTATCGGCATTTATATTTCGCTTAAATATAATTCACTACCTTAAACTATTGACCATATTTTATTTTAGTGATCTATCTTTAAATTTTATCAATTAGATGAGTAAACTATTAATTTTTTCCACTTTTGTCCAAATTCACTTGACACGTCAGAAATTAACGACGTGTCATCCTAAGTAGGGCCATAGCATAGGAAGCTGATGTGTACTTAAATAATAATATTTATATCATTTTATTAATTTAAATTATTTTAGTAAAGGTAAATTTGACAAATCAATTTTTATTATCCTTTAAAATAAAACAAATCTGTACACAGACATTCTGCAATCAACAATGGCGACTAACAATCAACACAAGCTGAAAATTAAAGACCAATTGTCTATAACCGAACCACCATTGCCACCACTTTTCCGGCGACCTCCATAGCCACCACCTCCACCAATGACACGTAAGAAGAGAAAAAGTCTTCGTCTTGCTTCTTCAATCTACATTCTTAAGCAGAAGTTTCGTTCCACCAAATTAATTTAAAGCAGAAACTAGGGTTTTGAACGACTTTCAGACTTGCGGTCTTGCGTGAAAAATGACGTGATTAAAGCCTATACTATCTCACCTCGACGTTATTCCTTCCACTCCCGGAAAGTTCAAGCCGGAGAAATCATTTCCCTATTTCCACCAGCTCCTACCACACTCTAAGCTCACTCTCTGGTCCTTCTTCTTCCTCGTCGGTATCCTTTTCTTCTTCCTCTTTTCTCCGCCTTCACCGGCCCCGGAGCAAAGTCGCCGGAGCCTCCAAAATATTACATCCGGCACCGGGACGGACTGGGAGTGTCGAGTTCGTGTCTCTGCAAGCTCCAAAAAGAAGCTGGGAAAACGAGTCTGACTTAGAAGATCGACACAAAAATAATTTACAGAGACTCCAAACGAAAGGAGTCCTGTGGAAGCACCCAAAGAATCACCATGAGGACTCGATGGTGTTCCGGCTAAGCCACAACGGAGACGTCACACAAGGCCATGGGATTAAAGGTGATTGATGCTAAAGAGCTACGGCGAAGGACGGTGAGAAGGTTCTCGGAGGATCTTGGATCTGTGACTAACCAATCAATTGATTTGTCTATGAATTTGTTTGTTTTGTTTGGACTAAAAGCTTCTTCTCTTCGGTTGAGCTAGGGTTTGTCGAGCGATTTGGGGTTTTTATCTTTGATCGATCGATTATAATGGAAGGGTACTGATATTGGTTTATTTAATGTTTGTTTTAATTTAATTTGAAATGTTAAATTGTGTTTTGACCATTTTGCCCCATATTTAATCAAATTTGTTTATTTAATGATTAAAAAATTATTTTTTTGCCATATCAGCTTCTTAAGGCCCCACACAATTAGTCACGTCAGTGATTTCTGATGTGGCATGTTCAATTTGTTGCAATTAGAAAAAATTGATAGTTTAATCATCTAATTGACAAAATTAAAAAGTGGATCACCGAAATGGAATATGATGTAACAACCCCAAAATAGGTCCATTCCATCCAACCTATTCTGAGTCGTTAAATACATGGTACAGAAATAACTACAACTTTATTACAACAATTATCGTGCAAAATACAACAACACATATGCTGTGAGTTTGGATACCAATATATACCAAATGTAACTCTGGACACCAACTTGGATAACACGTCACCATGACACCTTACATAAAGGTACAGATTCAAAATGCTGTTTTAGAAATTAGAAACTTTGGGAAGTGCTCAAGGAAACCTTCGTACATGGGAGGCCATGCTTTTAGGTTATGGTAGATATCATATAATACAAATTATCCTTGGTTAACCCAATAAACCCCAAAGAAAAGCGAGAAGATTACTATCATATTCTTCCCGATGGTGAGTCTTCTTCTTGACATATCATTATCTCCACTTGTCTCTAATTGGGTATTATACTCCAAACAAACACCAAGATTATATAGGTAGTGCTTGTAATATATACAAAGCAAGTGGATGAGCACAACCATGTCTTATGATAACACGAGGTTGTATATCATTAGACATCTTGTATGATAGTGACAAAACACCATTCCAAGTTAAATTCACCTCACCCTCAACATCTATAGACCACCACTCTATTCCTCCATTATCCCCGCTCGACCCAAAGCTACACTTTTATTACACGAAGGAATTGTGAAACAAAAGGGTGAGCACAACTAGCTCGATAAAGAATATTATGACTAAAGATAAATAAATTATCAATAGTCTTCATCGTAATAAATCGGAGATTTAGAACATATGGTAGATGATAAAACTTTTCAACCATAGTTGCGGTGGAATGAAAGCAATCCATTAGAAGAGTCGAATAGACTATAAAGTCTATTGTCTTCTCCATGTTAAAAATCCACCAACAATGTTTTATCCCCGTAACATCAATCAACAATTCACGCCCACAATCACGTGTATAACTTCATAATCGTAATTGTAGTTCTAAATTCCTTTCCTCATCCAAGACAAAGATAATTTTCATCACTTGTCTTTACGAAACATCAAAGATCATGGTTATACCAAATCACAGTTCTCATTCATAATCATACTAATAAATTCATCTTTGCACTACGGGCCAAAGATATTCATCAACAGATTCATCTTTACACTACTGGCTAAAGATATTCAACAACGGGTCATCTTTGCATTACAAGCCAAAGATATTCATCAATAATTCATCTTTTACTACTGTGCTAAAGATATTCAAACAATGGTCATCTTTGCATTACGAGCAAAAGATATTCATCAATAATTCATCTTTTGCACTACTGAAATTTAAGATATTCATCAACAAGTCATCTTTGACTACGAAAAAAAGATATTCATCAATAATTCATCTTTGCACTACTAGCTAAAGATATTCATCGAGTTGGTCATATTCATTTAAACACTGTTCATCTTTGCACTACTGAGCCAAAGATATTCTTGAAATCATTCATCTTTGCATTGGTTTTATCCACGTCCAAAATACCTCAAAAAATAATCGTAGTGGTGTAAAATTGAGAATGATCAAAACATGGATACAATCAAAGCTAGTATCCGAATAGATATTTTGAGCGAAAAGAAAAATTTTCATTTTTAGGTGAATAGTCTGCCGTATTCGTGAATAGTGTCAGATACGTGAATAGTCAGTATCGTGAATAGTAACTCCGACACCAAAAGATAGAAATTCCACAAAAAACATTTTCACGCTTCATGAATAGTACTCGTGAATAGTAATCTTCATGAATAGTAACTCGTGAATAGTAACTCGTGAATAGTAACTCATGAATAGTAAACTGAGACATGAAAAAGTTCCAAATTTGATAAAAACTTGGATCGACATTTCAAAGATAATGATATTGAAGAAATAATATCATTCTGAAAAAAAAATAATATCCCTTACTATCCCTTACCTCAAAAAAGAATGACTTACGACGGGATATCTGGGATATATTTGAAGGAAACTTGCAGCGATGAATATCAACTCACCAAGTATCTAAATACTACTCACAAATTACACTCAATAATCTAGAGAGAGAAAGAGAAAACTTTGTTTACGGTGTGATTTTCAATTCTAACTTAGCCCTCTATTTATAGGAAAATGTTAGACTTAGCAAAGCGCAGACTTAACTCGCAACACTGATGGCTTTACACGCTACTATTCCCACCCACCACATTTGAAATAAAATTCAGCACATTTCTTCACCAACCACAAGTGGGGCCCACTCAATTCTAGAATTTTCCACCAAAATCAATTATAAACCTAATTTCGAATCGGTCACCTCTTAAAATTCATAACAAATCATTCGTTCATTTTTAACGGTTCAAAATTTGTGGACATATACTCAACTTATGTATGTATAACATATCCAAAAATTACAACGATCAGCAGTCGGATCAAAATTTATAACTCACATAATATATAGTGAAGAACAACGATTTTTTGGACTATTAGTCCTTCGGACGATTTCATTCAAAATTTCACCACGAAATATCTACAAAGAATTTTTGGGTGATTCAAATTTCTGATTAGCTTACTTCTAGGGCTTTCTTTTGATATATGGCTCATCTCTTAACTCATTATACACAAAGAGTTATGGATTTTACAAAATCAAGTAATAAACTAATTTTTACGAAAATCCCATATTTTGTTCTCCATTTCGACAAATCTTGATAAAACACCTCATCATTAATTCCTTCACTTATAACCACATAAATAAATCCATCATTTATATCCACATCAAATAAATATTTTTTATCATATGAATCAATAATTAATTATTCACAAATAATATTACGAGAATCACATTTATGACAAATGCCGGTAGTTCGAGGAAAGGGGCTTTCAGATAAGGATTTCTCCTTCTTGGCGCAATTAGGTGACCAAACCTCTCCTTGTGAGAACTTTCTAGACATTGCCAATAATGCTATCTAATAATATTATTCAAATAATATGAATTATTGATCGATAATGGAGATAATGTGCGTGACAATTATTGAACAATGATAATATAAAATATCAACGCATGACAATTATTGAATCAATAAAATAAAATATTGAGCGATAACTCTTGTGAAAATTATTGAGTAGTGCCTTCTTACGTAAGGATCAATAATTCAACAATATTATGCAATCTGGTGTCTTCTTGTGCAACCACGCGCGTATTCGTATTTTAACCACCGGGTATTCCAATGATCTTTTGCAGTAATAACTACGCCGTTATTTTTAACCAACTTATATTTGTCGTTTTCTTCATCCAATCGCTTTCAGTTATGGGGCCCACATACGTACATTGGCTGTCGTCGTCATACGAATATTCCCGACGGAAAAGAATATTCCACGACCAAACGAATATTCCCAAACAATAATGAATACTTTATACCCCTCGCTTATTTTGAAAAAAAAATTTCATATATCACCCTTAACTTTAACTTTTATCAATTTAACCAATTCTTGAATAGAAAAATTGAATACTTTTATTTCATAAAATTCGGGGTCTTACAATCTCCCTCCTTATGAAATTTCGTCCCAAAATTTACGTACACAGTATTTCAAAGAGTTGAGAATACCTTGTTTTCATTTCGATTCTATCTCCCCGTCATCATGATTTCTCCATTGCTCATCTCACGTATTTTAGATATCATTCTAGAATCTGACTTCAAAACAAAGGTTAATTGAGCAAATTAACATATCACATAATATCTCGATATTATGGTGACCAACAAATAAGCTTAGGTAGGACACACTAGCGAAGGATTTACTCATCTCTCCCTCCTAGTTCTATTCCCAGATCTCGCGGAGATCATATCCCTAAGCTCGATACCAAATGTAACAACCCCAAAATAGGTCCATTCCATCCAACCTATTACGAGTCGTTAAATACATGGTGCGAAATAACTACAACTTTATTACAACAATTGTCGTGCAAAATACAACAACACATATCTTTGTGAGTTTGGATACCAATATATACCAAATGTAACTACGGACACCAACTTGGATAACACGTCACCATGACACCTTACATAAAGGTACGGTTAAAAGCTGTTTTAGAAATTAGAAACTTTGGGAAGTGCTCGAGGAAACCAAATTCGTACATGGGAGGCCATGCTTTTTAGGTTATGGTAGATATCATATATGGCCACGTAATTATCCTTGGTTAACCTGATAAACCCCGAAAAGAAAAACGAGAAGATTACTATCATATTCTTCCCAATGGTGAGTCTTCTCTTGACATATCATTATCTCCATTGTCTCTAATTGGGTATTATACTCCAAACAAACACCAAGATTATATAGGTAGTGCTTGTAAATATACTCAAGAAGTGGATGAAAGCACAACCGTGTCTTATGATAACACGAGGTTGTATGTCATTAGACATCTTGTATGATAGTGACAAAACACCATTCAAGTTAAATTCACCTCACCCTCAACATCTATAGACCACCACTCTATTCCCTCGCTATCCCCGCTCGACCCAACTACACTTTTATTACACGAAAGGAATTGTGAAACAAAAGGGTGAGCCACAACTAGCTCGATAAAGAATATTATGACTAAAGATAAATAAATTATCAATAGTCTTCATCGATAATAAATCGTAGATTTAGAACATATGGTAGATGATAAAACTTTTCAACCATAGTCATAAATGAACGAAAGCAATCCATTAGAAGAGTCGAATAGACTATAAAGTCTATTGTCTTCTCCATGTTAAAAATCCACCAACAATGTTTTATCCTGTAACATCAATCAACAATTTCGCCCACAATCACGTGTATAACTTCATAATCGTAATTGTAGTTCTAAATTCCTTTCCTCATCCAAGACAAAGATAATTTTCATCACTTGTCTTTTACGAAACATCAAAGATCATGGTTATACCAAATCACAGTTCATTTTCATAATCATACATAAATTCATCTTTGCACCACGGGCCAAAGATATTCATCAACAGTTCATCTTTACACTACAGGCTAAAGATATTCAACAACGGGTCATCTTTGCATTACAAGCCAAAGATATTCATCAATAATTCATCTTTGCACTACAGGCTAAAGATATTCAACAACAGGTCATCTTTGCATTACGAGCAAAAGATATTCATCAATAATTCATCTTTGCACTACAGGCTAAAGATATTCATCAACAAGTCATCTCTTTTTTACTGAGCAAAAGATATTCATCAATAATTCATCTTTGCACTACTAGCTAAAGATATTCATCAGTTAAGTCGTATTCATTTAAACACACTGTTCATCTTCAGACTACAAAGCCAAAGATATTCTTCAGAAATCATTCATCTTTGCATTGGTTTTATCCACGTCCAAAAATACCTCAAAAATAATCATAGTGGTGTAAAATTCAAGAATGATCAAAACATGGATACAATCAAAGCTAGTATCCAGAATAGATATTTTAGACGAAAAGAAAAATTTTCATTTTTGATTGAATAGTCTTGCGTGATTCGTGAATAGTCAGATATCGTGAATAGTCTGTATAAGTATCGTGAATAGTAACTCAAACACCAAAAGATAGAAATTCCACAAAAAAAACATTTTCACGCTTAATGAATAGTACTCGTGAATAGTAACTTCATGAATAGTAACTCGTGAATAGTAACTCGTGAATAGTAACTCATGAATAGTAACCCGACATGAAAAAGTTCCAAATTTGATAAAAACTTCAGATCAACATTTCAAAGATAATGATATTGAAGAAATAATATCATTACAAAAAAATAATATCCCTTACTATCCCTTACCTCAAAAAAGCAAAGACCGACGGGATATCGGATATGACATTTGAAGGAAACTTGCAATCGATGAATATCAACTCACCAAGTATCTAAATACTCACAAATTACACTCAATAATCTAGAGAGAGAAAAGAGAAAACTTTGTTTACGGTGTGATTTTCAATTCTAACAGCCCTCTATTTATAGGAAAATGTTAAGCACGCAAAAGCAGACTTAACTCGCAACACGATGGCTTACCTGCTACTATTCCCACCCACCACATTTGAAATAAAATTCAGCACATTTCTTCACCAACCACAAGTGGGGCCCACTCAATTCTAGAATTTTCCACCAAAATCAATTATAAACCTAATTTCCGAATCGGTCACCTCTTAAAATTCATAACAAATCATTCGTTCATTTTAACGGTTCAAAATTTGTGGACATATACTCAACTTATGTATGTATAACATATCCAAAAATTACAACGATCCAACGGTCGGATCAAAATTTATAACTCACGCAATATAGTGAAGAACAACGATTTTTTGGACTATTAGTCCTTTTGGACGATTTCATTCAAAATTTCACCACGAAATATCTACAAAGAATTTTTGGGTGATTCAAATTTCTCTGATTAGCTTACTTCTAGGGCTTTCTTTTGATATATGGCTCATCTCTTAACTCATTATACACAAAGAGTTATGGATTTTACAAAATCAAGTAATAAACTAATTTTTCCGAAAATCCCATATTTTGTTCTCCATTTCGACAAAAATCTTGATAAAACACCTCATCATTAATTCCTTCACTTATAACCACATAAATAAATCCATCATTTATATCCACATCAAATAAATATTTTTTATCATATGAATCAATAATTAATTATTCACAAATAATATTACTGAGAATCACATTTTTATGACAAAACCGGTAGTTTCAGGAAGAGGGGCTTCGATAAGGATTTCTCCTTCTTGGCGCGCAATTAGGTGACCAAACCTCTCCTTGACGAACTTTCTAGACATTGCCAATAATGCTATCTAATAATATTATTCAAATAATATGAATTATTGATCGATAATGGAGATATAATGTGCGGTGACAATTATTGAACAACAATAATATAAAATATCAACGCAAAGAATTATTGAATCAATAAAATAAAATATTGAAGCAAGTAACTCATGTGAAAATTATTGAGTAGTGCCTTCTTACGTAAGGATCAATAATTCAACAATATTGTGCAATCTGCAGTGTCTTTCTTAACCGCGACCAGCGTATTCGTATTTTAACCAATAGGGTATTCCAAGCGAGTCTTAATGGTAACAACTACGCGTTATTATTTTTAACCAACTTATATTTGTCGTTTTCTTCATCCAATCGCTTTCCGTTATGGGGCCCACACATGCATCGCTAGGCGCCAGTAAATACGAATATTCCCAACGGAAAGAATATTCCACGACCAAACGAATATTCCAAACAATAATGAATACTTTATACCCCCTTGCTTATTTTGAAAAAAAATTTCATATATCACCCTTAACTTTAACTTTTATCAATTTAACCAATTACTGAATAGAAAAATTGAATACTTTTATTTCATAAAATTCGGGGTCTTACATATGACCTATAGTTTAGGATACTAATTCATATTTAAGCCTTTATATTTTGTGAACTAAAAGACAATGCACCCGAAATTTTACACCGATATTTACACCCCAAACTGAAAAAGATACAAAAGGCACACTCTCGACACTTAACCGGTCAAAAGTGATCGACTAAAGTTATAAATCTTATTACAGATGGGTAAACTCGGTAGTTTATATTTATTGCAAATTGCAGTTACATTTACACTGTTACTCTTGTTGGTTATCAGACAAATATCCCTAAATCAAATCCAGACTAGGGTTCGTGATTTGAAGGAGAAGTGGAACAATGAGTGATTCGTGATTCTTGAGGGATTCAGAAGACAATGACGTTTATGGAGTGAAAGGTGTCCCAAAATACCGTAAGTGCTTCACAAAAGATCTTCCACCAGCACCTATTTTGAATAATGGGATTGTGACGCCCCCAAATTGGTCCAATTCATCAAACCTATTCTGAGTCGCCAAATACATGGTACAGAAAACAACCACAACTTTATTACTACAATTGTCGTGCAAAATACAACAACACATATGTTGTGAGTTTGATACAAATATATACCAACTGTGACTCATGTCCCAACCGTGGATAGCACGTCACAATGGCATCTTACATAAAGGTACAGTCAATAACTGTTTTGTGACGCCCCCAAAATGGGTATACATCACCCATTTTGAGTCATCAATAACATGGTACAGAAACAACTACAACTTTATTAATACAACATAAAAACTGTGAGTTTAAATACAAATATTATTTTTTAGACAATATCAACATTCAAATAAGTCTTCATTACAATTATTGATACACTATTTTACAAAATAGTGAGGACTACTAAACAACTTCTAGAACCATCATTCCACACCCCGACTAGTACTCGCTACATTCTCGCCTCCTAAGAAGAAAAATGGAACAAAAAGGAAAAGGGTGAGCTCAACTAGCCCAGTAAAGAATATTATGACTAAGATAATATAGAACAAATTATCGTTAGTCTTCAACAAGAGGAAAAATCGATAAAATACAATAGACAACAAGTTTTGAGATCAATATTTGCAATAGAAATAATAATTCATAGATGAGTTACGTAGAGAATGAAATCTACTATAATCTATGAATTTAAAAGTCCATCATCAATATTTTATCCTGTATCATCAATCGATATTCATTTGAATCAAATATTCATCTGCACCTATCAGCCAAAGATATTCATCGATTGGGTCGTATTTCATCTCAACACTGTTCATCTTTGCACTACGGGCCAAAGATATTCATAAGAAAATCATTAATCTTTTACTTTCTGGACCAAAGATATTCAATAATATCATCATTTAGGGTGAGGATGATGAAAATATTTTTAAAAAAAAGCGAATCAAATTGAAACAAAAGAACAAATATTAAGGATTCATACTTTAAACAATCTGAGTTCAAAAATACTTCATAAATAATCATAGTGAAGTAAAATTCAAGAATGATTAAAACATGGATACAATCAAAGCTAGTATCCATAATAGATATTTTGGACAAAAAAACAAAAATTTAATTTTTCTGTGAATAATGCCGTATTCGTGAATAGTACCGTATACGTGAATAGTGTCGTATACGTGAATAGTAACTCCGACACTAAAAGACAAGAATTACACAAGAAAAATACTATCAATATTCCGGCATAATGATATTGAAAGAAATAATATCATTTTTAAAAAAATAATATCCCTTACCTAAAAAAGAATAGTACCTCTGGCTGAAATATCAGATATAACGCTGAAAAAACTTGTACCATATAGCAACACTCAAAGTATCAAAATACTCACAAGAATACGCTCGATAATATAGAGAGGGAAAACTTCAATTTCTGGTGTGATTTTCAATTCTAACCCAAGCACCCTATTTATAGGAAAATGCTTAGAACACGAAAGCAGAAAATTTAATATAATATTAATATAATTTTCTTAACTTCCTACGCACACCTACCAGCCCACAACATCAGCCACCCACCCACAATAAATAAGAAAAACGTTTTTCTTAATTAAAATATTTAAAACTTCAAAATTAATTATTCTGGAACTTCGGAACTTCAATAATTCAAAAAAATAGCCCTTTTATCAGAAAAATTCAAACCTTATGTCTTTTCCATAGGAAATTTCATTCTCTACAACTTTGCAGAAGAAAGTTTTTCCAAATTCCAAAGAGAAATTGACCGAAATTCATAAACGGACGATTTTACATGCTATAATCAAATTCCAGTCAAGAAATGGGCCCATAGACATGTTTAACATGTTTTAAACAATTTTTAGTGACAAAAATATTCTTCCTCCTTATTTATTCATATATCCCACATTCATTATAAAAATATCACCATTATTATATTATTAAAATATAATAATATATTATTTTAACGAAAAAGATAAAATATCAATTTTCAACAATTGTCACATTAAAAATTTTCTCCATCTATATCCACATAAAATGAATATTTTTCTTATCATAATAATCAATAATTAATTATTCACAAATAATATTACAGAATCACAATACCGACAAACAGGTCGTTCCAAGGAAAGAGAGGGCTTTCCAATAAGGATTTCTCCTTACTGGCGCACAATTAGGTTATCAAACCTCTCCTTAGACATAACTTTCTAGACATTGCTAATAATGTTATCTAATAATATTATTCAAATAATATGAATTATTGATCTGATAATGAAAATACTGTGTAGTGACAATTATTGAAACAATGATAATATAAAATATCAACGTAGTAATTATTGAATCGATAAAATAAAATATTGATAAGTAACTCTTTGTAACAATTATTGAGTAAGTGTCTTCTTACGTAAGAATCAATAATTGGTGCAATCTGGTAGTGTCTTCTCGTGTTTTTAACCATAGGGTATTTTAACAATGATTAGCTGTAACAACTTCTGTAGATTATTTAAAAACAACTTATACTTGTCGTTTTTTTCATCCAATCGCTTTTCAGTTATGGGGCCCACACAAGGTTCATGCGCCGTCGTCTGCACGAATATTCTGACAAAGAAGAATATTCCACGACCAAACGAATATTCTCCGATAAAAATAAATATTTTATAATCACTTGCATTATTTGAAATATTTGCGCATTTTACCCATAACTAACCACATTAATCAAATCAACCCTTACTATTTCAAAATAATAAATAGAGGAAATTCAATTTCATTAATAATAAGTTGGGGTCTTTACAACCTCCCTCCTTATGAAATTTCGTCCTCGAAATTGGACGACACGATACTGGTGTTTCAAAAAGGTGAGGATACCTCACTTTCATTTCCGTTTCCAACTCCCAGGTCATTTCCTCAATAGCATGGTTCCTCCACAAAACTTTGACTTGTGGTATGACCTTTGTGCGTAGGACATGTTCCTTCTTATCCAAGATCTTAACATGTACCTCCTCGTACGTTAAGTCTTCGGCTATCTCGTCCGGTTTTAACTCAATAACGTGGTTCGGGTCTTTCACATATTTACGTAGCACTGATATATGAAAAATATTATGAACACGAGATATATTTGGAGGTAATGCGTGTCTATAGGCCACATTTCCTACTCGGTCAAGAATCTGAAATGGACCAATAAATCGTGGATTGAGCTTTCCTCTCTTCTCAAATCTTGTAACTCCCTTCTATGGAGCCACACGCAACAATGCATGATCCCCAATACTAAATTCCACGTCCTTTAGATGAAGATCCGCATAACTCTTTTGTCGATCCTGTGCCATTTGTATACGTTGTCGAATCATTTGGATCTTTTCTGTAGTCATACGTACCAACTCTGGTCCCAACAATGTTGCTTCACCCACCTCATCCCAACATACTGGAGAGCGACACTTTTGTCCGTATAATGCTTCGAATGGAGCCACACCTATACTTGTTTGATAATTATTGTTGTAGGAGAATTCCACCAAAGGTAAATATTTATCCCAACTCCCTTTGAAGTCTAGGACACAGAGTCTTAATAGATCTTCAAGAGTTTGAATAGTCCTCTCTGATTGTCCGTCCGTTTGAGGATGGTATCTTAGAATCGAATTGTAAATTCGTGCCCATAGCTTTTTGCAAACTAACCCAAAATCGTGAAGTGAATCTTGGGTCACGATCCGAAACTATGGATACTGGCATGCCATGCAATCTCACAATCTCATTTACATACATATAAGCAAGACGTTCAAGGGAATAAGTCTCCCGTATTGGCAAGAAATAAGCAGACTTGGTTAATCTATCAACAATAACCCAAATAGCATTTATGCCTTGAGAAACCATGGGAAGACCTGTAACGAAATCCATGGTAATGTGTTACCACTTCTATTTCGGAATCTCAAGTGGTTGCAATGGACCCTTAGGCACTTGATGCTCCGCCTTTACACGTTGACAAGTTAAACACCTCGAGATAAACTTTGCAATCTCTCTCTTCATATTGTTCCACCAAAATGTATGTCGAAGATCACGATACATTTTGGTACTTCCAGGATGGATTGCAAACGGTGTATTGTGTGCTTCCATTATGATCTTGTACTTCAAATCAGAGTTGTTAGAAACACAAAGTCTGGAGTGTACTCGAAGTATTCCTTCTTTATCGATTTTTGCTTCTGGAATAGCACTTTCTTGTACTTTTTTCTTCATACACATTAGCTCCGGGTCTGTGGCTCGAGCAACTTTAACTTTAAAGTTGGTTCTATTCGTATACTTGACATCATCGCATTCGTTCCTGCATATGATCTTCTACTCAACGCTTCAGCTACCACGTTTGCTTTTCCAGGATGGTATTGAATGGTGTGGTCATAATCTTTTAACAGCTCGAGCCAACGTCGTTGTCGCATGTTGAGTTCCTTTTGGGTGAAGAAATATTTGAGGCTTTTATGGTGCGAATATATCTCCACTTTCTCCCCATATAGATAGTGCCTCCGGATCTTTAAGCTGAAGCATTTGATGCATGACTCTAGATCATGAGTAGGATAATTCCTCTCATACTCTTTAAGTTGTCGCAAGGTATAGGCTATGACTTTTCCACGTTGCATGAAAACACATCCTAACCCTTTGCCTGAAGCATCGATGTAGATAACAAATCCATCCGAACCAGATGGTATTGTCAGAACAGGTGCTGAAATGAGTCTCCTCTTAAGCTCTTGAAAATTCTTCTCGCATTCCTCGCTCCAAACGAATTTTGTATCTTTTAAAGTCATTTGAGTTAGCGGAGTAGCGATTCGAGAAAATCCTTCCACGAATCTCGATAATAACCAACTAGGCCCGAAAGCTACGTCTTTGGCCACCGACTTTGGTTGTTCCCAACTTTGTATTGCTCAATCTTTCTTAGGGTCGACGGATACTCCATGTTTTGACACCACGTGCCCAAGGAATGCTACTTCCTCAAGCCAGAACTCGCATTTCTTCAACTTGGCATTTAGCTTATTTTCACGAAGCCTTTGGAGTACCAGCTTCAAATGGTGCTCATGATCTTCACGGCTTTTGGAATATATGAGGATGTCATCAATAAAGACAACAACGAACTGAGCCAAATAATCCTTGAATACTCGGTTCATCATGTTGGAAGAATGCATATTGTGATTTGATGTTTTATGAAATAACTCATGATTATGTAAAGTCCTTCAAAGAATATATGTACAAGGACTTAGTGATAGATCAAAGTTGTAAGACCCCAACTTATTATTTAATGAAATTAAATTTCCTCTATTTATTATCTTGAAATAGTAAGGGTTGATTTGATTAATGTGGTAAGTTATGGGTAAAATGAGCAATTATTTCAAACAAGCAAGTGGTTTTAAAATATTCATTGTTGATGGGGAATATTCGTTTGGTTGTGGAATATTCTTTACCGCTTCGGGGAATATTAAATGCGACGGCCATGACCTTTGTGTGGGCCCCATAAGCGAAAGCGATTGGATGAAGAAAATGACAAGTATAAGTTGTTTATAAATAACGACGTAGTTGTTTCGATTATCTTGTTAGAATAATTTGGTTAAAAATACACGATGTCTGGCGTTGTTGCAAGATGCGATAGCAGACGCGGTATTGCACCAATTATTGATTCTTACGTAAGAAGGCACTACTCAATAATTATTACTGATAATTATTGTTTAGTATTTTATTTTATTGATTCAATAATTCTTTGCGTTGATATTTTATATTCTTGTTGTTTTAATAATTATTCTTTACAAGTATTTTCTATTATCGGATCAATAATTCATATTATCTAAATAATATTATTAGATAACATTATTGGCAATGTCTAGAAAGTTACATCTAAGGAGAGGTTTGGTCATCTAATTGGCGGCCAATGAGAGAGATCCTTATTGGAAAGCCCTTCTTTCCTGTAAAGCGCCTAGTTACGATAATGTGATTACGTAATATTATTTGTGAATAATTAATTATTGATTTATATGATGAGAAAAATATTGATTTTATGTGGATATAGATGGAGAAAATTTTTAATGTGACAATTGTTGAAAATTGATATTTTATCTTTTCTAATAAAATAATTTATTATTATATTTTGATGGTGATATTTTTACAATGAATATGGGACATGTGAATATATGAGGAGGAAGAGTATTTTTGTTGCATTAAATATTTAGCACATGTTTGGTGTTACAAAAAAATGTTTAACACATGTTTTGTGTGTTGGTGGACACAATTCTTGAGCGAAAATTGATTATAGCCTGTAAAATCGTCTGTTTGTGGATTTCGGTCAATTTCTGTTTGGAATTTGGAAAAAAAATTTTCTGCAAAGTTGTAGAGAATGAAATTTCCTATGGAAAGGACATGTGGTTCAAATTTTTTTGATAAAAGGGCTATTTATTGTGAATTATTAAAGTTTCGGTATATCGGGTCTGAATTGATTTTTGGAGTTTTAAGTGCTTTTTGTTAGAAAAATGTTTTTGTTGCTTTTGGCACATGTATGGCTGATTTCTTTTGTCAAAATGGTGGGCTAAGGAAAATTATATAAATATATTAATATTATATTCAATTTTCTACTTTGGTGTTCTAAGCATTTTCCTATAAATAGGGTGCTTAGGTTAGAATTGAAAATCACACCAAAAACTGAAGTTTTCTCTCTACTTCTCTCTCTATATTATCGGGTGTATTCTTGTGAGTATTTTGATACTTTGAGTGTTGTTATACGGTGCAAGTTCCTTCACCACTATATCCATATTCCAAATGTAAAATCTTGTCTTTTTCCGAGGTAAGGGTGTTATTTTTTAAAATGATATTATTTCTTTCAATATCATTATCTTGGGAGTATTGGTAAGATTTTCTTGTGAAATTTCGATCTTTTCATGTCGAGTTACTTATTCATGAGTTCTTATTCACGAGTTCTTATTCATGAGTACTATTCACTAAAGCGTGATAATTTTTCTTGTGAAAGTTCTACCTTTTAATGTCGGAGTTTCTATTCACGTATACAGTACTATTCACGTATACGATACTATTCACGAATACGACATTATTCACAGAAAAATTAAATTTTCTTTTCTGTGTCCATGATATCTATTATGGATACTAGCTTTGATTGTATCCATGTTTTGGTCTTCATTCTTGAATTTTACTTCACTATGATTATTAGAGAAGTATTTTGAACTCGGATTGATTAAAGTACGAATCCTTAATCCTTAATATTTGTTCTTTTGTTTCACTGGATTCGTTTTCTTTAAAACATTTTTCATCATCTTCAGTCCTAAATGATGACATTACTGAATATCTTTGGCCTGTAGTGCAAAGATGATTGATTTTCTTATGAATATCTTTGGCCCGTAGTGCAAAGATGAACAGGTGTTGAGATGAACATGACCAATTGATGAATATCTTTGGCCAGTAGTAAAAAGATGAGCAGTGTTGAGATGAACATGACCAACTGATGAATATCTTTGGCCTGTAGTGCAAAGATGAATATTTGATTTGAGATATATATTGATTGATGTTACGGGGATAAAATATTGATGATGGACTTTTAAATTCATAGATGTTAGTAGATTTCATTCTCTACTTAACTCCTCTAATGAATTATTGTTTCCGCTGTAGTTGTTGATCTAAAACTTGTTGTCTATTGTATTCTATCAGATTTTTTACCTGTTGAAGACTAAGGATAATTTGTTGTACATTATCTTAGTCATAATATTCTTTACTGGGCTAGTTGAGCTCACCCTTTTCCTTTTTGTTCCATTTTTCTTCTCAGGAGGCGAGAATATAGCGGGAACTAGTCGGGGTGTGGAGTGATGGTTCAAGATAGTTGTTTTAGTAGTCCTCACTGTTTTATAGAATAGTGTATCAATAATTATAATGAGGACTTTATTTGGGTATGGATATTGTCTAAAAGACAATATTTGTATTTAAACTCACAGTATATATGTTGTCGTAATTTGCACGACAAATGTATTAATAAAGTTGTAGTTGTTTCTGTACCATGTATTTGGCGACTCAGAATGGGTTGGATGGAATGGACCTATTTTGGGGGCGTCACAGTAGTTGTTAGGTTGATCTTAAGCTTTAAGTGTTTTACCTATATAGATAAAGAGATCAAATATGTTAGGTTGATCTATGGCTAGAAAGAAATAAATAAATTTGGTAGTCATCCAAATCGATCAACAGAATCGAAGCTAAAATTTGGATCGCAGAGCTGAGATGATCGTAGTGTATCTGCCTTGAAGAGCCTCTCCAGGAATCGTAGAGTGGTCCAGACGTTTGCAGAGCTAACTCAGAGATCGTAGTGTGCTCTCGGAAACGTAGAGTTTGCAAGATGAGCAAGTGATGATCGTCGTGTGAAGAAAGCGTAGTGTACTCTTAAGAGCAAGCATCAATATGATAAGACACTACAATTTTAATAGTAGAGTGTCACCTGCCTTGTGTCAGAAACATCAAGCCTTATCGTTCAATTGAAGATAGACTCTAACAAATAAGGAATGGGCTTTGAACGTTGAAGCTCTCACCAGTCCCAACGGTACAAAAGATATCCTTAGTATTGATCAAAAGAAACGTAGTCAAGAAGCTAAGAAAAGGACCATTGGGCAGAGGAAAACACCTTTTCAGGTGTTAAGTGAGAAAGCAGTCTGCCGTGTTAGTGGGCCAGAAAGCAATTCAGAAGATGTGCAGAAATATCTCCATCAAAGCTCAAAAATGTCAAACGCATTTAATGCTTCATCAGATGACTTCAACGGATAGATTTTAAGGATCTCATATATACAGAATACAGACACATAAGAGAGGTAAGCAAGTATTGAACAAAACGCACAAAAACGCAAAACGTTGAACTCTACGATCTGAGAAAAAGGAGAAAGTTTGCTCAGTTACTCAGTTCTTTCGAACAAGTGCTTAACTGCAACTGAGTAACCTCAATCACAACTCAATAACTATCAATCTACTAAAGTAAGAAGTTCCAAGTAAGAAGGAATTGAAGAGTTCTAAGTGAACTGTAAAGAGCCAAGTCTGCTGGACTTGAAGAGTTCAAGAGTGAACTTAGAAGTGACTAGACTGCTGGTCTAAAAGGAATCTGTGAGATTCAGAAAGTGTAAAAGACATATTTAGTGGATTTCCTACTCAAGGAGTGGAAGAGTGGACTAGGAGCTTTGAGTGCTCCGAACCACTTAAAAACAAAGTCGCATACTCCCGTCTTTCTTCTTTACAAATAAAACAGGAGCACCCCAAGGAGATGTACTAGAACGAATGAAACCGATGTCCAACAATTCCTATAGTTGAACTCTTAACTCTTGAAGTTCAATAGGAGCCATTCAATATGGGGTTTTAGAAATGGGCTTTGTACCAGGTTCAAGATCAATAAAGAATTCAACTTCACATTCTGGGGGTAGACCGGGAAGTTCTTCAGAAAATACGTCAGGAAATTTACTAACAACAGGAATATTATTCAAATCTGGCGTGTCTTTATTCAAATCCATAACATGGGCTAAGAAAGCTTGACATCCGTTTTTCAATAAACGAATAGCTTTATGACTTGATATGACAGTGATTGATTTTAGTGGTTTAGTTACTTGAATTCGTACCACAGGTTGGTTAGGAATATGAAAACTAACAACCTTACGAAAACAATCAATTTTGGCATGATGAGTAGTTAACCAATCAATCCCTAAAATCACATCAAAAGCAAGTATTTTTAAAGAGATAAGATCAACAGGTAATGTGATGGTGCCAACTTGGATCAAACAAGATTTATAAACAGTGGATGTGATGAAAGTTTCTCCTAACGGAGTCTCCACAGATAAATCAAAGTATAATTTCTCCGGAGTTAAGTTTAAACGTTGAGCACAAGCAGGAGAGATAAATGAATGGGTAGCATCGGTATCTAATAAGGTATAAACTTCGAAAGAATTTATGATTAGTTTACCCGTGATCACCTCGTTTGGGTTCCTCGCATTTTGACCCGATCACGACAAATGCTCTTCCGAGAACAGATTGACTTTGACTTTTTACGGGACAACCTTTTGAGTCACCATCCCCGCTGGACTTGGTTTCGCTACCGTACAATCTCGAGTGATATGTCATTCTTTTCCACAATTATAGCATACCTTGAACTGTTGTGGGCAGTTTGGGCTTATATGTCTCTCTTTCCCGCATTTATAGCATATGACCGGTGGTCGTTCTCCTCCCTTAGAACCGATTCTTCTTTGGTCTTTGGCGTCTTCACATGGTCATTGTTGAATCTTCTCTTTTTTAAATCTCATCCCGACTTGCTTCTTCTATTTTCATGGCCATGATTACCACCAGAGTGGTTAC
This sequence comes from Panax quinquefolius, assembly GCA_020205615.1. Taxonomy (NCBI): domain Eukaryota; kingdom Viridiplantae; phylum Streptophyta; class Magnoliopsida; order Apiales; family Araliaceae; genus Panax; species Panax quinquefolius. The sequence continues at coordinate 17,046,506 of CM035153.1, forward strand.
TGCTTTTATCCGTATTTTTCTTTCTTCTTTGGTTATCGTTGTTACGATGATCGCTTTATCATAGAAGTATGATCCTGGTTGTGGTCCCTCGGTTGAAGCGTACTCGTTATCTTGCTCTAATAATTGAGCCCTATTGACAACATCCGAATAGAGAAAATTTATGAGAAATGAGATATTGACGTATGCCGGGTTTCAAACCTCTCAGAAACATCCGTGTCATACGTTCCTCATTCTCCACCAAATGAGGTGCAAACCTCGATAACTCTGCAAACTTCGCCTCGTACTGGGACACCGTCATGTTGTTTTGTTCTAATCTAATAAACTCCACTTTTTTCATATGACGAATATTTTCAGGAAAGTACTTGTCATTGAATAGTTTCTAAAACGTCTCCCAAGACAAGCTGAGTGCAACTGGATGGGTACGTTTCACAGATTCTCACCAATAATCTGCCTCATTACGGAACATAAAGGTGGCGAATGGAACCTTCTGTTCCTCCGTGCATCCCAAGACATCGAATATCTTGGTAATTTGTTTGATCCACGTTTCTGCCTTAATCGGATCCGGCTTTCCCCGGAATTCTGGTGGTCCCAACTCTTTGAACTGCTTGGCTGTGACAAACTGTGCGTTGTTATCATTTCCACCCGTATTTTGAACACGAGTCTCCCTCGTCTGATTTAGCATAAACTACAAAAAGCTTCTAAACATCCCGTCGTTCATCATCTGCTCAGTGGTGTTGTTCACAGGAGGAACATTGCCAGCCTGTTGCACGTTCTCCTCGTTGGTGAGTAAAGGTGTCTCCACGGTCTCATTTACTCCACTGTTAACATTCTCAGTCGATATTCTTTAATACTGCCATAAAACAAGGGTTAATTAAAGAAATTAACATATCACATAATATCCCTATATTCTGACCAACCAACAAAATAAGCTTAGGTAGGACACACTAGCGAAGGATTTACTCGTCTCTCCCCTCCTAGATCTATTCCCCAATCTCTGCCAGAGATCATATCCCTAAGATCGATATCAATCATGACGCCCCAAAATAGGTATACATCACCCATTTTGAGTCGTCAATAATATGGTATGAAACAACTACAACTTTATTAATACAACATAAAAGCTGTGAGTTTAAATACAAATATTATTTTACAGACAATATCAACACTCAAATAAGTCCTCATTACAATTATTGATACCTTTATTTTACAAAATAGTGAGGACTACTAAACAAATTCTAGAACCATCATTCCACACTTTTACTAGTACTTTCGCTACATTCTCGCCTCCTAAGAATAAAATGGAACAAAAGGAAAAGGGTGAGCTCAACTAACCCAGTAAAGAATATTATGACTAAGATAATATAGAACAAATTATCGTTAGTCTTCAACAGGGAAAAATTTGATAAAATACAATAGACAACAAGTTTCAGATCAATATTTGCAATAGAAATAATAATTCATAGATGAGTTACGTAGAGAATGAAATCTACTATAATCTATGAATTTAAAAGTCCATCATCAATATTTTATCCCTGTATCATCAATCAATATTCATCTTGAATCAAATATTCATCTTCGCACCTACTGAAATGCAAAAAAGATATTCATCAGTTGGTCATGTTCATCACAACACTTGTTCATCATTGCACTACGGACCAAAGATATTCATAAGAAAATCATTAATCTTTGCACTACAGACCAAAGATATTCAGTAATATCATCATTTAGGACTGAGGATGATGAAAAATATTTTTTTAAAAACGAATCTAGTAAAACAAAAGAACAAATATTAAAGATTCGTACTTTAAACAATCTGAGTTCAAAAATACTTCATAAATAATCATAGTGAAGTAAAATTCAAGAATGATCAAAACATGGATACAATCAAAGCTAGTATCCATAATAGATATTTTGGATAAAAAATTGAAAATTTAATTTTTACGTGAATCCGCTTAGTGATTCGTGAATAATCTCAGATATCGTGAATAGTCTTGAGATATCGTGAATAAGTAACCCTGACACTAAAAGACAAGAATTTCACAAGAAAAATACTATCAATATTCAGGCATAATGATATTGAAAGAAATAATATCATTTTTAAAAAAATAATATCCCTTACCTAAAAAAGAATAGTACCTCTGGCTGAAATATCAGATATAACGCTGAAGGAACTTGTACCGTATAGCAACACTTAAAGTATCAAAATACTCACAAGAATACGCTCGATAATATAGAGAGAGAAAACTTCAGTTTCTGGTGTGATTTTCAATTCTAACCTAAGCACCTTATTTATAGGAAAATGCTTAGAACACCAAAGCAGAAAATTTAATATAATATTAATATATTTTTCTTAACTTCCTACGCACACCTACCAGCCCACAACATCAGCCACCCATCCACAAGAAATAAGAAAAACGTTTTTCTTAATTAAAATATTTCAAACTTCAAAAATTAATTATTCTGGAACTTCGGAACTTCAATAATTCAAAAAAATAGCCCTTTTATCAGAAAAATTCAAACCTTATGTCCTTTCTATAGAAAATTATATTCTCTATAACTTTGCAGAATAAAGTTTTTCCAAATTCCAAACAAAAATTGACCGAAATCCATAAACGGCGATTTTACATGCTATAATCAAATTCCAGTCAAGAAATGGGCCCACACACATGTTTAACATGTTTTAAACAATTTTTAGTGACAAAAATATTCTTCCTCCTTATTAATTCATATTCCCCACATTTATTGTAAAAATTTCACCATTATTATATTATTAAAATATAATAATATATTATTTTATCGAAAAAGATAAAATATCAATTTTCAAAAATTGTCACATTAAAAATTTTCTCCATCTATATCCACATAAAATGAATATTTTCCTTATCATAATAATCAATAATTAATTATTAACAAATAATATTACTGTAATCACAATCACAAGCAAAGCGGTAGTTCTCGAGGAAAGAGGGGCTTTCAGATAAGGATTTCTATTTCTTGGCCAAGCATGAATTAGGTGACCAAACCTCTCCTTAGACAGAACTTTCTAGACATTGCCAATAATGGTATCTAATAATATTATTCAAATAATATGAATTATTGATCTGATAATGAAAATACTTTGTAGAGACAATTATTGAAACAACAATAATATAAAATATCAACGTAACAATTATTGAATCAATAAAATAAAATATTGAACAGTAACTACTGTAACAATTATTGAGTAGTGTCTTCTTACGTAAGAATCAATAATTGATGTTGTGATACCCCCAAAATAGGTCCAATCCATCCAACCTATTCTGAGTCGCCAAACGCATGGTACAGAAATAACTACAACTTTATTACTACAATTATCGTGCAAAATACAACAACACATATACTGTGAGTTTTAATACCAACTGTGACTCATGTCCGAACTATGGACAACACCTCACATTGATACATTACATAAAGGTACAGTCAATAACTGTTTTAGAAATTAAAATCTTTGGGAAGTGCTCAAGGAAACCTTCGTACATAGGAGGCCATGAATCTAAGTTATGATATATATCATATGTCCAGAGAATTATCCTTGGTTGATCCAATAGACCCCAAAGAAAAACAAGAAGATTACTATCATGTTCCTTCCAATGGTGAGTCTTCTCTTGACATATAACTATCTCCACCGTCTGCGATTGAACATTATGTTTCAACCTAACTCCAAGATCATATAGGTAGTGCTCGTAGATATACTGGTCAAGTGGATGTGCACAACCCTTTCTTATGATAACATGAGATTGTATGTCATTAGACATCTTGTATGATAGTGGCAAAACACCCATCCAAAGTTGGGTTCACCTCACCCTATTGTTGTTCACCAAAATCAATTATTAAGTGACGTATAATATACGACACACACATCTTAGGTCCTCAATACAATTTTATATTGTATGTCATGCCGTTTTATAATGTGTTGAGAAACTTTGATAGTCTCGGACCACCACACTATTCCCCTGTTATCCCCGCTCGACCCAACTACACTTTTATTACCTGAAAGGAATTGTGAAACAAAAGAGGTGAGCACAACTAGCTCAGTAAATAATATCATAACTAAAGATAATTAAATTATCAATAGCCTTCATCAGTAATAAATTAGAGATTTAGAACATATGGTAGATGATAAAACTTTTCAACCATAGTTGCAACGGAACAAGCAATCCATTAGAAGAGTCAAATAGACCATAAAGTCTATTATCTTCTCCATGTTAAAAGTCCACCAACAATATTTTAACCCTGTAACATTAATCAACAGATCCTGTTCACAGTCATGTGAATAACTCATAATCATAATTGTAGTTCTAATTTTCTCTTCTCATCCAAGACGAAGATATTTTTCATCACATGTCTTTACCTGAAACATCAAAGATCTTGGTTATACCAAATCACATTTTTTGTTCATAATCATACTAATAAGTTCATCTTTGCACTACGGGATAAAGATATTCATTAACAGTTCATCTTTGCACTACATGCCAAAGATATTCAATAACAGGTCATCTTTGCACTACGGGCCAAAGATATTCAACAACAGGTCATCTTTGCACTACACGCCAAAGATATTCATCAACAATTCATCTTTGCACTACAGGCCAAAGATATTCATATCTCAAAGAAATATATAATCATTTCAGAATTTATATAAACAATAATTATAACCATGTTGATCAATTCACATTTGCACTTAAGCTAAAAATATTCAATTATAAATTCAATGATCATGATCATACCAGTCAACAATTCATCTTTGCACTACTGGCCAAAGAGAACCCATAGTCACGATCATACCAATAATCTACCCATCTTTACACTTAATTCAAAGAGAAATTTCATCATCGAGATTATAAAAATGTTATATATGATAATAAAAACAATAAGATCAACAACTGCATTTAATTTCAAGAGTAAGATTCATAAATCAATGATTTCATAACACCTTAATCCAAATGTTATAAATCACTTAATAATCTCATAATCTAATATTATTAATACTACCACAATATTTTAATCATTTCTTAAACTTATAAACAATTTATTTTAATTGTTTACACTTTACTAATTAATGCATTTAATCATACTAAAAGGCCAAACTCATAAGATTTCATCACCAATAACCAACAACCTTATCAAAAATATGCATATACCATATATAGGATTCCCAAGTCATAAAATCCTATTTTTCAATTTTGTTACTTCACATAACATATTTAATTTATTTATTCATAACTAGTCCATTTTCATTAAAAATACCAAATCAGTTCCAAAAATGTTTCTTTTCTGGTATTTAGCATAATATAGTCCCATATTGAACATATATTTTTCTCGGAATTTTTAAAATTTATTTACTATTTTTCACATGGTAAAAACTGCCGAATATTTAGACATTTATCATAAATTGTACTTTTGTCCAAAAATTCTAAAATTTACAAAATATACTGATGTTATATAGATATACTCCCAATAAAAATTTTACCAATTTTGGAGTTAACCACAAGGAGTTATAAGGGTTTACTTTTAAAATAGTCTTTTCTCATAAAATCCATAACTCCTAATTTATACATCCAAAAATAGCCATTTTGGGACACAATCAAAAAAACTCATCAAATTATCATTTCAAATTTTTCCAGAATTTTTGAAGGTCCGAAAAATTACGAAACATGATAAACATAATAATCCTTAAAATCCCTTACCTCAAAAGAGCAGTACTTCTAACCGGAACATCGGATGTAAAGCCGAAGGAAACTTGCACTGAATAGTAACTCTCAAAGTATCTAAATACTTACAAAAATATGTTCGACAATATAGAGAGAAAGAAAACTTGTTTCTGGTGTGATTTTCAATTCAAACTTAAGCGCCTATTTATAGGAAAATGCTAGAACGCCAAATGAGACTAAATTAATAAAATATTAATTTATTTTATACGCATGCCATTTTGAAAAAAAATGGCAGCCATCACCTTTGAAAATCCAATTCAGCACATGCATTCAATCACCAACCAAAAAGTGGGGCCCACTTTCTAGAATTTTCCACTAAAAACATTTATAAAAATAATTTCTGAATTAGTCACCTCTTAAAATTCATAACAAATCATACGTTAATTTTTAACGGTTCAAAATTTGTGGACATATACTCAACTTATATATGTATAACATATCCAAAAATCACAATGATCCAACGATCGGATTAAAAATTATAACTAACGTAATATATCTCAAGAACACTGATTTTTTGGATTATTAGTCCTTCAGACCAGTTTCATTCAAAAATTCACCACGATAAATCTACAAAGGATTTTTGGGTGATTCAAATTTCTACATTTAGATTACTTCCAGGGATTTCTTTTGATATATGGCTCATCTCCTAACTCATTATACACAAAGAGTTATAGATTTTACAAAATCAAGTAATAAACTAATTTTTCTAAAAATCCCATATTTTGTTCTTCATTTCGACAAAATACTAATAAAACTCTTCAACATTAATTCCTTCATTTATAACCACATAAATAAATTTATCATTTATATCCGCATCAAATAATTATTTTCTTATCAATAATTAATTATTCACAAATCATATTACAGAATCACAACAATGATAACCAGGCAGTTCCCAGGAAAGTGGGAGCTATCCGATAAGGATTTCTCCTTACTGGCGCGCAATTAGGTGACCAAACCTCTCCTTGACAGAACTTTCTAGACATTGCCAATAATGTTATCTAATAATATTATTCAAATAATATGAATTATTGATCTAAAATATTGTGCCATGACAATTATTGAAACAACAATAATATAAAATATCAACGCAACAATTATTGAATCAATAAAATAAAATATTGAACAGTAATTACTATAACAATTATTGAGTAGTGCCTTCTTACGTAAGAATCAATAATTCAAAAATCTTTGTGCAATCTGGTGTCTTCTTTGTGCAACAACGTGTATTACTATATTTTAACCACCAGGTATTCCAACAGTGTTAACGGTAACAACTACGCCGTTATTTATAAAAACTTAAACTTAAAGATAATTAAATTATCAATAGCCTTCATCAGTAATAAATTAGAGATTTAGAACATATGGTAGATGATAAAACTTTTCAACCATAGTTGTAGCGGAACGAGCAATCCATTAGAAGAGTCAAATAGACCATAATGTCATTTATCTTCTCTATGTTAAAAGTCCACCAACAATGTTTTATACCTGTAACATCAATCAACAGTTCATGTCCAAAATCATGTGAATAACTCATAATCATAATTGGAGTTCTAAATTCCTCTTCTCATCCAAGACGAAGATAATTTTCATCACATGTCTTTACCTGAAACATCAAAGATCATGGTTATACCAAATCACAGTTCCTGTTCATCATCATACTAATAAATTCATCTTTGCACCACGGGCCAAAGATATTCATTAACAGTTCATCTTTGTACTACAGGCCAAAGATATTCAACAACAGGTCATCTTTGCACTACGGGCCAAAGATATTCAACAACAGGTCATCTTTGCACTACAGGCCAAAGATATTCATATCTCAAAGAAATATATAATCATTTCATAATTTATATAAACAATAATTATAACCATGTTGATCAATTCACCTTTGCACTTTAAGCTAAAGATATTCAATTATAAATCCAATGGTCATGATCATACCATTCAGCAATTCAACTTTGCACTACTGGCCAAAGAGAACCCATAGTCACGATCATACCAATAATCTATGTGAGACCCCAAATTTTATGAATAAAGATTTATACTTCTCAAAATATTTTTTTTCAAAATTATGGTGTGGATTTGGGATAATGTTATAGTTGTGGGTAATATTTATAAATTTTGAAAAGTATGCAAGTTGTTGTATAATATTCGTTTGGTCGGGAAATATTCTTTTTGTCGGGGAATATCAAATGACGACGACCTGATCAATCATCAGTGGGCCATGACAACGGAATTATCATCGGATTGAGAAAACGACAAAAATATTTATATGAAAATAACGGTGGAAGTTTTACCGTTAAAACCTGTTGAACTACTCTCGGTAGTAAAAGACAAGATGTCTGGCGTGGTTGTATAGTAGCACACGGTATTGATTATTGATGCTTACGTGATAAGTCACTCAATTTTGTTCAATTATTACTACGATGAATTGTTGCATAGTATCTCACGTTATTTGATTCAATTATTGTCGATATTTTATATATTATTAAATAAATAATTGAGATGACAAAGTTATTAATATTATTATTTGCAATATTAACTATGTCTAAAAGTTACGCCGAGGAGAGGGTTGGTCACCTAATTCATGCGGCATGATAGGAGAAATCCTTATTGGAAAGTCCCCCATTTCTTGGAGCGACACGGTAGAGATTAATATTGTGAATTATAATAATGATGATAAATGTTGTTAAATATATTGAGGTGTCTTTTTTATGAAGTTACGGAAGTTTATATATATATATATATATATACAAATTTTGTTTTATTAGTATAATTAATGTAATAAAATGGAAAAACTTTTTATATAAAAATGAATACTTTTATAAAGTTATTTGTTTTATTAGACAATAATTAGAATATAATATATTTTATTATGCATAGTGTTTTGCATAGTAAAATCTTTTTATATAAAAGCAGAATACTTTTATAAAATTATTTATTTTATTAGACAATAATTAGAATATAATATATTTTATTATGCATAGTATTTACATAGTACTCAAGATAGTGTTTGTATAGTAAAAATTTTTTATATAAAATAGAATACTTTTATAAAGTTAATTGTTTTATTAGATTTTAAATAAAATATATAAATATAAATATAAAATATATATATATATATATATATATTATATTATATTATATTTTATTGCTTAATATACTTTCTATTTTCTTATAAATAGGATGCTTAGTTAGAATTGAAATCACACCAGAAATTCAGAGAATTCTCTTCTATAATCTTGAGTATATTTCTTTAGAGTTTTATGAAGCTTTGAGCGTAGTGCAAGCTTTCTTCAAGTATATCCCCGCTCTACCCGTCGGAGTACTCTTCTTTATAAGGTATGGGTATTATTTCTTTCGTATTCATGAAGAGAACTTCTGTTATTCCATTCTTTATTATTTTGTTGGAATAACCTGTATATGCGAAGTACCGCATACATGGTGAAATTCTTCTGTTATTCCATTCCTTATTATTCTGTTGGAATAACCTGTATATGTGAAGTACCTCATACATGGTGAAATTCTTCTGTTATTCCATTCTCTATTATTACATTTGGAATATCGTATGCGCATGCGTTACGCGTGACACGGTTCCATTATTTATTATTACTGTTGGAATATCACGTGCGTGCGTTCTGCGTGACATTCGGTTCCATTATTTATTATTACATTGGAATAACTTTATGCATGCGATTCATCGCATACCTAGTGAAGTCTTTTGTTATTCCATTCTCTATTATTCTGTTGGAATATCCTGTTTGTGAGTTTACGCATGACTTGGTTCCATTCTTTATTATTCTATTGAGAATAACACATGCATGCGATCTATCGCGTACGTGGTGAATTCTTACGTTATTCCATTCTTTATTATTACATTGGAATAACTCAGATATGTGGATTACCACATTCATGGTGAATGATCCTTTGTATTTCATTCCTTATTAAATTATAGAAATGATCTGTCTACGTGGATTCTACGCGTGGCGTATGTGAAAATCCATTTGCGGTTTCGTAATTTTTTGACCCTCAAAAATTTCGGAAAGTCATAATATAAGCATTGATTTGTTGATTATGATGAAAGTCATAATAAAAGCATTGACCGATGAAAATCATAGGTATATGTAGTATTAGTAAGTGTTATGATGAGTTATGTTGGTTATTATGTGAAAACATGAAAGTTTCTTAGAAATCACAAAGAGTTGAAAATCAGATTTTTGAAGAAAATGGAACATGAAATTCAATTGACCATATCTCCTATTATATTTTAAATTTTTGAGTGTGGTCAAGTTCTAGAGTTATATCTACGAGTTTTCTAACTTATCCAAGTGGAATCACAAAAAAAGGTGTTGTAGATTTTCGTGTTAACTGATTTTAGCAAAAGAGTCAAAAGCGCAGAAATCTTAGAAAAGCCATCGCCCATAAATTTAAAAGGGCATTTTCGGCCACTTAATTTGTGAGAAAAATTCTGGACTTTTGGGACATGGAAATATATGGTATAAAGTACCTCCTGTCCAAAAATGAGCTCATTCCGACTTAAAATGAGCAAGTTATGACCATTTCAATATTTAAGTTTTTTCAATGAAAAACGCTATAACCGGAGTTCTATAACTCCGATTACCATGAAATTTAAACTGGAAGCTCACTTTAACATGTGTAAGATCCTGCCAAGATTTGGGAATTTCTGAAGTTAAACTTGAGGTAGCTAATTTCTTAAGGAATTAATTAGAAATTGATTTTTGAAAAATACTTAAGGGAGTTGAAAAATTATAAAAAAAATTGTTGTGTATGAAATATATGTATATATGTTTGGACAAAGGATAAAAAATAATAAGTTGATTTGGTAATTTTTCATGAAAATGGTTTAGTTATAAACATATGAGTTAAATATGTTATGTGAAGTTGAAAATTTGGTAAATAGGATTTTAGGGCTTGAAAATCCTATATAAGGTATATGCAGATTTTTGATGAGTGATTTGATCATTGGTGTTGAAATCTTATGAGTATGGCATTTTTGAAAGATTAAATGCATTATTTGGTAAAGTGTAAATAATTAAATTAAATTGTTTATAAGTTTAAGAAGTGATTAAAATATTGTTATTATATTAACAATATTAGATTATGAGTTATTTAAGTGATGGATAATATTTGGATACATTTAAAGTCTTTAATATTTATCATTGTTTTTGTTTGATTAATGCTTATATTATTGTCATCATCCTCATGCTTATATTGAGTTGAAAGTCATCTTTGACTTACGTGCAGAGATGGACTTGGTATGATTATGACCAGGAATTATTCGGTATAATCATGACCGTAATGTAACGAATGATGTGGTAAAATTCCTCATTGGCCTGTAGTTCATTGGTGGACAGTTGTTGGTATGATTATGACCAGGGATTATTCGGTATAATCATGACCATTGATGATTACATGAATATCCTTGGTCGTGGTGCATGGATGATGTGATTTATTTATTAAGCTGAGTCTCAGCGATAAAGTTGATGAAAAACTTTTTAAATCATAGAAGATAGTAGATTTTATGCTCTACTTGACTCTTCTAATGGATTGTTTATTCTGCTGCTATGATTGTTGATCTAAAACTTGTTGTCTATTATATTACATCAGGTTGTTATCTTTGTTAAAGGCTAATGATAATTTATTTCGCATTATCTTAGTCATAATATTTCTTCTTTGGGATAGTTGAGCTCACCCTTTATTTCACTCTTCTTTTCGTGAAATGAGAGCGTGGCAAAGGACTAGTCAACTGTGAGTGACGGTCCGAGATGATAGCATTAGTAGTTCTCACTATTCTGTTAAATAGTGTGACAATAAATGTAATGAGTACTCCATTGAGTGTGGATATTGTCTAGATGACAATATTCTTATTAAAACTCTCAGTTTATGTTTTATCGTATTTTACACGACAGTTGTATTATTAAGTTATATTTATATTTTTGTACCATATATTTGGCGACCCAAGATGGGTGATGTATACCTATTTTGGGGGCGTCACAGTTGGTATCAAAGTTTAGGGATATGATCCCTGGCTGAGATGTGAGATAAGAACTAGGAGGGGAGAGACGGGGAATTCTTCGCTAGTATGACCTACCTAAGTTTATTTGGTATTTAATTGGTCAGTCAGAGTATAAAGATAATATGTGATATGTTAATTAACTCTTGTTTTGTGGCATTGTTTGAAAATGGCAACTGAAAATGTTAACAATGGAGTGAATGAGACCGTTGAGACACCTTTAATCACTAACCAGGTTAATGTGATGTTAGGCGAAGAAGAAATTAGAGATATCTACGTGGTGATTGAAGAACTAATAGTTGCATCCGAGCTAGTTGCAGAAGAAGCAGCTGAGAGTGAGGAAGAAGAGGAACCTGAGGAGAACTTATTAGAAGAATTTTATGATCGAAATTTAGAATTACAAAATCGTATTCATGAGTTGGAATAGCAGGCTGAAGAACGGCAGGCGGTCGTGGAGCAAAGAGATGTAATAATTCAAAATTGTGTTACCCGATGTGCGATGCTTGAACATAAGCACTCTTTGGCAGAGTATAAGATATTAGAGCTAGAATCTGAGAATGCTATGATCAAATTTCTGATGAAAGAAGAAGCAACTGAACGAATGAGAATAGATGATGCATGGGTAAAAGCCGCACGACGTGTTGATATTGTAGAAAAAGACGTCCGATATAATCAGACCAAAATAGATGACATGGATTTCGCTTTTTGGACAGCAATTGGGAGAATCCAACATCGAGTTGAAATACAATGCGCATGAGCGGTCAACCCCAATTCGATATGGATCAGAGAATAATGATTCGAATCATGGATCAGGAATGTAACGAAGCAATTAAGGGTGGAATGTACTCTACAGCAAAGTTAAGTCTAACTGGGATGTCCCAGACAAGTCAAAATCGGTAGTTTAAGAGAGAGCGTTTTTTCTGTGACGAGGAACGTAAACAAAATTATAACGGGTAAGTTAATCATAAACTCTTGCGAAGTCTATATCTTATTCGATACCAGTTCTACCCACTCTTGTATTTCACCTAGTTGTGTTCAAAGTTTAAATTTGACTCCGGAGAAGTTAGACTTTGACTTATTTATTGAAACACCGTTAGGAGAAACCTTCATTACATGTGTTATCCAAGTCTTGGATGAGAGTCACAGTTTTTCTATCGTTAATAAATTTTCTGACGTATTCTTGAAGACTTCTTGGCCTAACTCAGAGCGTGAAATCGAATCTTGTATTGACCCCAGTACAAAACCCATTTCTAAAACCCTCAAATATTTCTTTAACTAAAATGAACGTAACATGCGCCAAAGACGTTGGCTTGAGCTGTTGAAGATTACGATCATACCATTCAATATCATTGTGGAAAAGAGAACGTGGTAGCTGACGCGTTGAGTAGAATATCGTATGCGTTTACGAATGCGATGTTGTTAACACAAAAACCCATTTCGTATAACTTACAAATGATGAAGATAGAGTTAAAGACTCTAGGGACCCATGTGAAGATAACGAATATACGAGTAGAATCGACTTTAATCGATAAAGTTAAAGCCGCTCAAGCTACACACCCGAATCTGATGAATGTGAAGAAGAAGGTTCAAGAAGGCGTTATCTCAACCCTCGATTTTATTGGCCCATTTGAAATCCTTGATCGAGTAGGAACTGTGGCCTATACACTCGTTTTACCGCCAAGTATGTCGTGTGTTCTTAACGTTTTTCATGTATCGATGTTACGTAAATATGTGGATGACCCGAACCACATTATGAAATTAGAACTAGACGAGATAGCAGAAGATTTAACGTATGAGGAGATACGTGTTAAAATCTTGGATAAGAAGGATCGTATTCAACACTCAAAGGTTATACCTCAAGAGTTAGAATCTGAAATGAAGTCAAGGTATCCTCATCTCTTCGGCATACCAGGTACGTACGTAAATTTCGATGGCAAAATTTCATAAGGAGGGGAGATTGTAAGACCCCAAATTTTATGAATAAAGATTTAAACTTCTCGAAATATTTTTTTCAAAATTATGGTGTGGATTTGGGATAATGTTATAATTGTGGGTAATATTTATAAATTTTGAAAAGTATGCAAGTTGTTGTATAATATTCGTTTGGTCGGAAAATATTCTTTTTATCGGGGAATATCCGTAGGACGGCACAATTATTGGTGGACCCCATAACGGAATTATTGTCGGATTGAGAAAACGACAAAATATTTTTATGAAAATAACAGCAGAAGTTTTACCGTTAAAACTGTTGAACTACTCGGTAGTAAAAGTACTGATGTCTGGCATTGGTTGCATAATGCTTGCGGTATTGATTATTGATGTTTACGTGAGAAGTCACTCAGTTTTTTTCAATTATTGCTACAGTAATTGTTGCATAGTATCTCACGTTATTTGATTCAATTATTGTCGATATTTTATACATTATTAAATAAATAATTGAGATGACAAAGTTATTAATATTATTATTTGCAATATTAACGATGTCTAGAAGTTCTGTCAATAAGAGGTTTGGTCACCTAATTGCGCGCCAATAGGGAGAAATCCTTATTGAAAAGCCCCCTCTTTCCTGGGAACGACTTGGTAGATTAATGTAAGACTCCAACTTATTATTAATAAAATTTAATTTTCTCTATTTATTATTTTGAAATAGTAAGGGTTGATTTGATTAATGTGGATAGTTAGGGGTTAAATACGCAAATATTTTTAAAATAAGCAAGTGGTTATAAAATATTCATTGTTTGTCGGGAATATTCGTTTGGTCGTGGAATATTAAATGCTGTGTCGGGAATATTAAATGCAATGACAAATGACCGTGTGTGGGCCCCATAACCCGGAAAGCGATTGGATGAAGAAAGCGACAAATATAAGTTGGTTAAAAATAACAGGCGTAGTTATTACCAATTATAATATCGTTGGAATACCGGTGGTTAAAACACACTAATCGTGTTGTTGAGCAAGAAGTACGGTATTGCACCAATTATTGATTCTTACGTGAAGAAGGCCTTTACTCAATAATTATTACGATGAATTTCTTATTCGGTATTTTATTTTATTGATTCAATAATTGTTGCATTGATATTTTATATTCTTTGTTGTTTCAATAATTGTCATTTACATATTATTTTCCATTATCGGAGCAATAATTCATATTATCTCCGAATAATAATATTAGAAAACATTATTGGAAATGTCTAGAAAGTTACGCTCAAGGAGAGGTTTGGTCACCTAATCAATTGCGCCAAGTAAGGAGAGATCCTTATTGGAAAGCCCCTCTTTCTGAGGACGCCTTTGGTTGTCGATATTGTGATCCTGTAATATTATTTGTGAATAATTAATTATTGATTCATATGATGAGGAAAATATTAATTTTATATGGATATAGATGGAGAAAAATTTTAAAATGACAATTGTTGAAAATTAATATTTTATCTTTTTACGATAAAATAATTCATTTAAATATATTATTTTAATAATATATTGATGGTGATATTTACAATAAATTCATGGTTTATAAATAGATGAGGTGGAAGAGAAGATAGAATTGGAATTATTTAATAATTGTAAATATTTTAATGTATATATATATATATATATATATATATATATATACGTATTTGTTATCGTGTGTGGAAGAAGTGGTGGGGGTAAAGAGAAGAAAGTGGGGAAGAGAGAGAGTTAGTGGAGAATTATGGGAAAGGAAGAAAGAGAAAGGAAGAGAAGGAAATTAGAAAACTTATCCAGTATCTTTGATTTTGGTCATTTTTCGTTTGGAATTTGGAAAAATTTCTTCGTAAAGTTGTAGAGAATTGATTTCAGTGAGAATGGACATAAAATTCAGTATTTTTCGATAATAGGTCTATTTTTTATAAATTCTTGAAGTTTGAGGAAAATAAAATGATTTTATTAAATTATGGGTGGGACCCACTTTTGTTTTACAACATGTGGAACGCCAATTTATTTAAAGATGGTGATGGCTTTCAAAGTTGGTTGGTGGCATGCGTAGAAGGTGAGAAATAATAATAATAATATTTTATTATTTAGTCTCCTTTGGCGTTCTAAAGATTTTCCTATAAATAGGCGCTTAGGTTAGAATTGAAAATCACACCAGAAACAAGTTTTCTTTCTCTCTAGATTATCGAGCGTATTCTTGTGAGTATTTTGATACTTTGAGTGTTCTATATCTGGTATGAAGTTTCACAAGACTATATACGAAATTTAGTCGTAAATACGGTTATATTGAGGTAAGGGATGTTATTTTCTTCTCAAATGATATTATTTCTTCAATATCATTATCTTTGAAATATTGGTTAGAACTTTTATCAAATTTGGAACTTTTTTCATGTCGGGGTTACTATTCATGAGTTCTTATTCACGAGTTACTATTCATGAGTTACTTATTCACGAGTTACTATTCATGAGTTCTTATTCACGAGTTCTTATTCACTTAGTACTATTCACGAAGCGTGAAAATGTTTTTTTTGTGGAATTTCTATCTTTTGGTGTGTGAGTTACTATTCACGTATACGGACTTTATTCACGATATCTGATAATTATTCATCGAAAAATAAAATTTCTTCTTTTCGTCAAAATATCTAATACGGATACTAGCTTTGATTGTATCCATGTTTTGATCATTTTGAATTTTACACCACCGTGATTCTTTTTGAGGTATTTTTGGGCGTGGATAAAATAAAAGTACGAATCCTTAATCCTTGTCATTTTGTTTCCTTTGGATTCGTTTCTTTAAAAAAAATATATATATTTTCATCATCCTCGTCTTAAATGATGATATTATTGAATATCTTTGGCACGTAGTGCAAAGATGAATGATTTCGAAGAATATCTTTGGTAGTAGTCTTGAAGATGAGCAGTGTTTAAATGAATATGATTAATGATGAATATCTTTGGCTTTAGTAGTAAAGATGAATATTTGATTCAGATGTATATTGATTGATGTTACATGGATAAAAGATGGACGATGAACTTTTAAATGCATACATAGAAGATAGTAGTTTGCATTCTCTACTTAACTCTTCTAATGAATTATTATTTCCGCTGCGAATATTGATTTAAAATTTGTTGTTTATTGTATTCTATTAGATTTTTTCCTGTTGAAGACTAACGGTAATTTGTTGTATATTATCTTAGTCATAATATTCTTTACTGAGCTAGTTGAGCTCACCCTTTTCCTTTTTGTTCCATTTTTCTCAGGAGGCGAGAATATAGGAGTCTGAGTCGGGGGTATGGAATGAAGGTTTTAGAAAGGATTGTTTAGTAGTCCTCACCATTTTGTAAAATAATGTATCAATAAATGTGATGAGGATTTATTTGAGTATAGATATTGTCTAGAAGATAATATTTGTATTCAAACTCATGATTTCTTGTTGTAATAATAAAGTTGTAGTTGTTTACATACGTATATTGACAACTCGAGAATGGGTGATGTATAATTTATTTTGGGGGCGTCACAATTAATATTGTGAATTATAATAATGATGATAAATGTTGTTAAATATATTGAAGTGTCTTTTTATGAAGTCACGGAAGTTTATATATATATATATTACAAATTTTGTTTTATTAGTATTATTAATGTAATAAAAGCAGAAAAGTTTTTTTATATAAAACAAAATACTTTTATAAAGTTATTTGTTTTATTAGACAATAATTAGAATATAATATATTTTATTATGCATAGTGTTTTACATAGTATTAATAAGTATTATGATGAGTTATGTTGGTTATTATGTGAAAACATGAAAGTTTCTTAGAAATCACAAAGAGTTGAAAATTAGATTTTTGGTAAAAATAGAACATGAAATTCAATTGACCATATCTCCTATTATATTTTGAATTTTTTAGTGTGGTCAAATTCTAGAGTTAGATTTATGAGTTTTCTAACTTATCCAAGTGGAATCTTTGGAAAAGGTGTTGTATTTTTTCGTGTGGACCTGATTTTAGCAAAGGAGTCAAAACGCAAAGTACCAAAAAAGCTCTTGCTCCTAAATTTAAAAGGGTATTTTTACCACTTTGATTTTGTGAGAAAAATTCTGGCCTTTTGGAACATGGAAATATATGGTATAAAGTACCTCCTGTCCAAAAATGAGCTCATTCCAACTTAAAATGAGCAAGTTATGACCATTTCAATATTTAGGTTTTTCCAACAAAAAACGCTATAACTTAGGAGTTCTATAACTCAGATTACCATGAAATTTAAACTGAAGCTCACGTTAACATGTGTAAGATCCCGCCAAGATTTGGGAATTTCGGAGTTAAACTTAAGGTAGCTAATTTCTTAAGGAATTAATTAGAAATTGATTTTGAAAAATACTTAAGGGACTTGAAAATTATAAAAAATACTTGTTGTGTATGAAATATATATATATATGTTTGGACAAAGGATAGAAAAATAATAAGTTTATTTGGTAATTTTTCATAAAAATGATTTAATTACAAACATATGAGTTAAATAAGTTATGTGAAGTTGATGAATTGGTAAATAGGATTTTAGGGCTTAAAAATCTTATATAAGGTATATACAGATTTTTGATGTGTGATTTGATCATTGGTGATGAAATCTTATGAGTATGACATTTTTGAATGATTAAATACATTATTTGGTAAAGTGTAAACAATTAAATTAAATTATTTATAAGTTTAAGAAGTGATTAAAATATTGTTATAATATTAACAATATTAGATTATGAGTTATTTAAGTGATGGATAATATTTGGATAAATTTAAAGTCTTTAATATTTATCATTGTTTTCGTTTGATTAATGCTTATATTATTGTCATCATCCTCATGCTTATATTGTGATGAAAGTTATCTTTGGCTTACGTGCAGAGATAGACTTGGTATAATTATGACCATGGATTATTCGGTATAATCATGACCATAATGTAACGAATGATGTGGTAAAAGTCCTCATTGGCCTGTAGTTCATTGGTGGACAGTTGTTGGTATGATTATGACCAGAGATTATTCGGTATAATCATGACCATTGATGATTATATGAATATCCTTAAATAGTAGTGCGGGGATGATGTGATTTATTTATTGTCGAGTCTCATTGATAAAGTTGATGAAAACTTTTTAAATCATAGAAGATAGTAGATTTATACTCCTACTTGACTCTTCTAATGGATTGGTTATTCCAATCGCAGGTTGTTGATCTAAAACTTGTTATCTATTATATTACATCGGTTGTTATCTATTGTGAAGGCTAAGGATAATTTATTCTACATTATCTTAGTCATAATATTTCTTACTAGGCTAGTTGAGCTCACCCTTTCTTTCATTGTTCTCCTTAGAAAATGAGAACGTAGCCGGGACTAGTCGGGGAACGGAGTGACGGTCCAGATGATAGCATTAGTAGTCCTCACTATTCTGTTAAATAGTGTGACAATAAATGTAATGAGGACTCTATTGAGTGTGGATATTAAAGTCATTTTCTTAACAAGGATGGAATGAAAAAGGAATGGAAGGAGATTGAAAAACTTACCTTCAGAAATTGCAAATGGTTGTTGCAAAATTCATTTTGCTTTACCAGCCGAATTCCTTTTCCTTCTATCACTGTGTGCTACGATTTTTGTAGGTTTAGTCAAGAAATTGCTTTCAATTTCGTCTACGATGGAGCTGAAATAGCTGAGAAATTGGGTAGATCTGCTCTCTTAACAGTAAGCCGGAAGAAGAAGACCTATTTTAGACATTTAACCTTCGTTTTTGACTGTTACATGCCCCTTCTCACGCGTTTTAGGCGTTTGACGTACACGCACAGTTAATTTGAATGAAAAATGTGACTTTTTCACTTCAACTCAAAAGGTGGAGAGTTTAAATGTTGCTTTACGGACTATAGGTGGTTAAGTGGAAAACCGCCCAAACCCCGGGTGGTCATCTAAACTTAACCCAAAATTGCATCTGCTTTTAACTACGACAATACTCCGTTAATGGGGTCCACTAATGATTGTCTTTGTCGCATCGAATATTCCCCGACAAAAAGAATATTCTCCGACCAAACGAATATTTTATAACAACTTGCATACTTTGCAAAAATTTTCACATATCACCCTTAACTTTAACCTTTTATCAATTTAACCATTTACGAAATAAATAATAATTATAAGAAAATTGAATACTTTTATTTCATAAAATTCGGGATCACACACACACACACACACACACATATATATATATATATATTAATTTCTCCTAAACTATGGGACTATTATCAGGCTTTGAAGTTTTTAGTCAATTGATTAGCTTCTTTTATAGATAAATTATAAATTATAATATTATATATTCAAAACCTTATATTAATATGGTTAATGAGATTAATTAGCTTGAAAGAAAGAATTTTAGCACAAAAAAAAAAAAAGAAGAAAGATTTAATAATCTTGATTGGATAAAACTATGGTGAATTTATGATCACTATAGTGAGATAAAAAAATTGTTTTATTTCTTTAATTTTTTATTTTTATTTAGTTTACAGAGAGAATTGTTATCACATTTTTGTCTCACTTTGATAATAAAACAAAAGCAAGAGAAAATTAAAGGATAAAAGAAAATACATAAAAGAAAAAGGAAGGAAAAATAAAGCAATAACTCTCGAAGATTCCAGGGTGGGGGGTCATATGACCCCCGGACCCCCTGATTCTGCCTCTGATAATCACTAAGATTTATTACAATAATGAATTACTAAGATTTCTTCAAGTCACTCAGACTTGACAGATGTTGCTAAGACAAAGGATCATTAAGACCAATTCACTTGTAACTCTTCAAGTCAATTAGACTTGGAATGATAGGTCACTAAGAGCATCTCTCCAGTAGGGTGGACTATATCATGAACTATATTTAGTTCATATGACATCAATCCATGAGATAGTCTTTCAATCTTTCTAGCAAATGAACTATCTCATAGACTATAATATTAAAAGATTATATTATATTTAATGAATTATTGTCCACCAATCATTCTTACACACTCCCATTTAAATATATTAAAAATTTATAGTCCATCAAACCAAGTTCTTAAATAATTCCTTTTGTTTTGTCAAAAAATACTTAGACTATATTTAGTCTGTTTGCTGAATCATAGACTAAATTTAGTCTAAAATTTGAACATCTCGGACCTATTAGAGATGCTCTAAGACCAATGAAATGGGTTGGTTTTCTAAGACCTATTGTCTAAAATCACATGAGATGGGTTGGTTTTCTAATTTCGTAGTCCGCAAATATATTTATACCTTTCATTATAAACGGACCCATAACCAGTTAATAACAAACACTAGTCCGCTATTAGTCCGCTACTAGCGGACGCATATTAAAACGAATTGGGGAAAAAGGCAACAAAACTCAGCAAAACCCTGCGATTTCTCATGAGCCAAAAGGTAACAAAACTCACATGAACCCTAGTTCGCAATTGGCTGCAGATCGGCAACAAGTAATGTAAATTTGACATAGTGCGTCCAAAATTTGTGTTCTACAGCAAACTAATCAGCATTTAATTGGTAAGTTGGTTATTTAATCTCCCAAGTCTAAAGCTGCTGCGATTTCTCATAGTTCCCACTTGACTACAGATCGGTAACAAGTTGTGCAAATTTGATATCGTGTGTCCAAAATTTGTGTTCTACAGCAAGCTAATCAGCATTATTTAATAGGTAAGTTTGTTATTTAATCAGAAAGTTTTTTGAATTTAAGTAACCCCTAGATTAGTTTTCTCATATATGGGTATTACTATTTATATGACAAAATTAATCCACTGTTGTATATATATACCTGTTTTTATTTTGGGTTTTTGTTTGATTTTTGTTTTGTACTGTAGTTTACTTTATCTCTCCACTTTTCTGTTGCTATGTGTAAAATTTATGGAGTTGGATAGTTTTGTTTAGCGAGAAACAAAACTGAACTTTCATGTGCCAGTTTGATTTGGAACTTTAGAATTTGTAAAATTCGTTATAGTTTTGCTTGTAATTAATTATTGGGGGTTGGTAGATCATCTTCTTTCAAAGGGTTTTTAATCTCTGTACTTGGTTTTCAGAGGATTTTTAATCTCTATACGATAATTAGTTTTCTTTGATGAATCCAAATTGAAAAGATTATCAAACCATTATATTGTGTAAGTTGGGGAGAAAAAAAGTTCTATGGTTAGCATCATTTGGAGCCGAACAAATTTGTGAAACAAAAATAAAAATTTAAAACATACTTGAACAATTTCTAATACTCATTTTATAGCTGAAGATATCTCTTGAGAGCAGTGCAAGTTGTGTTTAAAATTCTGAAAACTAGTTTAAAAAAGACTGGAACTTTAAGCCACAGAACTGGCTGATGAAAATGAGCAGGAACTCGCAGATGTTCAACAGAACAACTTGAACATCAATAGAGTTTTTTCACAGCTGGGGGCTGTTTGAACTTGTGATCTCTTCTGCTGCAGATTTGTTGTATTCTTCCAATTCCTTCTTGTATGCATCCATAGCTCCTGCAGCTTTCTAGTTCCAACTCTACTTTTCTTCTCTGCTTATTTCCTACATAGCCTAACAAACCAAATCCCATTTGAGAATTAATTAATTGTCAGATTGAAAAATGAAGAGTGGGACAGAGAAAGTGAAAGAGAAAGAGAAAGAGAAAGGGTACTGAGATTTACTTTTTTTTCTTCTTCTTATCCGTTTCCGTTTCATCTTTAAAGTGCATATATTGTTCAAGCAACTCCATAACTGTAATCTGTTTTTGCTCTTCCTTCAAGAGGTTCATTGCTTCATTCTCTCGCTTTTTCGTTCCCAATTATCTTCAAATAGGGTTCCTTCTCATCTTGATACTTATCCTCATAAGGCTTCTTCTCTTCTGTAGTGACTGTCTTCCATTTTGACCCCAAAATTTGCGATAACTATGTTTATTTAATTTGTATGTCATGTACTTCAATAAACTAATGCATCCAACTAACATGTTTGATTTTAGGTGTTAATAATTGACCAAGTATATTTGTCATTTTGCTCATATCCAAGTTTGATGAGAATTTTTATAAATTGTTTAATACTTGACATTGTGATGAATGTTTAGGTAAGATATGGATATTAATCCCGGACCTATTAATCCTATTGTCTTATGGGACCAAGAAAATCACGTATCGTCAGACTTATGGAAAAATATTGTAAGTTTATTATTGTATAACAACTTTCACTTTCTTAAACTTTTGTTAGAAACATTCATGTTGTGACAATTTATGTTTGTATGTTGTTGGACTTGTAGGATAGGGGCGTGTTAGAAATTTGTCAAATGTCTGCAAAATTAACTGAATGGAACTTGACTGAACAACAAGAATATCTACTGGAACAATTAGGTTTTGGTATATTTTGTCATCAAACTATAGTGTCAAAGATTGATGCATCTCTTGTATCTGCCCTAGTTGAGCGTTGGAGAAGTGAAACAAATACGTTTCACTTAAATTGTGGAGAGATTAGCATTACTATAGAGGATGTGAGATTTTTATTCGGGTTGCCCATATTAGGAAAACCTTTGACTTGTGGAGAACTAGAACATCCCAAAAGCTATTTTATAAGGATTTTTGGGCAACAAGTTGCAGTAGATGACTGGGAACAATGCTATAAAAGGGGGGGCATAAGTTTGCCTTGGTTAAGACATAGATATGGACAAGTACCTGATGATGCTACTACAGATGATGTGGTAAAACACACTAAGGCATATCTGTTGTATTTGTGTGGCGCTATTTTGTTTCCAACAAAGAGTAAAAATGTTGTGCATCCTAGATATTTGTTGTTATTGGAAAGATTGGAAGACATAGTTACATATGCTTGGGGGGCAGCCGTTTTAGGGCATTTGTATAGGTGTTTGCATGATGCTACTCGCAAAAAAACGAGAAAATTCGCAGGATGTGCGACCCTTCTTATGATGTGGGCTCATGAAAGGTTTAACATTGGTCGTCCTACCCCTAGGCCTAAGTCCCAGAAGTTGATACCTAGGGCATTATCCTGGGCATTCTCCTCTTTTGATCCTAATTCAAAACATTATCAACGTCGAAAAAATCCACATCACCATCTTGTGTTTTATCGAGGAGAGTTTGATAATATGTTGGAAACAGATGGGGTGTGGCGTCCATATCAGTTATTTGATAGACGTTTGCCTTGGGACTTTTTTGAGGCAAGGTTAGGTGGAGCCGCTCGAATACCTTTGATACATTACGACATTGTTGAGTTCCAAATGCCTGACAGATTTATGAGGCAATTTGGATATTTGCAATCCTATCCGTCTAATGCTGAAAGTATGGTGGAATTGAGGGAAGAACATAAATTATTTGAGAGAAGAAATTATAAAAATCATAGAGCTGATTATATTCGATTGTGGGAGGCCTACATGGAGAGTTTAGAAGGGCAAGTGTTGGAGGCTTTGCCACAAATATCTACCGAGGATTATATGACATGGTACAGAGAAGTTACTCGGAGACGGATACACCATCCTCGACCCTTTAGGCATCAAGGGGAAGATTATGAGCCACGTACATTCATTGACCCATATGTGGTTATAAACATTGTAAGTTGTTCAATTTATAATATTTATTAATGTTTTTGTGTTTTAAATTGATGACCTTGTTTTATTAATATAAATTTTGTTTTTTTAATTGTTGATTGAGACTGCAAACGCTATATTTGAAAAGTTTTTTTCAATTGAACAACCACCTGAGTTAAGAACCATGTATGAGACATGGTTCAATACACTGTACCAACCGTTCATGAATGATTACAGAGGGGTTCCAATCAATCCAAATACAACGCAACCTCAAGTTAGACAAATGGAGATTGACACGATGGGATCTCAGCCTACGGTTCAAGAGACTCAGCCTAGCGTTGACCCTTCTACTTGACATAGTTGGAAATTGTCAGTTAGAAGGAGAGAGGTAACAAAGCACACTCACTTTGTTAATTACTTAAAGATTGAGAAAATCACTTGGTTAAATCACCATTGATTTAGTCCAACTCACGACCCATCAAACTTTCCTCGTATCCATCCAGGCGGTCTATACAACTTAGAGTTTAAGGATGTGAACTGTCTGAGACCCAATGGTTAGTTATGGGCACATGTCTTGGATATATTATTTGTTTTTCATGTCATTACACATATATATATTGTATATTGGGAATTAAATGATGGCTTTGTGGTTTACAGGTGGAGTTAATTCCTTTGTTGCTTCGTCAAGCAAATCCTACAACAAAGTGCCAATATCGAAGCCGAAAGTTGAAGTCTGTGTGAATAGGCCGACACAATATAATTTAGACGATTGTGGCGTATATGTTGCAAAGTACGTAGGTTTCTTTTTGCACCGGATAAATATCATGAAGGAACCGAGGTGGACTCCTAACGAGACTTGTAACTTTAGATTTAGAGTAGCACATGAGCTTAGGATTTAAAATAGCACATGAGCTTAGGATGTGCAAAGCTTGGGACATTCCTGAAAAATATCTTTTCAACGACCAAACTTTAGATTTGAATTAAAATGAAGACTAGTGAATGTATATTTGACTAAATTTTGTAATACATTGTTTTATTAACTCGGGTGAATAGTTTCAAAATGATTCCATTTTTATATTTACGTAAAAGTGGATGTCGTTCTAAGCATTGTGTATTTATGTTTGTGTGGTTTCATTTTTGTATTGCTATGGCTTGTTGGCAACAACTACGAGGGATACTTTGTATAGATTGTTTTGCACATTTGTGTTGTAGCACTTTGTATTGCTGTGCGGTTTCAGTTTGTGTTGAACTTTTGAAGTCTATGATGCCTTCAGTCTATAGTTTGTGTTGCAGTCTATTTATAGTTTGTGTTGCAGTCTATATCTATGGTTTCAGTTTGTGTGTAGCAGTTTATACTGTTGCAGCAGTTGGTTTCAGTTTGTCTGTGGTTTATACTGTCGCGTGGCTTGATTCTACTTGGTTGGGTTTGGCACCTCACACATACAGCCATTATGTGAATAATATCTGTCACATATGTTACAATTGAATAATTATCGGCACATATTAAAGATTCATTTAAGTAATCAGACAATCTGGTTTCTTGGTAAGCTTTGCATGGCGGAGCAGGCAGCAGCTGCCATATTTGGTAGCTAGTTGGTGTTTCATTTCCTTTTTCTCTAACTTATCTCTTGTGCTAAGAAATAAATTGATCATGGTAATGAACTTTCCAATGCATGCTTTGTAGTTTGTCATTGGACATGAATAACATGTCTGTTCCTGTGTATGCTCTGGGGCTTTTAATTGTAACTTTTGAGAATTGAACAGCTGAGTGAAGCCTTAATTGCCTGGCCAAGTAAAGGGAAGTCAACATGTTTATATGCCCTATTTTGAAAGCCTCCTGTATTAGTATCTTCATCTAAATATTAGTAAAATGTTCGCTCCATATTAAGCTACAACAACTGAATCCAGCCTAGTCAGGTTCAGAATAGACTAGATTGATCTTTATATCTGAACCTGCCTTCTGAGTTCTGATCTTTTTGACCTTGTTCTGATACTAACAAACAAAAGTAAACATCCAGCACACTATGAAGTATTCATTATTAGCTTTAAAGATACTAACAAACAAAAGTATTCATTATGAAGTTTGTAATCGAACTATGTAATTGTAGGAACTCAACATATAACATGAATATACAGGGATATAGTATATAGTGTTGCAGTCTATATCTATGGTTTCAGTTTGTGTGTTGCAATTTGTGTGCATTGCTCTGCTTCATTATGCAGTATTGGGACTAAAGGAAAGTATTATTTTATTGGTCCCTGTCTAGCAAGCTGTTGCAGGCCTCTTGGCTGTTTTAGGTGCTGAATTTTACAGCTCGTGATGAGATAAAAAGAAAGAAAGAAAGAAAGGAAGGAAGAAAGCACACGTAAAGAAAAAGAGAGGCGCTTTGTCATTATTTGTGCGTTGGGTAGACAAAGTACAAAGCCAACAGAAATCTTGGCCTCGTTTTCTAATTTCTATGAGTTGTTATGAAGACATTGTCCTTCTGATGAACTTGTCAAGGTCTCTTCTTCTTTAACATAGACAAAATAATACTGCACTAGTAATCTTAATAATAGCTAAGATTCTTAATCATATTTTTTTCATAAATTTTCTTCTCTCCAATAGCAAAGAAGAAACATTTTGGTTGCACTGAGATAATTATTAGGCTAAAAATAAGAATAAGGAATGAATGGTGTTACTGTTCTTGAACTAGATGAGTCTGAATTTGTTGAAGTTGATCTTACTGGGAGATATGGAAGGGAACGTGCCTTGTTTTCATTCCCTTCAATTATTTCTTTATTTTTATTTATTCTTTTATCTCCTGTTTTATAGATTTTTGTTCTTTCCATAATTAAGTTTGGTGCTGAACTTTAGTCCCCTGTTGCTATTTTTTCTGCAGTATAATGAAATGCTTGGCAAAGGAGCATCAAAGACAGTGTAGAATCTTTTTTCTGCATACCCTTTTCAATTTTCTGAAAGATTCCAACTTTTTTAGTATTATGTGATTCTTATTCTTGATGGGTATTTCATTTCTTGTTAGATTGGTTCATTTGAGTGTTAATTGTTATGTTTTTATATTTGTTCATTTTTTAAGGTTTTCGGTAATTGCAGTTATAGGGCTTTTGATGAGTATGAAGGGATTGAAGTGGACTGGAATCAGGTAAAGCTTTGTGATTTTCTACAAATTCCAGAAGATCTTGAAAGGCTGTATTGTGAAATTCATCTGCTCAAGACTTTAAAGCACATCAATATCATGAAGTTCTACACTTCTTGCTGCTAATAGGAATATTAACTTTGTGGCAGAGATGTTCACCTCTGGTACTCAGACAGTAAGTACTACAGAAAGTATAAATTTTTACTTTTTCAGCTTCATTGGACTAGTTTATATGTGTAATTCTATGTTGTGATGATTTAATGTTTGTGTTTTCATTTACAATCATTTGGATAGGTATAGGCAAAAACACAAGAGAGTTAACATTAGAGCAGTGAAACATTGGTGTAGGCAGATTTTGAAAGGCCTTCTCTACCTTCATAGCCTTGACCCTCCTGTCATCCATAGAGATCTCAAGTGTGACAACATTTTTGTTAATGGTAATCAAGGGGAAGTGAAGATTGGTGATCTTGGTCTTGCTGCAATAGTCCGTAAATCGCACGCTGCTCGCTGTCTGTGTTGGTAAGTTCAAATTGTTCTCTAAAATGTATTCTTGTAAATCTTTAACTCTAATTGAATTATGTAAATGAAATTTTATGAACATGCTCATATGAATTGGAATGTTTGATTTGGAAACATGCTATGGTATTTGATTTGGAATGACTGAACATAGGAAATATGCTATGGTATTTGATTGGCAGGGTGTATTTGATTTTGAATTGGAATGTTTGATTTGGAAACATGCTATGGTATTTGATTTGGAATTTTCAAACAAAACTGATGCTTTGATGCTTGATGCTTGATGCTTGCTGTTACTTTTCTATGGAATTTGCTGCAGATGCTTGATGCTTGCTGTTGCTGATGCAAGATGCTTGCTGCTTTGATGCTGGCTGTTGCTGATGCTTGTAGTAATTAAGACGTCCGCTAGGATTTCTAGCGGACTGATTAAATCAATTCGTTAACTTGGTCTTGACTTGTTGTAAAATTGGGGGCATAATTGTCCAAAACAAATTTTAATCGAGTTTGCTAGAATTTCTATCGAATGGCGGGATCAGTTTTTTAATCCCATCCATTCATAATTGTAATAGAAGGTAGAGATATTTGCTAATTTTTGATCCATAGCAAATACATGCTATGGATCATTGCCCATATATATATACACACTCAAAGAGACATGACGAAGACGTACAAGTCTAGAGAGAATTTGTTTCTAAAGAACAGTGTCCTATTCCTTTCTGGTTTTGACCTTGCTGCTGGTTAGATTTGTTGTTGTGTTTCATTTTGTTCAAATTTTCTGTGTCTGACCTATTTTGCCAATATCGCTATTGGGTCTAGTGAAATTTCAATAATATCGCTATTGCCAGTAGCGATATTACACCTCCTAATTTCCCCTATTCCGGTAATGGCAATAGCGATATTATGTTAATTATAATACATAATCCAATTTGAATTCTTTTCTTCCTCTGCTCGTGGCAAAGAAAGGGGCTATTCAGTCTTATCTTCCCAAATTTGAATTCTTTTCATCTTTCATACACTTAGGTTTATCTTTCCAAATTTCATATTCATCTTTCTAACTAGGCTTTTAACACTTCATTCATCTTCATTTCATTCTCCAACTTAACCTTCTTTTTCTTCAACTCAAAAGCTCTAATTTGACAAAGGATAGTCAAGAGAGGCTCTAATTGTTTACTAGGTATGTAAGTTAAACAAAATGTATATTGTTTAATGAGTTAAATGCACTTTTTATCCTCCAAGTTTATTCTATTTTGCACATTACATCATATACTTCAAAACCTGATACTTTGCATCCCGCATTTTTAGCGAACCGACACATAACACCCTCCGACCCAAAATTCGTAGCTAAAAGTGACAGATTTTGCACTTTTAGTGACGGATTTTGGGTCAGATGGTGTTATGTGTCGGTTCGCTAAAAGTGTGGGATGCAAAATGTCACATTTTGAAGTATAGATTGCAATGTACTAAATGGGTTTAACCTGGGGATGCAAAGTTCATTTAACTCTTGTTTAATTAGTGTTTTTTTGATTTCATCAGTGTAGTTTAGTGTTTTGTGTAAATGTTGAATTGCTATTCCCACTAATAAAAATGTTTAAAATTAATTTTCGTTAGTATAGTGTATTGTGTAGCGTTTGATTAGTTGAAATATGTGATTTTGATTTCTTCATAGTGTAGTGTTTGATGTATATTTTTAATTTTTTTTTGCTGTGACCGTGGTTTGGTCATGACGGAGTATGACAGGTTCCTTTCCATTTGTATAGTGTACCGTTTAAGGTTTGATTAGTTGAAAGATGGGTTTTTGATTATGGACCTTGTGTTCGTGTTTATGCTTTTCCTTCGTGGTGCAGTGGTAGATATAATTTTTATTTTTTTTGTTGTGACCATAATTTGGTTCCCTTTTATTGTTTGGTTCCTTCGAAGTTTTGAATATGGATTTGAAAGTTGTGTATCTAATTACAATGGTTATTTGAAATACTTTTTTCGGTATGATTTCGGCTTTGAATTGATCATCCATTCCTTGGTTCTATTCTTTATAATGTTTAAATATCAGTTTTGAAATTTATATTACCTCTCATGCATGCTGGTTTTTGATTGTTATGCTACTGGTATCTCAAGTTATTTTATCTTCATCTTTGTGCTACTAGTATCTCATGTCAGTGCTAGCTAGTGATATATGTGGATTTGAATAAAAAAATTATTTCCTCCATTTAGTTCCGGTGGACAAGCAAATGACGGGACGGTTCACGGGTTTAACTTATTTTAGTGAGTTTATCATTTAACACTAATTTTTGTAAGTTCGTATATATATATATATATATGTGTGTGTGTGTGTGTGTGTGTGTGTGTGTGTGTGTGTGTGTGTGTGTTGAATGTAATGACAATTGGTTCTTATATGTGATTTTAGTTTAGAATATGTTGATTGAATGAAGAAAGGGGGAGCCAAGTTGACCGTTTCAAATATAAGTATATGATATACATATTATTTCTAACATAATAATTTGAAAAAATCATCCCAAATTGTTTATTCAATTTTTTGAAGGGACTAAAAAGGCTAGTGAGGTTTGGAGATCTCTCACCAAAGACCAGAAGGATGTGTATAACTAAAAAGCCTCACAATTGAGGAGCGTGCTACGGACAGCCAATCTAAGCCAACAAGGAAGAAGAAAGTGCCGGTACTTACCCAATTTGAATGTTTATGTCGAGATGTGTTTTATCTCATTGTAACATTTATTTGAATGTTTTATTTAATATTTTACGAATGGATCCCAAACTATTTTATAGTTTTATCAATCTTACAGTTTAAACAAAAACTACCCAAACTTTGTCTTAAAGTATGTATTTCAATATGAAAAATTAATTTTAAATGGGTAAAATTTTTATTGATATTTTCCCACCATGTTAGCACACTTGTTCATTTTTAATAAAGAGACAATATATCGTTACAACTAGAATGAATTTACTCTTTTAACCCAACATTTTCTATGAAATTTACTAATTTTAACATGTTCTGGAAATTGTATGTTTGCCAGACTTTGAGTAGCACCTTGCTGAGAAATGAGTAGCACCTTAGTCAGTACTGATTAGCACCTTTTTCAGATACTAGTAGCATTTGCATTCCAGTGTTGCATAATTCAACAAATTTTAATTATGTAATTTACATGGGACATTCCAGGTCTTTGTTTTGCATATGTTTAGTTGTGATATCTGTTTTTCAGGTGCTGTTAAGGACAAAGTGTTCTCCATCGACGGTCATGAACATGATGGATAAAATTAGAGACACTGAAGCCAAATGTTGGATAATTAAAGAAATGAGATTCTAATCTCTTCTTTCTCTTAAGTGCACTACTGTATGAAGGGAGTACCTACTAGGATTGATATCTTGTTTTGACCCGACAAACTGCTTTTTGAAAGTGGATGGTTCTTCCCCTCTCCCGGTTATGGTGGAGGATGTGGGCAGGGGCTTGGGATCCCTTCAGGTGGACAACATGTGCCACGGAGGTGCCCAAAGAGGACATGGATATTATTGCAAGGTACTGCAATATATCACTTGAGTTCTTGACAATGTCCATCATAATTGAAGAGCCTAACCTTGACTTCAGGATGAGTCTGCTGACCTTTTTTCTTGTGTTATTCCTTTGTCCCACGACAAAAGATGTCAGTTGCTGCACACACGGAAAAGAATAAAACTGAGACAAATTCGTGCTTGACTGGTTGGTGGAGGAGAAAAAGAAGTGCAATGACGCAAAGGCAACAAGAAAGAGTAGGGCCCAAAGTATGGGGATCAGTGGCTGCATCATGCTTTTATTGGTAAGCTTATATATTATTAAAATTTTAAATAAGTATGAAATGAAATTCATTTGTTGTTTGTAATTAGATTTCAGCTTCACACGCATAAGTTCCTTTGAACTTTATGCATATCCTAGACTTGAAAGATATAGTTAAAGCAAAAACTTTAATGAGTTGAATTTACCTTTAACTTCATTGTCCTGGTAGATATCAGTTTTGCGTTGTCTACATTTTCTTGTAATGTTATCATTCTTTCAGTAGAAATGAATTTATTTGTGTTGGTTGAATGTCCTTTGAAATCAACTGATTAACACCAGTATCAGAAATGAGTAGCAACTGATTCAAAAGTCAGTAGAACCTTAGTCAAAACTGTCCTTGTTCAGGTTATAGTAGCACTTTGTTCAGATTAGAGTAGCAGTTTCATAATATCTGAGTAGCACCTTCATGAGATCTTAGTTGCACTACTCTCAATATTGAGTAGTTAATGTATGCACTTACCAAAAATTTATATGTTTACATTTGTTGCCAATGTTTGGTTCTTATTGCAGTTTTTTTTATTTTGACAAAGTGTTACGTGATATTGTACCTGATAGCGGGGAAGATTGTGTGCTATCGCATTGGACGAATAAATATATTGCCCAACGAATAGAGAAGGAGAAACTAGTAAAAGAAGATGTGAGTTAAATATTTTCAATTATTTTATTTTTATGTAATGAAAGCAATGAATAATGACAACTAATAATATTTTATTTCGATGCATGTATGTCAGTTGTTAGATGCTCTAAACGTAGTGGCGGATGCCATTGCTAATGTTAAAAGCTAGCAACGGCTTCTACGTTTATTGAGAAGGATGAAGAGGAGGAAATGGAAGCTGAGGAGGAGGAAAGAACAGAAAAGGAAGAAATGAGGAAAAGGGAGAGGTAGAAGGAGAGGAAAAAGAGGAAGAAAAAGAAAAGGAAGAAGAAAAACGGGAAAATTGGGGACAGACACAGAGGATGTTCAAATGGGGGAATGATTCGAATATTATCATGCAGAAATGGGGGCAGACTTTGACATGACTCTCCACTAGGCATGAGACTATGACCGAAAATGTCACGTTGGACGTTATGCAAGTTTGTAGCGCAATGAGCAAGTATAGACTGAGGAGGAGTCAGATTGCCTAAATGAGTGCCCATACGTTGGTGATCCCCAGCTTGTTGCGAGTCAATTAAGTGACGAGGAGCGGACAGTTTATCTATATTGCTTGATGAAGTTTTCACCTAATGATTCGAGAAATAAGTAAGCATTCAATTGTTGTCAATTTGTTGATTGCATGTTAGTATTGTAAGATGGCTATTTTTAATGTTTCAAGCATAAGGAATGCACTTTGATGGACTTATAAGTTGTTTCTTGTGTGAAGCTGCCTTTCTAGTGGTCTTTAAACATTCGTTTCAGAGTTTGCGGAAGACTTTCATTTTTCAGAGGTTGTCGTAAAATTTAATTGCCAATTTGTTGGCGGGAAAAATATAATTTCCTGCCTACTTAATTTTTTGTTACCGACATGATTGCTATATTTTGTAGCCTAATATGGGCCAAATTTATTGTCAACAATTTTTTGCAACGGCTAATAAATAAATTGTTGCCTAAAATTAAAATAAACCCAATAAGCGCGTGTTGATTTCATTTTTTTTCCCCACCAAAACACATTTTTTTATTTTAAAATTATTATTTATTTGAACGCAAATTTATAGTGTTTTACTCCTTTATCTCAAAATAAATATTCAGTTTTAATTTTTGTGGTCAGAGTTGAGGGTGTAAACGAATCGAGTCAATCCGAGTATTGAGTTGTTCAGATTTGGTTCACAAAATTTATTGAGTATAAAATAAGGTTTGATTGAGGCTTATTTAGCTATCGAGTCAAACACGATTTCGAATTGAGCCCGAGCAATTTGAATTTTCTGAACGAATATGATTCGAGTATCAATAGAAAATTATAATTTGAGGAGATTCAAGTAATTTATTAAATTTTAAAATGTGTTCATATTTGACTCATTTATATTTCGAGTCGAGCTCAAATCGAACTTTTGGTCGAGCGAATACTTAATCGAGCTCGAATCGTTTTTCATTTTACAAATTTTTAGTGATTTATAATTTTTGAAATTAGAATTTATAGTAAATTGGATGTAGTTTATAATGATCATATTTGTTCACTTATAATTTTAAAAAAAATATAATTAATTTCTAAAATAATTTATATAAATTTTTTCTTGTAACTCGTTATTTTACATATATATACATTTCGACAAGAGTTGAGAAAGGAACTGAAATGGCCCTCGAAATCTCATCAAAAATCGACCAAACCGCACCGATTAAGTCGCACTAATAGTTAATCCATTAATGATTATGGGCAACGAAAGATTTTTGATTGCCATATTTCGTAACCTAATATAAACCACGTTCATTGTCAATAAATTTTCTTTCGTTACATATTTTGTATAATATTTTTACAACGACTATTAAATGACAATCACCTACCATCAATTTAGTGATTTTTTTTTCATTGTCCAATATACTCGATTCATTCTCAAACATTATATTAAAAGAGTTATTTGCCCAACTAATATTTGGCCTGAAACAAGTTAACGCCATTAATAATAACAAAACACCAACTGCAACAATAAATTAACTAAATTTCAACTTTCCATCATATTTAACTAAAATAGGAAAATCAGAATCCAAATATCATCCATTGTACTTTATATTAATGATTTACCAAGTCTAACATGTTTAACAAAATATCAAAATTTTTGTAATGTCCACAACAAAAGTTCAACAGTTTTGAATGTCAATAAATAATGATTAGCAGTTGTTTTCAACTCTTTTTGTCCCTAAGTTGGTGATGCCTTGAATCAACCGTAAGAATTTTGGATTGTCGGCCCACTTGTTCATTATATTCTCGAGATTGTCAATCCGTTTCTCTTGTACCTGAATGCTTTCAGATTGATTGAAACTCTTCATTCTTAGAGCGGAATGTTTCCAACTCTATTGCCAATGCTTTTTCTTTCTTGCTAGATGAAACTTCTCCGCTCGAGGACCAAATTCAAAATCAAGCAATCTCCCGGCCTTCTTACCCAACACTCGAGTCATAATCTCCCTTTTGTCATTAGTGTCAATATTTTCAGATTCTGCTTCCATCTTAGAGATGCATTCACTCTCAAGTGATTTCATTTCATTATGTGAAATTAACTACAAGACTCAAAACCCATCAGGTTAGAATCAAAAGTGAAATTCTGAAAAATGAAGTTAAGTAAATGTAGCATGTGCAGTCTTCAAACAAGGCTAAAGATTATACCGTTGCTATTACGGGAAATTACCCGAACTATTTCTAAGCAACTTAAAATAAGAAACCGAGCAAATTAATTAGTTATCCTAACTCGCAGAAAACTGTGGCAGTGCCATAAAAACAGTAAACAGAACCTAAGCTATATGTCAAAAGCAACATGTTCAGAATTTATGTCACAACCACATTCAGCAAATTTGGTCATCCATTAAATAACGGAATCATAATCATAACAGATGACGCATATAAAACACAATTGAACTGCGGTACTACTTTAGGTGCACACATAAGAATGATCGAGGTTGCTAAGCACTTGAACAAAGCTTGCAATTTCACTAAAACCAAGCTAGCACCAAATGATTTACATGTACATGCAGTCAAGCTTCAGGCATGAGCTATACAAGAGCTGTTAAATAAATCTCTCTTAATGTAACATTCATAAAATCTAGCTCCATCAGTAATCTAAGAATCTAGATTGATCAACATGTGTTAAAGCTACTGCTATTTTTTTATTCAACTTAAAAAACAAGATTATTAGACATAAATTATGTCTAAATCAAGTAGCTTCGTTAACTTCAGTTAAAAGATTGCAATGTAAATCAAGACTAATGCCTAAATCATGTCTGACTACCTTTGTTATCAAAAACAAGGTAAGGTTTGTATAACTTACGTGTGCATATTCATTTTCAGGTTGTACCCACTAGTTGTTCGCTTTTTCTGATGTGTGCTTTTGTAACCTTCAATTGGATCTCCCTGAAAATCAAATTAGAATAACTAATAACGAGAGCATTATTGAGGGATGCATTTCACCTTACATGTCTTCTAATGTCATGCCAATAAATTAAAAGATCCTTGTTGCTGAAAATTTGAGGCTCCTTCACACAAAATCACAATCCTCAACAAATTTAACCAAATTGAAACAAATATACATACATACATACCTTCTCTGAACGATGAACAACAAATGCTCAAGTGATATGCATTAGTAAGATCCTATTTTAGGAAGAACTATGTTGGTGGTTTAATCATCAATAATTTTTAGCTTGTTCTGATAAATATATGGTGCTAATATATGGACATGCCTAACTGATGGTTGCTTGCTCAATATATGCATTGTTAATGCAATGCAAGATTGTATAATAATTATCAACATATACTTGTATAGTGTGCATATCTCACCACCATAAATTTATTCATCTTACCTTAACAGGCTTAAGCCAAGCCTAAATTCCTCTTTTAAGGAGAAGATTTATGCGGAGATTGTTTTTTAAATTATAAGCACTATCTTTCTGGTCTACAAGAATAAGTCTGTGCTAGCAACAAACATAAAATGACTATATATTACTGTCCACTTCTCGACCGTGCTGCAAAACTAAAGCACTACTACTTTTAACTAGAGCAATTGAATATTTTAGTAAGGTCAGTTAATTTAGGGATTGAAACAACACATAAAACAAAAACTAACTGCCAAAAGGACAAATAGATCAAATCAAAACAAGATGATATCTAGAACACTAGCACTCAATTTATGTATGCTTGCATGTTATATTCAGTTTTTTGTAAGAGTTTTCGATGTATTCAGATCGATGTAGTGCGGTTCCCCTCATATCCATAACTGTTGGATTTGGGAATCTTTTCAGAAATAAATTTAGCCTTTTGCAGAAAAAACAAAGCAGACCCAACTAGGAATAACAATATTTGACATAATTTAATTTTCTGCAACTTACTTCAATCCTCGACAATGATTATTCAATTATTCCCTCTGTAATATCCTTGAATTTGGTATTCATTGGGAGGTTGTTGCGGACCATCAATCCTATCTCCGACGACAACTTAGCAAATTCTATAGGATTTGTTGGCCTCCCTTTACTAGGTGACACATTGATAGCCAACTTCTTTCCTTTTGCCTTGGTGAGCTTCTCAAGTCCAATACTGCAAGTAGGTCCGCATATTTTCTTTGCTGAAGATGAAGCTATTTAAAAAATTAGATGTGAAGAAGTAAAGGGAACAACAAATTAACAAGACAACAAAAACTATGTATTAACATATATATACAAATGTGTATAACATATGTTAACTAAATAGATCTAGAGAAAACTCACATGGTCCAGACCCTTTTGAAGACCCTTGCTCACCGGACATCGGTGTAGGGCCACTTTCTTCTGGTTGGGTAAAGTTTTCACCAACTATAGTGTCATTAGTATGTTGCGTCGAGGTAGAAACGGGAGTACACACTTCATTCGCAGGCCCATCATGGGCATTCGGTGAACGTGCAAATATGGCACGTAATTTGCTTGTTACATACACAAGTGATGGTTGAGCAGATCGAGCTTGTGATCTTGTGATTGGGCTTCTTGGAGGAGTTAACGACATCATAATTCTTTGTCTTACATGAGGATGTAACTCTTCGGTTGACTTAAGTTCAGCTTCTTCATTATCCCCAAGGAACTCAACATTTTGCGAGACTACATACCTTCTTGTTTGAGTTGCTCCTTTCTTTTTCAATCCAGGGCTAGACATTGTATGCAAGATGAGTGATTTTCTGAAACTAAATAATCAGACCAGGTATATATATTAGTAAATAAGACATGTATAGACAGAAATTGGTGCAAATCCACTAGAAAGTAAGACTAAAGCATGTCATACATCACAACGCATCATTTGAAATAAAGCGGAGGCAGGAAATTGCTGTGTATTTTAGGAAACACTTCATATTCCATAATCACAGTAAACAAATTAACAAACTGGGATTCAACACTTGATAATTTTCATTTATTCCCAACACAAACTGGGATTCAGATTGATTGAATTACTCATAACCCATCTTATATTATACCAAATGTTAATCATCTCTTAACTAATGGATGACCAACTTCTTTGCTTATCCTTCTGTTCCTAATTGCTTCCATTGCCTCCTTGGTCATCACCAACTATTGCTGATACTGTGCTTCAGTTGCATCAAGCTCCAACTTTAGTAGTTGGACATCATGTTCTTCTGTCTGTTAAGATGACCAACTACTGCTGATGCTGTGGTCCAGTTGCATCAAGCTCCAACTTTTGTAGTTGGACATCATATTCTTCTGTCTGTTAAGGTCCTTAAGGACACATACAAATAGTTTCTTGTCAAGTTCATTAAATTAAAAAAAATCCATCTAGATCGAACCTGAAGTAACATGTATACACTCAACTTACCTAGCTGTCACTTTCCTGCATTTTAAACTCTTCATTGTTCAAATCCCTGAAGTTCACCTCTCATAGTCTCATAGACATGCCAACATAATATATGCTCAAACATAATCATTATTCAAATTAAGCAGTATGCTGCTTCAGATTCTTCACTCATTATCTCAGAAGAAACTGATGCTTGTGACCCTTTATCTTCCATATTTACCAAATTAAAAGAAACTTGGAATAAGAAACTTGAAACATTTGATATTCATTTGTGGGTGCAATTAACTATATGTAGCAATAATGAAGTAATAATAGTTCTAAATATTGTAATAGTGATAGTGATGATGACGTAATTGATTATAAATTATATTGTACTCTCCAAAAAGTGGACATTCAAAAAAGAAAATAAAAAAATAGTTAATTTCTTTACTTGACTAGTAAGGTACGTAAGCAAACCAATACAATTCGAACCGATCGATTCGAATTTCGACTCGAAAAAAAATACTGAAAGCGAGACTCGGATTCGTTAATAATATGATCCAAATTTGAGCATTAAAAATAGTTCGAATAAAAATATGAGTAGAATCTGAGCAAGATTATACTCGACTCGTTTAAGATTTAAACTACTCGAATTTTTGATTGTGATTCGATACATATTCGATTAATACATATTCGATTAGATGTTCGATACATTCTCTTATAATATATACAAATTTAAATCAAATTAGGATAATTAGTTATTATTTTGTTTTGTTTTTAATTTTAATTGTGATTTTATATTTATAAAGTGTAATAATAAATATATTTTCTCATTTTTAAGTAAAATAACAAATTCAATTTATAATTATATTTATTATAAAACTAGTTATTATGTGAAGACTCGAATTGAGCTTGAATTTGAAGCTTCATGAGTAGTTTGAATAAATATTCGAAAAGTAGTCGGATCGAATTTGAGTATTAAATATTCGAGTCGAGTCGAATCTGTAGTAGAATTTTTAAATATAATTGAATTCGAAATCTAATTCGAGTATGAATTTATCATTTCAAATCAATTCGAGTAGCTCTACTCATTCTTATTCTCGGTTTGCTTAGTTTACACCCTTATTGACTGGATCTTCTTTCTATATTTAATATTACTTGCAATAAAACATCAACAAACATGTACTACCTCACTTCCAAAACTAAGGATGCATTAGTTAATTTCCATAATCAAATTCAAAATTGATATGATTTTGTCAAAAAGATGATGTTAAATTTAATCTTATTACTAAAGGAACCCAATTTGCTGAAAACCAGAGGAATATCCTTCAGGGAACCTATCTTTCTTTGCCATGCGATATTCACTAAAGGAACCCAATTTCTTCTATTGAATGGGTATTTGCACTGGTTCATGACAATTTCAGAAAATTGTCACTCAATTGTGCTCGTCTATACATAAAATTACCCACAAATTAAAACCCAACACTTAATTTTTGTAATGAACTAGCTTAATTAGTTCAGTACCTTAGCAGTTGAAAATGGGACAAGTCTCAGTAATTGGACTTATCCAGTGGAATTTGATTTAGAAATAGCAGAAAATAGAGTAAGGAAGAGGGAGAAAGAGAGAATAATAGAGAGAGAAGAGAGAATTGGGGAAGAAGCAATTGACAGATTTTCATTCATAAGCTCTTAATAGCTGAATTCAGTACATATATGATGACCCATGTGAATCTAGATTGAAAATTAAGCAAGGCACCAACCATGTGACTATGTAACTGACTACCAGCTGGACCAACATGCTGAAAATGAAAATAAAAATGAAAAGACTACTCTATTCTTGTTTAATACTTTTGAGTACTCAATTACCCTTATCTAACATATTTAACTTCCTTACAATCCACCTCCCATAAAAAGGACCTTGTCCTCAAGGTAGCAGGTGAGGAAACTTCTTATGGAACTCTTCCCAATCCTCCCAAGTGGCTTCCTCAGGAAAAGTGTTGGACCATTGCACAAGCACGTCAACTGCTGCTGCATTATTTTTCTTAACTAACTTCCTATCTAGGATAGCTGTTGGCTCTACCAGAAACTGTCCATTTTCATCCAACTGAGGCAAAATTGCAGAGCTAGTGCATTTAGAACCAATTTTCTTCTTTAAAAGTGACACATGAAACACAGGATGGACCCTAACATGTGATGGTAACTGAAGTCTATAAGCCACCTTTCCCACCTTCTCTGTAATTTGATATGGTCCAAAATACTTGGGAAGCAGTTTGCCAAATTTAGTTTGAGTAATAGTTGATTGCTTATAAGGTTTAACCCTTAAATATACCCAATCGCCCACCTGAAAGATCCTTTCACTTCTGGATTTGTCAGCATAAGTTTTCATTCTAGATTGTGCTTTTGTCAGATTTTGCTTGAGTAATTGCAACTGCAGAGTTCTGTCCTTATAGAAAGCATTAACAGTTGGATCCTTCACTTGACCATACTGATGAAAATTAAGATGGGGAGGTTTATACCCATACAAAGCTTCAAAAGGGGTCACTTTTAGTCCACTGTGGTAATGGGAATTGTACCAAAATTCTGCCAAGGGTAACCAAGTAGACCAGTTGTTAGGTCTGTTAGCAGTCATGCATCTCAAGTAACATTCTAGCACCTAGTTTAACCTTTCAGTTTGGCCATCTGATTGGGGGTGATAGGAAGTGCTCAGATGGAGTTTAGTCCCTACTAATCTGAAAAGGGATTGCCAAAATATGCTTATAAAAATCTTGTCTCTGTCTGACACAATGGAAGAAGGAAATCCATGTAATTTATAGACTTGCTCCATGTAAACTTGAGCCAAATCTGAGGCAGAAAAAGGGTGATGAAGGGGTATGAAATGTCCAAATTTAGTTAGTCTATCCACCACTACCCATATAACCGTATACCCTTTTGATTTAGGTAATCCTTCTATGAAATCCATTGAAATATCCTCCCATGGCTTATTGGGAATTGGAAGGGGCTGTAACAAACCTGGAGAAACAATGGTCTCATGCTTGTTTTGTTGGCAAATATCACACTCCTTAACAAACTACATCACATCCTTTTTCATTAATGGCCAATAAAAGTATTTACTTATTCTTTCATAAGTTCCTATAATTCCAGAATGCCCCCAATAGGAGACTCATGAAATTCTACTAACAATTTAGCCCTTAGAGTAGCATTAGATCCCACCACTAATTTGTTATCAAACTTTAGTCTGCCATTAAAGAAAGAATACCCAGGAACTGAGTGAGGGTCCAACTGAAGCTGAGCAATTAAATCCTTTAGCCCTTGGTCTGCTTCCCAAGTGTGAGCTAATTCCATAATCCACTGGGGAGTACAAGTAGAGAGGGCTAAGCAACTAAACTCTTGTTCAGTGATCTGCAGTTGTCTGGATAAGGAATCTGCTGCCTTGTTCTCTTTTCCTTTCTTGTATACAATCTCATAATCTAAACCCATCAACTTAGCGATCCATTTCTGCTGATTGGTGGTTGTAATTCTTTGGTTAAGAAGATATTTTAGGTTATGATGATCAGTCTTAATTAACACTTTATTTCCCCAAAGGTAATGCCTCTATTTGTTAACAACATAAACAATAACCATGAGCTCTTTCTCATAGGTAGACCACCCTAAATGTTTTGGTGAAATAGCTTTGCTCAAGAAGGCAATAGGTTGTCCCTGCTGCATTAAAACTGCTCCCAAGCCAAAATAAGATGCATCAGTTTCCAAAATAAATGGTAGACTGAAATTGGGCATGGCTAAGACTGGTGCTTTGGTCATGGCATCCTTCAAAGCTAGAAATGTAGCAGTAGCCTCTTCATTCCACAGGAAATTATTCTTCTTTAATAATTCAGTAAGAGGTTTGCTAATGAGGCCATAATTTCTGACAAACTTCCTGTAGTATCCCGTTAACCCCAAAAAACCTCTTAGGCTTTTAATATTCTGTGGTAAGGGCAAATCCTTCATATAACTAATCTTGTCTGGATCAGTAGAAACTCCACTAGCATTGATAACATGTCCAAGATAGTGAACTTGTTCAGTGCCAAACACACATTTACTTTTTTTTGGCATATAGAGTATGATCTTTAAGGAGCTGTAATGTCAGTTGTAGGTGTTTAAGGTGTTCCTCATAACTGGGGCTATACACTAATATGTCATCAAAGAAGACTAGGATGAACTTTCTGAGATAAGGTTTGAAAATGTGGTTCATAAGAGACTGAAAAGTAGCAGGGGCATTAGTAAGCCTAAAGGGCATTACTAAAAACTCAAAATGCCCTGTGTGTGTTTTAAATGCAGTTTTAGGAACATCAGGTGGGTGTACCTTAATCTGGCGATAGCCAGACCTCAGGTCTAATTTTGAATACCACCTCGAACCATGCAATTCATCCAAGAGTTCATCAATAGCTGGTATTGGAAACTTATCTTTGACTGTCATCTCATTTAGGGATCTATAGTCTACACACATCCTCTATGTGCCATCTTGTTTCTTCACCAACAAAATTGGAAATGCATAGGGGCTATTGCTGGGTTGTATTAAACCAGAAGATAACATATCATTCATAATTTTTTCTATTTCTTCTTTCTGCACATGGGGGTACCTATAAGGCCTGAGGTTGACAGGTTGAATTCCCTCCTTTAAATTAATGTGATGATTTTGAACTCTATCTGGGGGCAGTTCATGTGGTTCCAAAAAAACCTCAGAGTACTTTTGTAGCAGATTGTCCAGCTGTGGACAAGAATTATCCGCTTTCTCAATTACTTCCTCTTTGTGTCTGTCAGTTTTGTCATTTAATGGGTCTGATGGACTGGGACTTACTCCAAAAAGATAGCCAAAATAACCATGAGTTGCTGTGTTTAGGGCTTGTTGGAACTCCCCAGAAGTCATCAACTGCACTGTAGGGTTAGCTAAATCTGTCTCCCCCTTAAGTACAATAGTCTTGTTATCCTTAACAAAAGTTAATTGAAGCCTGTTGAAATCTAGAGTGACTGGGTTGAAATTCTTGAGCCATTGCACTCCCAGGACTGTATCTATCCCACCTAGAGGAAGAACTCTGAAATTAATAGAAAATTCTTCCCCCTGAGTTGTCCAAGAAAGGTTGTTACATTCTTGTAGGCTAGTTACTTTAAAACCATCAGCCACTGATACAGACAATGGTTTGGTGTTCTGTGTAATTGCCCGGATCCTCTTAGCAGCTTGAGGGTCTAAGAAATTGTTGGTACTCCCACTATCAATGAGTATTCTGAGTTGTTTCCCATTGGCCAGTCCCAAAATTCTGATGGTGTTATTCACTTGGTGTCCTGATAGAGCATGTAGAGTTATATGAGCCTCGTGAATCTTGCAGTCCTGATCTCCTTCTAAGGTCTCCATTTTACCACAATCTTTCAACTCTTCTTCCATGTCACAGTCCCCATCAGAGGGTATCATCAAAATAAGTGGGGCTTCTTGCACTGATGACCTATAGTCTAAGGTTCATCACAGGAATAACACAGTTTCTTCCTTCTCTTTTCTGTAATTTGCTCCCTAGTCAAGCTCCTGATTGGCAGATTTTTGTCCATCTCCAAGTTTGTTGTTTTAGTGAGGCCAGCCACAGCATTACCAGTCATTACAGCTTTACTATTTAAGGATGATCCAGCTTTTGTCTGATGACTGGGGATTCCAGGTCTGAATCCCATTCGGCTTCTCCTTACCCATGCCTCCAATTTGGCCTCCTCCACTCTAGCCATTCTAATAAGTTCCTTAAAGGTGGAAATTTTTAACTCCTGAATTCCCAACCTTATTTCCTCCTTCAATCCCCCCAAAAAACAATCCATGAAGAAAAATTCATTCAAAGAAGGATTTCTGAGTAAGGTCCAACCCTTTAGTTCCTCGAATCTCTTTCTGTAGTCATCCACTGAGCCACACTGCTGTAAATTTTTCAGTTCACCTATGGGTTTTGTATGAGTTTCAGGGCCGAACCTAGCCACTACCTCTTCTATGAACCCATTCCAAGTTACTT
Organism: Panax quinquefolius; assembly: GCA_020205615.1. Lineage (NCBI taxonomy): Eukaryota > Viridiplantae > Streptophyta > Magnoliopsida > Apiales > Araliaceae > Panax > Panax quinquefolius. Next base: position 17,090,732 of record CM035153.1, read on the forward strand.
CAGATCCACCATGAACAAAACCTGCATACCACTCTTCAGCCTCTCCTTCCAAATTAATAGTGGCTAAATGAAGTTTATGATTATCAGCCACTGAATGATAAGAAAAGAGTTTATTTCATTTTCTAATCCAATTTCTAGGATTACTTCCATCAAATTTGGGAAATTCAAATGTGATGGATTTGAATATTCCTCTAGTACCTTTATCCTCAGAACTTAAAGCCTCAAAATTCCCCAAAATTGAGCCCATCGAGTTTTTTGAATTACCTGTTTGATTTGATGGATTTGGTAACCTTGCTGCAAGCAGTGCTTCAAAACCCTTCATCATTTGCTCCATCTTCTTATTGAGTCTATCCTCGAAATCCAGCTTCAGACTACTGATAGATTCATTCAGCTAGGTCTGCAACTGCTGAAGGGAGTTGGCTTGATCACTAACGAAACCTTCCAAATTAGTGATTCTTTGGGTATTATTAGCCATGGTTGTGATCAATAGTGGCTTTGATACCAACTGTAATGAACTAGCTTAATTAGTTCAGTACCTTAGCAGCTGAAAATGGGACAAGTCTCAGTAATTGGACTTATCCAGTGGAATTTGACAGAGAAATAGCAGAAAATAGAGTAAGGAAGAGGGAGAAAGAGAGAATAATAGAGAGAGAGAAGAGAGAATTGGGGAAGAAGAAATTGACAGATTTTCATTCATAAGCTCTTAATAGCTGAATTCAGTACATATATGATGACCCATGTGAATCTAGATTGAAAATTAAGCAAGGCACCAACCCTGTGACTATGTGGCCGACTACCAATTTGGACCAACATCTTTCAAAAATGAAAATAAAAATGAAAAGACTACTCTATCCTTGTTTAATACTTTTGAGTACTAAATTACCCTTATCTAACATATTTAACTTCCTTACAATTTTTTATTTCTTCCCTTCCATTTCTCAAGAAAATATTATTTTAATAATAATATATTACTAAATATCACGCACTTAGATTCAAATTCTGTGTCCGTTTTAAAATAGAAGTAAGAAAAATGAATTCAGATTGTTCCAACGTTATCTGAATCCAATTTCATAATTAAGAATGCTATATGTATAAAGAAAACAATGATTCATGATTGTAGAATAGTAAAACCCTAATCTTTAATAACCTTTAAGTTCCAAAGAGCAAAATTTCTCACCGAAATGGACTTCAGATGGAGTATAAATACAGCAGAATAATGAGAATTCTTAAAAATCAGTTACAGAGTAATCACCAAACTAGAGCTCAAGCACAGGGAAAAAACCCTAGATCAAGACAACTTCAAGTCAAACTAAGAATACTTTGCTTGAAACCCTATATATATATATATATATATATTTATATATATCAGAGATGATCCTGTCTGGGGAGCTCGGACATGCTTAAAATCCGGTCCATTTTTTTTTAAACCAACTAAAAAATAAAATAAAATTATAGAACTTGAATTTTTACATAATATAGTATTTTGAGTGTGATTTGGATACATATATCAAAATATGTCTGTACAGAAGTCCTGGAGTCCGGACCTGATCCAGACTCATATATATATATATATATATATATATATATATATATATATATATGGGAATGATCCATAACATCTATTTACTATGGAATAAAAAGTGGCATTAATATCTTAACATTCCATTTAACAAATGAATGGCTGCGATTAAAATTCGTGTTGTATTACAATTGAATTTGTGTACTGGGTATTGCAGTGCAGGTATTCTATTGCAATTGAATTGATAGTAAAGGAATTCATGTTGTATGACAATTGAATTTGTGTACTGGGTATTGCAGTGCATGTATTCGTGTTGTCGTGTTGTACTCGGAATTGTTGTCCTGCCGTCCGCTAGTAAGTCAAGCGGATTCCATTTTATCCATCCGCTAGTATGTCTAGCGAATTCTGTGTAATAATTGTCATTTGAGGGCAAAAGCGTTTAAATAATTCATTAATAGTACTAGCAGACGGCGTGTTCCCAATTTTAATCGCAACCATTCATTTGTTAAACGGAAGGTTAAGATGTTATATGCTACTTTTTATTCCATAGCAAATAAATGCTATAGATCATTCCCCATATATATAGCATTTATTTGCTAGTACTTCTAGTGGACTGTGTGACGCCCCCAAAATAGGTATACATCACCCATTCTTAGTCGCCAAATACATGGTACAAAAAAAAAAACTACAACTTCATTATTACAATTGTCGTGCAAAATACGACAACACATACTATGAGTTTAAATACAAATATTGTCTTCTAGACAATATTCATACTCAAATAAGTCTTCATTACAATTATTGATGCATTATTTTACAAAATAGTGAGGACTACTAAAACAACTATCTTGAATCATCACTCCATACTCCGGCTAGTTCCTGCTAAATTCTCACCTCCTGAGAAGAAAAATGGAACAAAAAGGAAAGGGTGAGCTCAACTAGCCCAGTAAAGAATATTATGACTAAGATAATATACAACAAATTATCATTAGTCTTCAACAGGAAAAAATCGATAGAATATAATGTACAACAAGTTTTAGATCAACAACTGCAATGAAACAACAATCCATTAGAAGCGATCAAGTAGAGAATGAGTTCTACTATCTTCTAAGATTTAAAAGTTCATCATCAATATTTTATCCCTGTAACAACAATCAATATACATCTTGAATAAATTATTCATCTTTGCACTACAGGGCAAAAATATTCATTTGTATCACTACTTGGTCATGCTCATCTCAACACATGTTCATTTTTGCATTACGGGCCAAAGATATTCATCAGTTAATCATTCATCTTTGCACTACAGGTCAAATATTTTTAGTAATATCATCATTTAGGACTGAGGATGATGAAAAATATCTTAAAAAAAATGAATCCAGTGAGACAAAAGGACAAATATTAGGAATTCGTATTACAATTTATCCAAGTTCAATAATACTCCATAATAACCAATTATGAAGCAGAATTCAAAAATAAAGATCAAAACATAGATACAATCAAAGATAGTAACCATAATAGACATCTTGGACAAAAAGGAGAAAATTTCATTTTTCGGTGAATAGTGCCGTATACGTAAATAGTAATCCCGACACAAAAAGGTAGAAATTCTACAATAAAATTTATACCAATATTTCGACATAATGATATTGAAAGAAATAATATCATTTACGAAGAAAATAACATCCCTTACCTCAAAATAACAGTATTTCTCACCGAAATATCGGATGTAAAGCCGAAGGAAACTTGCACTGAATAAAAACTTTTAAAGTATCTAAATACTCACAAAAATATGCTCGATAATATATAGAGAGAAAACTTATGTTTCTGGTGTGATTTTCAATTCTAACCTAAACACCTATTTATAGGAAATTGCTAGAACGCCAAAGCAGACTAAATTAATAAAATAATATTATTATTATTTTTTCTCTACCATGACAAGACCAAGACTATCTGAGCATGCCATTCTTGAAAAATCCCAACACATGTTTTTATAAAAAACAAAAGTGGGTCCCACCCACAATTTTAATAAAAATATTTAATTCCCGAAACTTCAACAATTCATAATAAATAGCCTTTTTATTAGAAAAATACAAATTTTATGTCCATTCAATAGGAAATCGAATTCTCTACAACTTTGCAGAAGAAATTATTTCCAAATTCCAAATAGAAAATGTCCGAAATCCACATACGGATGATTTTTAATACTTCCATTCTGACAAAATACTGATAAAACACCTCTAACTTTAATTCCTTCATTTATAACCACATAAAATAAATATATCCATCAATTATATCCACATAAAATAAATATTTCCTTATCATATAAATCAATAATTAATTATTCACAAATAATATTACAGAATCACAATAATGACAACCAGGCCGTTCCCAGGAAAGAGAGAGATTTTTGATAAGGATTTTTTCTTACTGGCGCACAATTAGGTGACCAAACCTCTTATTGACAGAACTTTCTAGACATTTCCAATAATGCTATCTGATAATATTATTCAAATAATATGAATTATTGATATGATAATGGGAAATCTTTTGTCTTAGTGACAATTATTGAAACAACAATAATATAAAATATCAATGCGACAATTATTGAATCAATAAAATAAAATATTGAGCGATAATTATCGTAACAATTATTGAGTAGTTCCTTCTTACGTAAGAATTAATAATTCAAAATCTTTATGCAATACTGGGTGCTATTATGCAACCACACGTACATTGTATTTTAACCACTAGTATTCCAACAATGTTACTTGGTAATAATTACGCCATTATTTATAAAAACTCATACTTGTCGTTTTCTTCATCCGACCATTTTCTGTTATGGGGCTCACAAATGGTCGTGTCTTGTAGTGCATACGAATATTCTCAAAATAATAAGAATATTCCACGACCAAACGAATATTCCCCGACAACAATGAATATTTTATAACCACTTGCTTATTTTGCAAAATTTGCACATTTCACCCATAACCAAAGCATTATATCAAATTAACACTTTATTATTCAAAAATAATAATTAGAAGAAATTTAATTTTATTTATAAAAGTTGGGGTCTTACAACCTCTCCTTCTTATAAAATTTCATCCTCGAAATTGACTTACGTACCTGGTGTTTCGAAAAGGTGAGGGTGCCTCGCTTTCATTTTTGATTCCAACTCCCAAGTCATTTCCTCAATAACATGGTTTTTCCACAAAACCTTGACTTGTGGTATAACCTTCGTGTGTAGGACATGCTCTTTCCTATCCAAGATCATAACAGGTACCTCCTCGTACGTTAAATCTTCAGTTATCTCATTTGGTTCTACCTTAATAATGTGGTTTGAGTCTTTTACATATTTACGAAGCATAGATATGTGAAAAACATTATGAACACGAGACATGCTTGGAGGTAACGCGAGTCTATAGGCCACATTTCCTACTCGGTCAAGAATCTGAAATGGACCAATAAATTATGGATTGAGCTTTCCTCTCTTCCCGAATCTTGTAACTTCCTTCCATGGAGCAACACGTAACAATACATGATCCCCAATACCAAATTCCACGTTCTTTCGATGAATATCCGCATAACTCTTTTGTCGATCCTGTGCCATTTGTATACGTTGTCGAATCATTTGGATCTTTTCTGTAGTCATACGTACCAACTCTGGTTCCAAAAATGTTGCTTCACCCACCTCATCCCAACATACTGGAGAGCGACACTTTCGTCCATACAAGGCTTCAAATGGAGCCATACCTATACTTGCTTGATAACTGTTGTTGTAGGAGAATTCCACCATTGGTAAATACATATCCCAACTCCCTTTGAAATCAAGGACACATAGTCTTAATAGATCTTCAAGAGTTTGAATAGTCCTTTCTGATTGCCCGTCCGTTTGAGGATGGTATCGTCGAATCAATCGTAAATCCATGCCCATGACTTTTCGCAAGCTAACCCAAAATCGTGAAGTGAATCTTGGGTCACGATCCGTAACTATGGATACTGGCATGCCATGCAACCTCATAATCTCATTCACGTACATACGAGCAAGAAGTTCAAGGGAATAAGTCTCCCATATTGGCAAGAAATGAGCAGACTTGGTTAATCTATCAACAATAACCCAAATCACATCTATGCCTTAAGAAACCTTGGGAAGACCCGTAACGAAATCCATGGTAATGTGTTCCCACTTCCATTTTGGAATCTCAAGTGGTTTCAATGGACCATTTGGGACTTGATGCTCCGCCTTTACACGTTGACAAGTTAAACACCTCGAGATAAACTTCGCGATCTCTCTCTTCATATTGTTCCACCAAAATATATGTCGAAGATCATGATACATTTTGGTACTACCAGGATGGATTGCAAATGATATGTTGTGTGCCTCCATCATGATTCTATATTTCAAGTCAGAATCATTAGGAACGTAAAGTGTGGAATTGACTAGAAATATTCCTTCTTCATCGATTCTTGCTTCTGGAATAGCACCTTTTTGCACTTTCTTCTTCATACGCATCAGCCCCAGGTCCGTAGCTTGAGCAGCTTTGACTTTATCGATTAAAGTCAGTTCTACTCGTATATTTGACATCATCACGTGGGTCCTTGGAGTCTTTAACTCTATCTCCATCCTTTGAAAGTCATACAAAATGGGTCTTTACGTTGACAATATCTCACTCGTACCTGCATATGATCTTTTACTCAATGCGTCAGCTACTATGTTCGCTTTTCCAAGATGGTATTGAATAGTATAGTCATAATCTTTCAACAGCTCGAGCTAACGTCGTTGCCGCATGTTGAGTTCCTTTTGGGTGAAGAAATATTGGAGGCTTTTATGATCCGTATAGATCTCTACTTTCTCCCCATACAGTTAGTGTCTCCAGATTTTCAATGCAAAAACGACTGCTGCCAACTCTAGATCATGAGTAGGATAATTCCTCTCATATTCTTTGAGTTGTCACGAGGCATAGGCTATGACTTTCCCATGTTGCATGAGAACACATCCTAACCCTTTGCCTGAAGCATCGCTGTAGATAATAAATCCATCCGAACTAGATGGTATTGCCAGAACAGGAGCCGAAATGAGTCTCCTCTTGAGCTCTTGGAAACTCCTCTCACATTTCTCGCTCCATACGAATTTAGTATCTTTCCGAGTCAGCTAAGTTAACGGAGTAGCGATTCGGGAAAATCCTTCCACGAATCTCCGATAATAACCAGCTAAGCCCAGAAAGCTACGTACTTCGGTCACCGACTTCGGTTTCTCCCAACTTTGTATTGCTTCAATCTTCGCCGGGTCATTAAATACTCCATGTTTTGACACCACGTGCCCAAGGAATGCTACTTCCTCAAGCCAGAACTCGCATTTCTTTAGCTTGGTATATAGCTTGTTTTCACGAAGCCTTACAAGTATCAGCTTCAAATGGTGCTTATGATCTTCACGGCTTTTGGAATAGGTGAGGATGTCATCAATAAAGACAACAATGAACTGATCCAAATATTCCTTGAATACTCAGATCATCATATCCATGAAAGCAGCAGGAGCATTAGTCAATCCAAAAGACATGACTAAGAATTCATAATGCCCGCATCGAGTTTCAAGGCGGTCTTGAGAATATCTTGATTTTAATCTTGGTGATGATATCGAGCGAAGATCGATCTTTGAAAAGAATTTTGCTCCTTGCAACTGGTCAAACAGGTCATCAATGCGAGGTAGCAGATACCTATTCTTGATGGTGACATGGTTCAATTCTCAGTAGTTAATACAAAGTCGCATACTCCCGTCTTTCTTCTTTACGAATAAAATAACTCCTGTAGTTGGACCTTTAACTCCTGAAGTTCAATAGGAGCCATTCGATATGGGGTTTTAGAAATGAGTTTTGTACCTGGTTCAAGGTCAATAAAGAATTCGACTTCACGTTCTAGGGGTAGACCGGGAAGTTCTTTAGGAAATACGTCAGGAAATTCACTAACAACATAAATATTATTCAAATTTGACGTGTCTTTATTCAAATCCATAACATGGGCTAAGAAAGCTTGACATCCGTTTTTCAATTAACGAATAGCTTTATGGCTTGATATGACAGTGACTAATTTTAGTGGTTTAGTTGCTTGAATTCGCATAACAGGTTGGTTAGGAATATGAAAACTAACAACCTTACAAAAATAATCAATTTTAGCATGATGAGTGGTTAACCAATCAATCCCTAAAATCACATCAAATGCAAGTATCTTTAAAGAAATAAGTTCAATAGGTAATGTGATGGTGCCAACTTGGATCAAGCAAGATTTATAAACAGTGGATGTAATGAAAGTTTCTCCTAACGGGGTCTCAACAGATAAGTCAAAGTCCAATTTCTTCGGAGTCAAGTTCAAACGTTGAGCACAAGCAGGAGAGATAAAAGAATGGGTAGAACCGATATCTAGTAAGGTATAAACTTCGCAAGAGTTTATGATTAGTTTACCCGTGATCACCTCGTTCGGGTTCCTCACATTTTGGCCAGTCACGACAAACGCTCTTCCTGGAACCGCTGATTTTGACTTATCCGGGACAGCCTTTGGAGTCACCATCCCCGCTGAACTTGGTTTTGCTACAGAACAATCTCGAGCTATATGACCTTCCTTTCCACAGCTGTAACATACATTGGATTGTTGTGGGAAGTTTGGGCTGATATGTCCCTCTTTTCCGCATTTATAACATACGACTGGTGGTCGTTCTCTTCCCCTAGAAACAGTTGATGTTGGTGCTGACGTCTTCACGATATCATTTTTGTACTTTCTCTTCTTGAAATCTCCTCCCGACTCGCTTCTTCTATTATCATGGCCACGATAACCGAGTGGTTATCGCTTTTGTCCGTATTTTTTCCTCCCCGCTGGTTATCATTGCTCCGATGGCTGCTGCCACCAGTCTGACCCTGGTTGTGGTCCCTTGGTTGAACATACTCATTATCTCGCTCTAATAATTGAGCTCTGTTGATAACATCTGAATATAGAGAAAATTTATGAGAGATAAGGTATTGACGAATTTCGGGTTTCAGACCTCTCAGAAACATCCTCGTCATATGTTCCTCATTTTCTACCGAATGAGGTGCAAACCTGGATAACTCCGTGAACTTCGCCTCGTACTGGGACACCGTCATGTTTTTCTGCTCCAGTCTAATAAACTTTACCTCTTTTATATTACGAATACTTTCAGGAAAGTACTTGTCATTGAACAGTTTCTGAAATGTTTCCCAAGATATACTGAGTGTGGCTAGCTGAGTACGCTTTACAGATTCCCACCAGAAATCTACCTCACCACGGAACATAAAGGTGGCGAATGGAACCTTCTGTTCCTCCGTGCAGCCCAAGACATCAAATATCTTGATAATTTGCTTGACCCACTTTCTGCCTTGATCGGATCCGGCTTTCCCCAAAATTCTGATGGTCCCAAATCTTTGAACTGCTTGGCCATGACAAACCGCGCGTGGCTATCATTTCCACCCGTATTATGTACATGAGTCTCCCTCTTCTGATTTTGCATGAACTGCAAAAAGCTTCCAAACATCCCATCATTCATCGTTTGTTTGGTGGTGTTGTTTACAGGAGGAATATTGCCTTCCTGTTGCATGTTCTCCTGGTTTGTGGTTAAGGGTGTCTGCACGGTCTCATACACTGCATTGTTAACGTTCTCAGCTGCCATTCTTAAATACTGCCATAAAAAAGGGTTAATTAAACAAATTAACATATCACATAATATCCCTATATTATGACCGACCAACAAATAAGCTTAGGTAGACACACTAGAAGGATTTACTCATCTCTCCCTCCTAGTTCTATTCCAGATCTCGCCAGAGACCATATCCCTAAGCTCGATACCAACCTGTGACGCCCCCAAAATAGGTATACATCACCCATTCTGAGTCGCCAAATACGTGGTACAGAAAAAAAACTACAACTTCATTATTTCAATTGTCGTTCAAAATACGACAACACATACTGTGAGTTTAAATACAAATATTGTCTCCTAGACAATATCCATACTCAAATAATTCCTCATTACAATTATTGATGCACTATTTTACAAAATAGTGAGGACTACTAAAACAACTATCTTGAATCATCACTCCATACCCCGGCTAGTTCCTGCTAAATTCTCACCTCATGAGAAGAAAAATGGAACAAAAAGGAAAGGGTGAGCTCAACTAGCCCAGTAAAGAATATTATGACTAAGATAATATACAACAAATTATCATTAGTCTTCAACAGGGAAAAATCTGATAGAATATAATAAACACCAAGTTTTAGATCAACAACTGCAGCGGAAACAACAATCCATTAGAAGAGTCAAGTAGAGAATGAGTTCAACTATCTTCTAAGATTTAAAAGTTCATCATCAATATTTTATCCCTGTAACAACAATCAATATACATCTTGAATCAATTATTCATCTTTGCACTACAGGCCAAAGATATTCATTTGTATCACAAGTTGGTCATGTTCATCTCAACACCTGTTCATCTTTGCACTACGGGCCAAAGATATTCATCAGTTAATCATTCATTTTTGCACTACATGCCAAATATTTTTAGTAATATCATCATTTAGGACTGAGGATGATGAAAAATATCTTAAAGAAAAGATAAATATTAGGGATTCGTATTACAGTTTGTCCAAGTTCAATAATACTCCATAATAACCAATTTTGAAGCAGAATTCAAAAATAAAGATCAAAACATGGATAAAATCAAAGATAGTAACCATAATAGACATCTTGGACAAAAATGAGAAAATTTTATTTTTTGGTGAATAGTGCGGTATTTGTGAATAGTGTCGTATACGTGAATAGTAACCCTTACACAAAAAGGTAGAAATTCCATAATAAAATTTATACCAATATTTTGGCATAATGATATTGAAAGAAATAATATCATTTACGAAGAAAATAACATCCCTTACATCAAAATAACAGTATTTCTGACTGGAATATCGGATGTAAAGCTAAAGGAAACTTGCACTGAATAGCAACTCTCAAAGTATCTAAATACTCACAAAAATACGCTCGATAATATAGAGAGAGAAAACTTATGTTTCTGGTGTGATTTTCAATTCTAACCTAAACACCTATTTATAGGAAATTACTAGAACGCCAAAACAGACTAAATTAATAAAATAATATTATTATTATTTTTTCTCTACGCATGCCAAGACCAAGACTATCTGAGCATGCCATTCTTGAAAAATCTCAGCACATGTTTTTAGAAAAAACAAAAGTGGGTCCCACCCATAATTTTAATAAAAATATTTAATTCCCGAAACTTCAACAATTCATAATAAATATCTCCTTTATCAGAAAAATACGAATTTTATGTCCATTCCATAGAAAATTAAATTCTCTAAAACTTTACAGAAGAAAGTTTTATCAAATTCTAAACAGAAAATGTCTGAAATCCACATACGGATGATTTTTAATACTTCCATTCTGACAAAATACTGATAAAACACCTCAACTTTAATTCCTTCATTTATAACCACATAAAATAAATATATCCATCAATTATATCTGTAACGATTGAGAAATTTATAAATTAATTTAAATATTTATTGAATTAAATAAATATTTTAAATAATTTATTTATTGAGAAACGATCGAGAAATTTGTAATTTAATTTAAATATTTATTGAATTAAATGAATATTTTAAATAATTTATTTATTGAGAAAAATAACTAATTGATGAATTGTGGTGAATTAATTTAGTAACTAAATTGATTAATGTTAATTAAATTGAGTATTGATAATTTTATTTAAAGGATTTAATTTAAGGAAATAATTAAATTAAATCAATTTCTTAATATTTAAGAAAATAATTTAGCTAAATAAATTGTTTAATTTAGTGTAAATAAATAAATTAAATAAAATGATGTGTCTAATTTATTAATTAAAGTAGATATTTAATTATTTATTAATTATAAGGTATAATGATTTTATTACTATTAAGTTATTTAAATTAACTAAAGTAATGCGCGACACATGAAACTATATAATATAATAATATAATAATAATCTAGTTGGGGGTTTATGTGTTTAGCCAAACAAGGCCTTGTGGCCTTTGGCTTATTCAACTGACGCAAACCTTTTATTTTTCTAACGGAAGGGAACGTGGGAGTGGCTAGCTTATATTTTTTCCTATGTGTCTACTTTTCTAAGGCTTAGCTAGATATCACAGAGTGTTGAGAGAGAGCTTGGAAGAAGAGAACACATAGATTTTAGAGAAGGAAGATCATAGTGGTTTTGAGAGAGAATCACCATTTCTTGCTAGCATACAACTAGGGTTTGCTAAATCAAGGTATATTCTACTTCTAAGGTTTATGTTTGAGTTTTCATGTTCATTCTCTGTAAATTGCTAAGTCATGTTGTGTTGAAATATACATGTATATATGGTTTATAAACTACTAATCATCATATATGGTGGATACTTGTGTGTCAAATTTGTTAAAATTGGGTTGTAGGAAGGAAAAATAATTAACAGTGTTCATGTTTGAAAAATGGCTTTAGAAAGTACGAAAATTGATGCTTTATATGTGATGTAATCTGTAATTTGTTGGTGGATTGTGATAATATATTAAGAAACGAAAGCGGCGTAGTTCGAATCGTGTTAAATGATTAAGAAACGAACTTGTGGTGATCGAATTCGTTAAAAGTATAAAATATAGTTTTGATTCCTCAAATGATGTTTATGTAATGTTTTTGTATATGGAATGGTGTATAACATGCTTAACTAGGATATTCCAAAGTTTTAGATGTTGAATTTGGGAGAAATTCTGTAGAATTTGGATTTTTGGTCTATAACAGAGTATTAGTTCGCGTCTGTAAAAATTGGGCCCGAGCCGTGGCGGCAGCGCTGTGGTGCAGCGGCAGTTCTTCTGGTGGCTGACAGAAGATTTGAAGTAGCCATGTGTAACTCAAGATATATTTGGCGCGACCACGCTTGAGTAACCAATCGCATGACGGTGAAGTCTCGCTTAATTGCAGGTAAATGTAATGAGACTTGGGTTAGTTTAGCATGCGTGTTAAGGATGTTAAAACATAAAGTGGACTACTGATAACATGATTGTAAGGTGTTGTAATACAAAGTGTAAAAGAGTTTTAGGTGATTGTTAATTGAGTTATATAATGAAATTAAAAGTGATGTTTTCAAAAGTTAGAAATGAACGAGTAAGTTATGTTGGCTCGTAATACGATTTTAGATTCGTTAAGTATGTTAACCTAAATGGTTAGGTACTAGGTTAGGGTTATGACCTAAATGATGATTTAATATCCATAGTGTTAATATTCATACAACTAATTGTTGTTGCGATTGTAATGATATGTGTAGGGTAATTGGAGATTATTTTTCACTTGTGTAGCTTACAAACAAGGCAAGTTCCTAAACCTTAACTCTTTACATTGAACAAGTTTTCTAACTTCATTCTTTTCATATTGAATGCATGTTCCCATTCCTAAATCGTTATTGTACAATTTCCTAAAATTCTTGTAAGGTTGAGCAAGCCTAGTTTATCTTGAGTATGTTTGTGCAAGCTCTTGTAACCTAATTCGTTACATCGAGCGAGCTTTACTTTCCTTATTATCATTCGAAGCATATATTATTCTAATACATTGGTTCATAGAAGATTGTTCTAAACTCCTTTGAATATAGCACTTTGCATGTATATCATGTTATTCAGTTATATATATTGTTGATATCCGAACTTTGACTTTAATAGCCTTGTTCAGTTATACATTCTCGTATTAAACCTTTATTGATGGAAGTTTAATAGTGTTCTAAAATTCTAGAGACATTGATAAGCTAGTTCCAAACTAAACTTTCTTTAATGCGGAAATTCTAAATTTAAACTGAGACGAACAACCCTAAGATAGGGGATTTTTGTACGTGTAACGTTTAGATATTTGTGCACAATATATGGTACAAAGGGCTGATCTCCCTAAGTACGTTAAGAAGGGTCTGTATAGTCTAAATGACTGTTAAGGTTAAGGTAATAATACCTATATACCGGAGACATAGTTCGTGGTCTTAAGACCCTCAGACATTGATTTCGAACTTATGTTCTATTCTTAATTCACAGAAAAAGTTCATTATTGCTAGCATTCGTTGTTCATTCTCATGTTGTTATTATTACTACTTCCTATATCAGTGAGCAATTGTTTGCTCACTCTTGTATTTAACACTGCAACTAAAGTTGAGAAAATCGATGAGCCGTCTACTAGCAAAGGAAAGGGCAAGATGTCCAAATGTTGAAGACCTATGGAAATTTTATTTTAATGAATTATGCTAAAGACTTATTTTAATATGTGATGTATTCCGCAAACTTATGTAATAATTTTAAGGTTAGATTACCTGGGATATATTTTGAGATTATGATGTAACCCTTTAATGGGAAAGATGATTGTTTAAGTTATTTAAATTACATCTTTATCCTTTGATTATGGGTAGTTAGATGTAATGTTTTGGATAGTGAACACCAAATCCTATGGGAATGGAGTACCTGGATTTGGGGGTGTCACAATATCCACATAAAATAAATATTTCCTTATTATATAAATCAATAATTAATTATTCACCAATAATATTATAAAATCATAATAATGACAACCAGGCCGTTCCCAGGAAAGAGGGGGCTTTCCGATAAGGATTTCTCCTTACTGGCGCGCAATTAGGTGACCAAACCTCTCCTTGACAGAATTTTCTAGACATTGTTAATAATGCTATCTAATAATATTATTCAAATAATATAAATTATTGATCTGATAATGGGAAATACTGTGCCGTGACAATTATTGAAACAACAATAATATAAAATATCAACGCAACAATTATTGAATCAATAAAATAAAATATTGAACAGTAATTACTGTAACAATTATTGAGTAGTGCCTTCTTACGTAATAATTAATAATTCAAAATATCATGCAATATCGGGTGTCTTCTTTATGCAACCACGCGACATCGTATTTTAACCACTAGGTATTCCAACAGTGTTAACGGTAAAAATTACACCGTTATTTATAAAAACTCATACATGTCATTTTCTTCATCCGACATTTTTTCATTATGGGTCCCACAAATGGCTGCGCCATCGTATTAATATTCTCCGACAACAAGAATATTCCACAACCAAACGAATGTTCCCCGACAACAATGAATATTTTATAACCACTTGCTTATTTTTCAAAATTTTCACATTTCACCCATTACCAAAGCATTATATCAAATTAACACTTTATTATTCAAAAATAATAATTAGAGGAAATTCAATTTTATTTATAAAAGTTGGGGTCTTACAGATGTATATTAACTCAAATGATTTGGGGGAAAATGTAACGAAGGTAAATTATTCATTAAGGAGATTGTCGAATCTGCTGCGATTCCGAATCAACTCATGAACCTTAGTTTTCAAAGATCTGCAAATTGGCAACAAGTTGAAGAAATTTGAGCTTTGTTCGTCCATTATTTTCCTTCTAGAGAAAACTAACAACATTTAATCGGTAAGTTTTTCATTTAATCTCCCAAATCCCTACCTAAATTGATATGTTTTGCTGCGATTATCTGTGTATTAAGACGATTATCTGGTTGTGAATTTATAAGTTTTGAAGGCTTCAACCATATTATTTGTATATTGCCTTTCTAAATCTCAGGATTATTTAGCATTCTTGATTTCAACATATTATGTGAAAGCATATTAACTTTTTTTATGAAATGAACCTTCAATGCGCATCTTCTGATGCTCAAGTTTTTCATGATATGAGCCTTCAAGGCATCTTCTAGATGGCTCCAATTAATTACCTTAAGCATGCTGTCTAAATTTTGAGTTTACTTATTTTGCTTACTTTGATACTTGAAATCAACTATTCTCCGTGCCTACTTTATAAATGGGAATGAGTTTTTGGCTAAGGAGAAAGGATTCTTATATCTAGTTTTTCATCTTAATGCGTGATTCTCTTTCAAAGAAAATAGTTTCATTTTGGTATTGTGAGATATGCGGTGTGCTGAAAATGACATTCATTTATGATGAACTGGCTTTTCGTTTGTCTATCAAGATTAAAAAGTTACTGAGAATGGAAATCACTTCTCTTTAGTTGAGCCTGACCATGCAAGTTCTCAGCTCTACCTGGTTCTTGTTGTGGTAGTGATATTACAATCACGATATATGGTATAAATTAGGTGCATTAGATAAATTATGTGCATTAGGTAGCATTTTGGCACTGCTTCTCTTCTAATAGAGTGTGTGCGCACATAGATAAAATTATTCATCATAGCAACAAAATATCATGATCTTGTTAGAGTTTGTGCCCTAGAGGCCAATTATTTGATATAATTGCTTAACATTTTGATATTATATTTGATAGAATAAATGAATGATTTTATTATGGTTTTATTTACTGCGTTATATAAATGTTAACATAATAAAATTCCTTAGAATAGTGATACAAATTATATAGTTTCAAGTATGTGACTTGAACATGAGATTATGTAATTATAATTAGTATCATTATTCTTAAAAGTCCCTAGTCGAGTATCATTGTTGATGGGACAACAATGATGCATTGAGACTAGTATGTGGATTGACTGATGACAAAATCTCATTGGTTATAAATATATGAGATATTAAGTCAATGCGTAGGTACATGTTAGAGAACGATGTACTGGACAGACCCACCATGAGAATTCTATATGGAGCATTATGCGAAGTGTCGTTAGCAATTCTCATAGTGACAATGATGTAATGATCCTCCGACCTGAAATCACTATATTACTTGTAACGAGACGACTTGTTTGAGTTATGATTCTGAGGACAGAATCCTTTTAAGAGGGGAAAGATGTGACAACCGTAATTTTGTAGTTTAATTTTTAATATTTATTTGATTGAATAAATATTTTTTGATGAATTAATTATTAGATTAAATAATTAATTGATGAAGTTGTGATAGATTAATTTAATTATATGTGTTACATTTATTAAATTAATATGGATAATTTTTATTATTCAAGTATGTGATTATGTGAGCTTATTGAATTAAAAAAAATATTTAATAAGCCTATGTTATTTTAATTAATTTAATTATTAATTAGAGATTTAATAATTTGACATTATTAAATGAGAATTTGAATTATGTGACTATGTGAGAAATTATTATATTTTATTTAAAGTAAATTAAATAAGATATTAGATTTATTTTATAATGGATGTGACATTATTTAAACTATAGTATAAGAGGTTTTATTAAATTAATTGGGTACAAACTTTTAAATGGTAGCCAAACATGGTCTTGTGGGAAGTTAAGAGTAGTTACCACGTATAGGTAACTGACCTCCATTATGCGCATCAGTTTACCTTATGTATTAGTATCGCCTTCTTTTCTTTTCCTTATTATTTCCAAGTCGACAAAGTTTAACGAGAGAGAGTTTGAGAAAGTTTGAGAGAGATTGGGAGAAACTCGTGATCAAGTAGTAGAGATTTGTCATTTTATTTAATCTACGCTTTGGGTAATTCTCTTCAACCCAAATTCTTATTTTACGTCTTTTAAGTTTTCATAAAATGGCTTTCATACTTACGTGAGTCTCGTATTTGGGAAATTACATTGTTATGAGAATATATGTAATAATTAGAGTTGTATGGCATGTTATATAAATATATATATATATATATATATATATATATATATATATATATATATATATTTGCGCGCCCCAAAATAGGTCCATTCCATCCAACCCATTACGAGTCGCCAAATACATGATGCGAAATAACTACAACTTTATTAATACATTTGTCGTGCAAAATACGACAACATATATCTTGTGAGTTTAAATACAATTATTGTCTTCTAGACAATATCCACATGCAAATAAATCTCCATCACAATTATTGATACATTATTTTACAAAATGGTGAGGACTACTAAACAACTCTCTCTCAGAACCTTCATTCCATACCCAGACCAAGATTACTCGCTACATTCTCGCCTCCTGAGAAGAAAAATGGAACAAAAAGGAAAAGGGTGAGCTCAATTAGCCCAGTAAAGAATATTATGACTAAGATAATATACAACAAATTATCGTTAGTCTTCAACAGGGAAAAATCTAATATAATATAATAGACAACTAGTTTTAAATCAATCTTCGCAGCGGAAATAATAATTTATTAGAAGAGTTAAGTAGAGAATGCAAACTACTATCTTCTATATATGAATTTAAAAGTCCATCGTCGATATTTTATCCCTGTAACATCAATCAATATATATCTGGAATCAAATATTCATCTTTGCACTACAGGCCAAAGATATTCATCAGTTGGTCATGTTCATCTAAACACCTGTTCATCTTTGCACTACGGGCCAAAGATATTAATCAGTCGGTCATGTTCATCTCAACACCTGTTCATCTTTGCACTACGGGCCAAAGATATTCATCAATCATTCATCATCTTTGCACTACGGGCCAAAGATATTGATAATATCATCATCTAGGACCGAGGATGATGAAAAATATTTTAAAGGAAAGCGAATCCGGTGAAACAAAAGAACAATTATTAAGGATTAAGTATTTTAAACAATCCAAGCTCAAAAATACTTCATAAGTAATCAGAGTGGAGTAAAATTCAAGAATGATCAAAACATGGATACAATCAAAGCTAGTATCCATAGTAGATATTTTGGACGAAAAGAAGATATTTCATTTTTCGATGAATAGTGCCATATTCGTGAATAGTACCGTACACGTGAATAGTGTCGTAGACGTGAATAGTAACTCTGACACCAAAAGATAGAAATTTCACAAAAAACATCATCATGCTTCGTGAATAGTACTCATGAATAGTAACTCATGAATAGTAACTCGTGAATAGTAATTCATGAATAGTAACTCATGAATAGTAACCCCGTCATGAAAAAGTTCCAAATTTGATAAAAATTTCCAACCAATATTTCGGCATAATGATATTGAAGAAATAATATCATTTTCGAATAAAATAACATCCCTTACCTCGAAAGACGGTACTTTAGTTGAAACAGGATATAAGGCTATGACTTGAACTTGCAATCAGTATAGCAATACTCAAAGTATACTCAAAATACTCACAAGAATATGCTCGATAATATAGAGAGAAAACTTGATTTTACGGTGTGATTTTAATTCTAACCTAAGCACCTATTTATAGGAAATTGCTTAGAACACCAAAGCGAAAATTTAATAAATTAATAATATATATATATTTTCCAACGCACACTTAATTTGCCCAACATCGACCACCAACCAAATTTACACTACACAAGACTAACAACAAAAAAAAACGTTTTTCTAATTTTAAATATTTTAAACTTCCGTAAATCAATTATTTTGGAGCTTGAACTTCAATAATTCATAATAAATAGCCCTTTTGCGGAAAATTCAAATCTTGCATGTTTTATAGGAAATTCAATTCTCTACAACTTTGCGAGAAGAAAGTTTTCCAAATTCCAAAGAAATTGGACAAGAAATCCACAAGCGGGAGATTTTACAGTTATAATCAAATTTCGATTAATAATTGTGTCCACCAACACACAAAATATGTGTTAAACATTTAATGCCACAAAATACTCTTCATCCTCATATACTCATATATCCCACATTCATTATAAAAATATCATAGTTAATATATTATTAAAATAATATATTTAAATGAATTATTTTATCGAGAAAAGATAAAATTTTAATTTTCAACAATTGTCACTTTAAAATTTTCTCCATCTATATCCACATAAAATCAATATTTTTCTCATCATATAAATCAATAATTAATTATTCACAAATAATATTACAGAATCACAAGATCTTGTGACGGTAGTTCCGAGGAAGAGGGGCTTTCAATAAGGATCTCTCTCTTCTTTGGTATGCAATTAGGTGACCAAAACTCTCCTTGAAGCAGTAACTTTCTAGACATTGCCAATAATGTTATCCAATAATATTATTCAGATAATATGAATTATTGCTCAGATAATGGAAAATACTATGTAATGACAATTTATTGAAACGACAAGTAATATAAAATATCAATGTAGCAATTATTGAATCAATAAAATAAATCTTTGAGCGATAATTATCTGTAACAATTATTGAGTAGTGCCTTCTTACGTAAGAATCAATAATTGGTGCAATACGCGTATCTTCTTGTTCAACAACGCGCATTAGTGTGTTTTTAACCACCGGGTATTCCAACAAAGATATAATGAATAACTACTCTGTAGTTATTTATAAATAACTTATATTTGTCGTTTTCCTCATCCAATCATTTTCCGTTATGGGGCCCACAAAAGATCATAGGTAAACGCACGAATATTCCCCGAAAGTACGAATATTCCACGACCAAACGAATATTCCCCGACAATAATGGATATTTTATAACCACTTACTTATTCGAAATATTTGCGTATTTTACTCATAACTATCCACATTAATCAAATCAACCCTTACTATTTTAAAATAATAAATAGAGAAAAATAAATTTCATTTATTAATAATTTGGGGTCTTACAACCTCCCCTCCTTATGAAATTTCGTCCTCGAAATTGACGTACGTACCTGATGTTTCGAAAAGATGAGAATACCTCGCTTTCATTTCCGTTTCCAACTCCCAGGTCATTTCCTCAATAGCATGGTTTCTCCACAAAACTTTAACTTGTGGTATAACCTCGGTACATAGGACATGTTCTTTCCTATCCAAGATCTTGACAGGTACCTCCTCGTATGTTAAGTCTTCGGCTATCTCGTCTGGTTCTAACTCAATGACGTGGTTCAGGTCGTCCAAATATTTACGTAACATCGACACGTGAAAAACGTTATGAACACGCGTCATACTTGGCGCAGAAAGCGAAGTCTATAGGCCACAGTTCCTATTCGATCGAGAATTTCAAATGGATTAATAAATCGAAGGTTTCAGTTTTCCTCACCTCACCGATTCTCGCTTTTAAAATAATAACTTTTTGCACCTCCTTCTTCAAATTTATCAGCTCCGGTGTGTAGCTTGAACAGCTTTAACTTTATCGATTAAAGTCGATTATACTCATATTGAAAGTATTATGCATACAAGCCAATCATGTATGATGATAAAGCATATACTGTGTAATCAATCTTATTTATTTATTAATAAAAGAATTATTTATTAAAGGCATTTATTATCTACATGGTGCTGTTTTAATAATATGTGATAAACCCATAGTTTTAAGCAACGCTTTTAGAATAATGATGATGATCATTCTAATGAGATCTAAATTCTTAGAAAGTTTAAAACTAAAATAGTTCCCAATCATTGGATTACTAAAGCTGGGGATTAGTGAATCAGGATAGATTGGTACATCGTTAACTTGCTCGTTGGATGAGGATGATTGATCTCATGATCATTTGTGTGGAGACACTAAAGCAAGTATGTAGGTGCTTATTAGAGAATAAGTTCCTTTGAGCGTGACTCGCTAAGGAATACCTAATGGAGTTTTACTTACCTGTCAATAGGAATTCCTGTAGTGATAGTAGTACAAATGATCCTTAGACTTGAGATCATCATAGTATCTTATATATAATGAGTTGCACTTTGACTTATTCCTTAAGACTCTTAGAGTATATCAAAGGGTATGCTTGGGTGTAATAAGTTATATATGAAGATAATGAATGATCAATAAAGAATCTACCACTTCTAGTAGTAAAGGAAATGTCTCATGTGATTCGATAAATGACAACCCGAGGAATCCTTGGCGAGGTGGAATGAAATTAGAAAGTAGTTTCTAATTT
Organism: Panax quinquefolius; assembly: GCA_020205615.1. Taxonomy (NCBI): domain Eukaryota; kingdom Viridiplantae; phylum Streptophyta; class Magnoliopsida; order Apiales; family Araliaceae; genus Panax; species Panax quinquefolius. The sequence continues at coordinate 17,112,038 of CM035153.1, forward strand.
GCATTCATTAGGAGTTGTTCATTTAGGAATCGAAAATACATATAATTAAATAAATTAAGACTTGTGAGTAATTACATGTCTTATATTTAATTGGGACATTGTATGGTGGAAGGATTGAATTGATTTGTAACTATTTACTCAAAGGTTCTTTTATGATTAATGTTGAAATCTATATTATCCGGGAAAGTCGTTGATCGCTAGGGAGGCTTATCCCTATTGTAGAATAAATATTATTTATTTAAATAAATTATTTGTTTAATTTATTTATTTAAATGAGATTAGAATTGTTCTAATTGATTTATTCACAATAGGTTTAATATGGAGAACCTAAAGGGTCACACCATAAAAGGAAGAATAATTATTTAAGAAGTTAATGGCATAATTGTAATAATGTATTAAGTATATTTAATTTAATCTATGGTGATAGAATAAATTAAATAGCTTAATATTTATTATTTAATATTTTAGAAATATTAAATATAAATTAATAAGAGGAGTCTTATTAATATTATTACAATTATTATTATTTTAATTTCTAAAAGGTTTAGGAATTAATTTAATATTAGTACTCTCATTTATTTCTAATTGGATTAGGAAGGAAAATTAGTTAAAAGAGTTTAATTAATTACCTAATAGGATTAGGGAGCCCATTTAATTAAAAAGTTTAATTAAATAAATAATACCTTATTTTAATTAAAATAGGGTTACATGATATCTTTATAAGAGGAGTTTTATATTAGATATCGATATCGTAAATTCTAGAGTTGGAGAAGCATACTCTTTTTTATCTGAGATAGGAAAAACTAGGGTTTGAGCCAACACCCCTTCTTCTTGATAATTATTCTTCTTTGGTGGATCACCTATAGAGGCCATACACTTGGGTGGCTTACATTGATCAAAGGAAGGAATCTACCCGGAGATTGAGGAGATTTAGGAGAAGTAGGAGGTGAACTTCGTGCACTGAGGAAGCTCGTTTCTACAAGGGTATGATTTCATAATTTCTTATTCTTCGTTTAATTAATAATATGCATAAAGGATGATCCGGGTAATTGGTTTGTGAAAAATTTTAAAATCTGATTTTATTTCGCTTCCGCTATATTTTGCAATTTGATTGCTACTTTGATTTTCACAAAACCTTACAGTATCATCACGTGGATACCTAGAGTTTTCATCTCCATCTCTATTATTTGTAAATTATACGAAATTAGTCTTTGACAATATCGTACTCGTACTTGTATACGATCTTCTACTCAACACGTCAGCTACCACGTTCACTTTTCCAGGATGGCATTGTCAGAACATGTGCTGAAATGAGTCTCCTCTTGAGTTCTACGAAGCTCTTCCCACATTCCTTGCTCCATTCGAATTTTGTATCTCTACGAGTTAGCTGCGTTAATGGAATAGCGATTCGAGAATATCCTTCAACGAATCTCCGATAATAACCAACTAAGCCTGAAAGCTACGTATTTCGATTCTGACTTACGTTGTTCTCAAGCTGTGACTCATATCCCAACCTTGGATAGCACGTTACAATGACACTATCGGTTTACTACACATACGAATATGGTGTCCCCCTACGGAGAAGGCGGCGGTGCATTTCACAAAGGAAGTCACCAGATAAAGGCTCGGTACCAAATTTATAGTTGAAATTTTAACTCCACGAAGTTCAATAGGAGCCATTCGATATGAGATTTTAGAAATGAGTTTTGTCTGGGTTCAAAGTCGATACAAAATTTAATATCGCTTTTGGGAGTAAGCCAAGGAATTCTTCAGAAATACGTCGGAAAAATCAAGAACAACGGGAATATTATTCAAATCGGCGTGTCTTTATTCAAATCCATAACATGGACTAAGAAAACTTGACATCCGTAATAAGCGAATGACTTCATGGCTTGATATGAAAATGTTTGACTACAATGGTTTGATTGCTTGAATTGAATAACGGAGTTGCTTAGGAATATGAAAACTAACAACCTTACGAAAGTAATCAATTTCGGCATGATGAGTAGTTAACCTTAAAATCACATCAAAAGCAAATATCTCTATAGAAATAAGGTTAACGGTAATGTGATAGTGCCAACTGAATCAAGCAAGATTTCTAAACAACGGATGTAATGAAAGTTTCTCAAGCTGAGTCTCCATAAATAGGTCAAAGTCTAATTTCTCGTGTAGTCAAGTTCAAACGTTGGTATAAGCAAGAGAGATAAAAGAATGGGTAGAACCCGGTATCTAGTAAGGTATAAACTTTGAGAATTTATAATTAACTAACCGTGCTAACCGTTCGGGTTCCTCGCATTTTATTGGAAGTCACGACAAACGCTCTTCCGAGAATCGTTGACTTTGACCTTTTACGGGACATCCTTTTGAGTCACCATTCCGCTTGACTGGTTTTGATATCGCATAATCTCGGCGATATGTCCTTCTTTTCCACAATTATAGCATACCTTAAGCTGTTCACAGGCGGTTTCAATGATATGTCCCTCTTTCCGCATTTGTAACATATCTGACCCGGTGGTCGTTCTCCTCCCTTAGAACCCGATTGCTTTAAGACCTTTGTCGTCTTCACATGGTCGTTGTTAAATCTCCTCTTTTAAAATCTCCTCGACTCGCTTCTTCTATTTTCATGGCCACGATTACCACCGAGTGGTTACCGCTTTTGTCCAGTATTCTTCTTTCTCCATTTGGTTATCGTTATTCTAATATTTACTTATATCTTGGTATAATCCTGGTTATGGTCCCTCGGTTGAGCGTACTTCGTTATCTCGCTCTAACAACTGAGCCTGTTGACAACATCCGAATAGAGAAAATTTATGAGAAATGAGATCTCGGCGTATCTGCCGGGTTTCAAACCCTCGAAACATCCGCGTCATCGTTCCTCATTCTCTACCAAATGAGGTGCAAACTGGATAACTCGCGAACTTCGCCTCATATTGGGACACCGTCATGTTATTCTCGCTTCCGGTCTAATAAACTCCACTTCCTTCATATAGACGAATACTTTGGGAAGTACTTGTCATTGAAATGTTCTGAAATGTCTTCCATGACATCTTTGAGTGCAATTTGGATGGATGTACGCTTCCACTGATTCCCACCGATGTCGCCTCGCCACGGAACATAAAGGTGGCGAATGGAACCTTTGTTTCTCCGTGCATCCCAAGACATCAAATATCTTGGTAATTTGCTTGACCCATGTTTTCGCCGTGATCGGATCGGCTTTCCCTTAAATTCTTGTGGTCCCAACTCTTTGAAGCGCTTGGTTGTGACAACCCGTGAATTGCTATCATTTCCTCCTGTATTTTGAACGCGAGTCTCCCGATACGATTTTGCATGAGCGCAAAAAGCTTCTAAACATCCTCGTTCATCATCGCTTTCATTGGTGTTGTTCGCGCGGGAGGTACATTGCCGACTGTTGCACGTTCTCCTCGTGGTAAATACAAGCATCTCCACGGTCTCATTTACTCCTTTATTAATATTCTCAAATCGACATTCTCAAATCTTGTCATAAAATAAGGGTTAATTAAGGAAATCAATATATCACATAATATCCCTATATCTTAACCAACTAACAAATAAGCTTAGGTAGGACACACTAGCGAAGGATTTACTCTCTCTCTCCTCTCCTAGTTCTATTCCCGATCTCATGGAGATCATATCCCTAAGTTACGATACAAGCTGTGGCGCCCCCCAAAATAGGTCCATTCCATCTAACCCGTTCAAGAAGTCGCCAAATACATGATGTACGAAATAACTTACAACTTTATTAATACATTTGTCGTGTAAAATACGACAACATATATCTTGTGAGTTTAAATACAATTATTGTTTTCTAGACAATATCCACACGCAAATAAATCCCCATCACAATTATTGATACATTATTTTACAAAAATGGTGAGGACTACTAAACAACTCTCTCTAGAACCTTCATTCCATACCCCGACTAGTACTTTCATTTACATTCTCGCCTCACGAGAAGAAAAATGGAACAAAAAGGAAAAGGGTGAGCTCAACTAGCCCGATAAAGAATATTATGACTAAGATAATATACAACAAATTATCGTTAGTCTTCAACGGGGAAAAATCTAATAGAATCTGATAGACAACCGGTTTTAAATCAATCTTCGCGTGAAATAATAATTCATTAGAAGAGTTAAGTAGAGAATGCAAACTACTATCTTCTATATATGAATTTAAAAGTCCATCGTCGATATTTTATCCTGTAACATCAATCAATATATATACGGAATCAAATATTCATCTTTGCACTCTGAGGCAAAGATATTCATCGATTGGTCGTGTTCATCTAAACACTGTTCATCTTTGCACTACTGGGCCAAAGATATTAATCGATCGGTCGTATTCATCTCAACACTGTTTCATCTTTGCACTACTGGGCCAAAGATATTCATCAAGAAATCATTCATCTTTTGCACTACAGGTGCCAAAGATATTCGATAATATCATTATTTAGGGTAGAGGATGATGAAAAATATTTTAAAGGAAAGCGAATCCGGTGAAACAAAAGAACAATTATTAAGGATTAAGTATTTTAAACAATCAAGTTCAAAAATACTTCATAAGTAATCGAGTGGAGTAAAATTCAAGAATGATCAAAACATGGATACAATCAAAGCTAGTATCCATATTAGATATTTTTGACGAAAAGAAGAAATTTCATTTTTAGATGAATAGTGTCATATTAAGTGAATAATCAGATATCGTGAATAGTAAGGTATATCGTGAATAGTAACTCAGACACCAAAAGATAGAAATTTCACAAAAAACATCATCATGCTTCGTGAATAGTACTTCGTGAATAGTAACTCATGAATAGTAACTCATGAATAGTAACTTCGTGAATAGTAACTCATGAATAGTAATTCATGAATAGTAACTCCAAATGAAAAAGTTCCAAATTTGATAAAAATTTCCAACCAATATTTGGCATAATGATATTGAAGAAATAATATCATTTTCGAATAAAATAACATCCCTTACCTCGAAAAGGCAAAGACTTCTAGTTGAAACAGGATATAGGCTATGACTTGAACTTGCACAGTATAGCAATACTCAAAGTATACTTAAAATACTCACAAGAATAAATTCGATAATATAGAGAGAGAAAACTTGGTTTACGGTGTGATTTTCAATTCTAACCTAAGCACCTATTTATAGGAAATTGCTTAGAACACAAAAGCAGAAAATTTAATAAATTAATAATATATATATATATATATATATATATATATATATTTCATTTCACACTTAATTTGCCCAACATCACCCACCAACCACATTGTTACTACACAAGACTAACAACAAAAAAACGTTTTTCTATTTTTAAATATTTTAAACTTCCGTAAATCAATTATTTGAACTTGAACTTCAATAATTCATAATAAATAGCCCTTTTGCGGAAAATTGAATCTTGCGAATTTGTATAGGAAATTCAATTCTCTACAACTTTGTAGAAGAAAGTTTTTCCAAATTCCAAGCAGAAATTGGACCAAGAAATTCACAAACGGGAGATTTTCTATTTATAATCAAATTTTGATTCAATAATTGTGTCCACCAACACACAAAATATGTGTTAAACATTTAATACCACAAAAATACTCTTCATCCTCATATACTCATATATCCCACATTTATTATAAAAATATCACCGTTAATATATTATTAAAATAATATATTTAAATGAATTATTTTATCAGAAAAAGATAAAATTTCAATTTTCAACAATTGTCACTTTAAAAATTTTCTCCATCTATATCCACATAAAATCAATATTTTCCTCATCATATAAATCACTAATTAATTATTCACAAATAATATTACAGAATCACGATCTTTGCAACAAAGTAGTTAAAAGGAAAGAGGGGCTTTCGATAAGGATCTCTCTCTTTACTTAGCGCTGATTAGGTGACCAAACTTCTCCTTGATGCGAACTTTCTAGACATTGCCAATAATGTTATCCAATAATATTATTCGGATAATATGAATTATTGCTCAGATAATGAAAAATACTATGTAATGACAATTTATTGAAACAACGAGTAATATAAAATATCAATGCGACAATTATTGAATCGATAAAATAAAATCTTGATAAGATTCTTTGTAACAATTATTGAGTAGTGCCTTTTTACGTAAGAATCAATAATTGGTGCAATCCGTATCTTCTCTTGTTCAACAACGCGTATTAGTGTGTTTTAACCCACGGGTATTCAACGATAATAGCTTGAATAACTACTGCAGTTATTTATAAACAACTTATATTTGTCATTTTCTTTATCCAATCGCTTTTCGTTATGGGGCCCACAAAAAAGGCTGGCTACGTCATGCGAATATTCCCCGAAAGTACGAATATTCCACGACCAAACGAATATTCCCCGACAATAATGGATATTTTATAACCACTTGCTTATTCGAAATATTTGCGTATTTTACTCATAACTATCCACATTAATCAAATCAACCCTTACTATTTCAAAATAATAAATAGAGGAAAATAAATTTCATTTATTAATAATTTGGGGTCTTATATATATATTGTGTGTTTCCATATCATCAATTTCATAAGATTACAACATATGATTATGGCTTGTTATTTTAAAATTTCTGATCATTGATATGGCCATATGGCCTTATACGTGATTTTTATATGTCAAATATAATTTATTTTGCAAAATTCACACATTGATATGATTATGCATGTTAAAATGAACAAAATGAAACTTGAATGGTTGGATTTGGCTTTATAACGAATCCGTAGCTTTAAAATCCATGTTTTTGTTCAAGAACTTCAAGAATAGTCCAATTTGCATGCTTTAATTCTGTGATTATGTGTTTTAATGGGTGAAAATCACTCCATAGATGTTAAGTATTGATTATTTATGAATTTTGGCATGTGGGTATGTCTAAATTCGTGTAAAAATAAGTTGATTGAAATTTTTTTAGTCGTATTACGCAATTTTCGCGCCAATTGCGTAAACTGAATCGAGAGTCTTCTTGTGCATGGCTAACTCATCGTGGTTCTTTTCATGTGTGACATCAAGTGTCCTACGCTTGGTCTGCAAAACCCGATTACAAAAGTGGCGCCGCAGTGCCACTTAGCAGAATGTCCAGAAAATGCAAATTTTTAATGTTCAAGTATAGAAATGAGTTATTAACCTAGTCTAATGATTATAAAGACTTGTTAGACCTATAATGAGATGTTAAAATAAATTCTTAACATGTCCATAACACAATTACGTGTGGATTGAATGATCGAATGCATAATTAGTATATTTTTTGTGAAGTCTTAATTTTACACTAAGTGTAATAATTGACTAAGTATAGTCATGAATTCGAGTTAAACAAAGAGTAAAGTTATGATGTTTAGTACGTTATTATTGACTGGTATTGTGAACGTAATTGATATGTAGGATTTAATTCAAAGAACGAGTTTTATTAACATGTAATCTACGCACGAGAAAAGTTTCTAAACCTTATCTTGTTACATTGAGCAAGTTTTCTAACTCTACATTTACGTTGAGCAAGTTTCTTACCCTAAACTTTCTTTGAGCAAGTTTCCTAACCCTACTTGTTATCGTTATATAAGTTGATTAATTCATCTTTCGATATTGAGCAAATTCTCATTATTATTGATCAAGCCTGTCTTGTATATTAAAGTTTATAAATCTTGAGCATGATGTTGTTATCTGATAATTATTCTATTGTATACTTTTAAGATTTTATCCAAGTTAAATTATATGTTATTGTTAAACCTTGTTAGACTAGCGAACCCTTATTGATTCGATTAGTCCATAGTTGATGAAGCGTTCTAAATTTTTGAACCCCTTGGTGAATTATCAAACCAAACTTCCTTTAGTGCGCACTCGAATGTCAAAACCGAGATGAACAACCTCAGTATAGGGGATTATTACGCTTTAGCGTTAAGATGTTAATGCATGCGAGATGGTACTAAGGGTTGATCCCCTAGCATGCGAGAAGAAGAGTCCATAGTCTTATGATCATTAAAGGTTTCAAGTAAAAACACTTGACAACCTAGGACATAGTTCAATGTCTTATGACCCTCAGAATTTCTTTTGATTCTTGTTATCCATTCTTGATTCAAAAGTTGAGCTTTATATCAGAAGTTATTATATATCTCGCATGCTATTATTCATTGTTATATTGTTATACTTGTGGGCAATCGTGCTCACTCTTGCATAATAATAACATTGCAGTTAAGAACAAAAGAGCAGACGAACCTTCCACTAGTAAGGGCAAGGGCAAGCTTAGCAAGTAATGAAGACTGTTTTATTATTGTGGTTATGTGATGTAATTAGAATTGATGTTACTAAGACTTATTTGCTTTTGTTTTTCGCATAAATGTTTTAAGGTTAGAGTAACCTGGGATTTATTATTATTCAGTTGTTGTAACCCCATAAGGGGAGAGATTTATTATTTTTTTATTCTATTGCATGGTTTGCATTTTATTTACGGGTAGATAGATAGATGATGTTTCAGATGTCGGTGAACACCAAATCTCGTGGAAATGGAAGTCACCGGATTTGGGGGTGTCACTGAGTTAGTATCGAGTATGAGGTTATGAACCTTAGGTGGGGGAACAACCATAGGTAATAGCCTTGTAGGAGATCGAGAACATAGTGGTGGTAAACTCTTACCGAGTTCTAAGAAATGAATTTCTAAATTCATTGAAGATAATAAAAGACTTTATGTGCTTATGTGTTAATCTATGTGTTCGCTAGCACGGATTAGTAATTAAAACTTAAAATTTTGTTGTCAGGATGTCGGATGTTAGAGGAGCTAGTCAAGCTAGGGGGGAGGAACCCCGAGTACCTACAGAGGAGGAGGCCCGAGACATTCATGTCGTCAGGGAACAACTGGTGCAGAGAGAGACTAGAAAATTATAAATTCGGATTTTATTTTAGGGTTTTGATTAATTCCTTTTAACTGCTATATATATGATATGTAGCAGCCATATTAGAAAATTCTCATCCTTGTGGCTAGTACCGCAGTTCCTTTTACTGCAGATCGTACGACGATTCGTAGGGCGTTCGTGTGGATACCGTAGAGGCACGATTCGTTTGGATTGCGTTGGAAATTCGAGCGCATCAATTACATTTTCATAATCGGTATAATTTCTAACCACTGAGTTAATTTATTTTTCGCATAGATCCTGTTTTAGGGTTTCGAAATTGTCTTTCAATTATTTATTTCTGCTGCATTTTATGTGTCGAAACCCTACAGATCTTGACATATATTTGTTTATGTTGATTGGACAATACAATGTGTTTGGCCGGTTTACTTGTTATGCCTTCAGTTTATTTGATTTTGCAAGTTTTAGCTTATGCCTTCAGTTTGATTGGATAATACTGTAAGACCCCAGCTTTTATAAATAAAGATGAATTTTCTATAAATATTATTTTTGAATATTATGGAATAAATTTGATATAATGTTATAGTTGTGGGTAATATTTATAAATTTTACAAAGTAAGCAAGTTGTTATAAAATATTCGTTTGGTGGGGAATATTCTTTTGTCGGGGAATATTTGTCTGACGGCTCAATCGATGGTGAACCCTATTAAGCGGAAGTATTATCGTAGTTAGAAAAGCGACAAAATTATCTTTCTATAAAAATAACGGCAGAGGTGTTACCTGAATTAAAAGCTGTTGAACTACCCGGTGGTAAAAATACGAATCTGGCGTGGTTGCATAGTATACTGCGGTATTGATTATTGATCTTACGTGTGAAGTCACTTAGCTATACTCAATTATTGCTACGATAATTTCTGCGCATCATATCTCTTATATTATTGATTCAATTATTGTCACGAGTATCATCGTATAATATGTTATATTATTAATTGAGACGACAAGTTATAAATGATTAATAATTGTTGAAAGATTAAATATGTGTTGATTAAAAATAAAATGATTTGTGGTAATATTTATTCAATCCTTGATGTATATAAAGAGTACATTATGAGGCGTTTGTGGTAAGTTTGATTATTTTATGGGGGCCCATATGTCATCATCTAAGAGTCTCTTAAATCGATAGTATTTACCTTTGTGAATAGTAATTACCTTTGTGAATAGTAATTACCTTCGATAGTATTTACCTTCGTGAATAGTAATTACCTTTGTGAATAGTAATTACCTTCGTGAATAGTAATTACCTTTGTGAATAGTAATTACCTTTGTGAATAGTAATTACCTTCGTCAATAGTAATTACCTTCGTCGATAGTAATTACCTTCCGATAGTAATTAACCCTTGGCAAATAGTAGTTGTCCTTCAATATTACCAAGAGTTAAGCTGTCTCTTGATTGTTCCAAGGGTTAATTACCCCTTCATGAAATAGTAGTTGTCTCTTCAATATTATTAAGAGTCATTTTGACCCCTTCGTTAAGACCAAGAGCCACCCTCGGTTTTTCTATAAATAGAAAGCTCATTCCTTCATTATTTCTTACGAATTCATTGAAACTCTAGAGAGAAACTATAGAGAGAAAGAAAAAAAATATTCGCTACTTCACTTTTCCAATATTAGGTTCTTCTAAGGTAAGGGATATTATTTGTTGTACCCGTAAGGGTGTTATTCTTTCTTATTCATGAAGAGAACTTACATTATTCCATTCTTTATTATTACATTGGAATAACTTTGTATACATGGCATACCTATACTTGGTGAAATCCTCTGTTATTCCATTCTTTATTATTTTGTTGGAATAACTTTGTATACGTGGCATACCTTATACATAATCTGTATCGTGGTTTAACCTATACTTAGTGACATTCTTCTATTATTACATTGGAACATCCGCTCGTCGTGTGTTTTACACGGGACTGGTTAAAATCTTTATTATTATTCTATTGGAACATCACCGTCGTGTGTTTTACAGGACTGGTTAAAATCTTTATCATTCTGTTGGAATATCCTATCTGTGTGTTTTACATCGGATCTGGTTCCATCTTTATTATTCTGTTGGAACATCCTGTCGGTGTGAATTTCACCTGACCTGGTTCCGTTATTATTATTCTATTGGAATAACCTATCTATGCGAAGTACCGCATGCATGGTGATTTCCTTTGTTATTCCATTCTTTATTATACCCAGTTGGTTAAAACTTTGACTTCTATACTCCATGAAATTAGTATAATATTTTGATATTTGCGTTTCATCCAGTATCTTTTCATGGAAATATTCTTCTGATCATTCTTGAATTTTACTCTACAAAGCAGTATAATGTTGACAATTTGGACGTTATTAGTTCCTGAATAAATTAATTCGTGAACTTGTTTTATTGAATTATTATGTCATTGTCATCATCCTCATGTTATATTATGTTATCTTTGGCTTACGTGCATAGATGAACTTAGTATGATTATGTCATGGCTTGTTATAAATGATGTGACAAAAGTCCTCAGTGGCCTGTAATGCAGTGATGGATAGTTTTTGGTATGATTATGACCAGGGGTGATTCGGTATAGTCATGACCATTGATAATTTGATGAAAATCCTTGGCCAGGTAGATACGGGGATGATTAGATATTGTGGTTTATTCATTAAAGCGAGTCTTAGTGATAAAAATTGATGAAAACCTTTTAAAACCTAAAAGATAGTAGACTTTATTTTCTACTTGACTCTTTTAATGGATTCATATTCATTGCTATGATTAAACTGGTTGTCTATTGTATTTTATCGGTTTAACATTGTTGAAGACTATTGATAATTTATTACGCATTATCTTAGTTATAATATTTCTTCTTGGGCTAGTTGAGCTCACCCTTTCACTCTTTATTCTCTTGAAATGAGAATATATTTGGGGACGAGTCGGGGAAAAGAGTGATGGTCCAGAAGATAGCATTAGTAGTCCTCACTATTACATTAAATAGTGTGACAATAAATGTAATGAGGACTCCTTGAGTATGGATATTGTCTAAATGACAATATTCTATTAGAACTCTTAGTTTATGTATTGTCGTATGTGTTACGATAGATGTATAATTAAGTTTGTATTTGAATTTATGTACCATATAAATGGTGACGCAAGATGGGTGACGTATACCTAATTTTGGGGGCGTCACAGTTGGTATCGAGCCATAAGTGTGAAGAGCCCCGAGCCTCTTCTTTGGTGACTTTCTTGTTGATGGGGAATGCAAAGAAGCGGACTCTCCGTAGGGACGCCGCCGTCTTTCGGTGGCAAGTGGTGATAAGTACCAATGTGAGGTCTTGATACAAGTTGGTGTCTAGAGTCACGGTTAGTATCGTCAGAGCTAGGGATATGATCCACTGGCTAAGATCTTGAGATAAGAACTAGGAGGGAGAGACAGGGAATTCCTTCGCTAGTATGACCTACCTAAGTTTATTTGTTATTTAATTGGTCGGTCAGAGTATAGGGATAATATTTGATATATTAATTAACCCTTTTGCTTCACAATTCCTTTCAGGTAATAAAAGTGTAGCTAGGTGAGAGGGGGAAATGAGTGGAATAGAGCGGTAGTCATCATTTAGTAGTTATATTTGGTGAATCAACTAGGGTGAGGCGAACCCAACGTTGGAAGAGTGTTTTGCACTATCATACAAGATGTCTAAAGACATACAACCTCGTGTCATCATAAAGGCGGGGTTGTGCTCATCCACTTCTTGAGTATATTCTGAGCACTACCTATATGATCTTGGTGTTTGTTTGAAGTTTAATTCTCAATTTGAGGCAAAGTGGAGATAATGATAAATCAAAAGAAGACTCACCATTGGGAAGAATATGATAGTAATCTTCTCATTTTTCTTTAGGGGTCTATTGGGTAAACCAAGGATAATTACGTGGCCATATGATATCTATCATAACTTAGAAGCATGGCCTCCCATATACGAAGGTTTCCTTGAGCACTTTCCAAAGATTCTAATTTCTAAAAGCAGGTTTTGACTATACATTTATGTAAGGTGTCATTGTGACGTCTTATCCAAAGTTGGGATGAAAGTCGCGGTTGGTATCAATGTAACGTCTTATCCAAGTCTTGGATAAGAGTAGCGATTTTGAATGATATTTCTATCATTAATAAATTTCTTGGCGTATTCTTGAAGATTTCTAGCCTACCCTAGAAGCGTGAAATTGAATTTTGTATATTGACCCAAAGACAAAACCCATTTCTTAAACCCTCAAATATTTCTTCAACTAAAATGAGCAGTTTACGTGGTTTATGATGAAAGTCATAATAAAAGCATTGGACTAATGAAAATAATGGGTATCGTGGTATTAGTAAGTGTTATGATAAGTTATGTTGGTTAGTATGTGAAAACATGAAAGTTTCTTAAAAATCACAAGGAGTTAAAACTAGATTTTCTTGAAAAAGCGTAACATGAAATTCAATTGACCAAATCTCTTATTATATTTTGAATTTTTGAGTGTGGTTAAGTCCTAGAGTTAGATCTATGAGTTACCTAACTAATCCAAGTGGAATCAATGAAAAGGTGTTGTAGATTTTCGTGTGGGGTGATTTTAGCAAAGGAGTCAAAACTTGAAAATGTCCAAAAGTTTGCTGCCACGTTTTTGTAAGGGCTGTTTCGGCCACTTAATTAGTGAGAAAAATTAAGGCCTTTTGGGACATAAAAGTATATGGTATAAAGAACATCGTGTTCAAAAATGAGCTCATTCTGACTTAAAATGAGCAAGTTATGACCATTTGAATATTTAGGTTTTTTTGATGAAAAAAATACTATAAGCTGGAGTTCTATAACTCAGATGACCATGAAATTTAAAGCTGGAGGCTCACATTAACATGTGTAAGGTCCTGCCAAGATTTGAGAATTTTGGAGTTAAACTTGAGGTAGCTAATTTCTTAAGGAATTAATTAGAAATTAATTTTTGAAAAATAGTAAATGAATTTTAAAAATTCGAGAAAAATATATTTTCATTATGGGACTATATTATGCTAAATCCCAGAAAAAGAAATATTTTTGGGACTGATTTGGTATTTTCATGAAAATAGTTTAATTCTGAACATATGAGTTAAATATGTTATGTGAAAGTAACAAAGTTGAAAATAGGATTTTATGGCTAGAGAATCCTATATAGAGTATATGCATATATTTTTGATGAGGATTTGATAATTGGTGATGATATCTTATGAGTATGGCATTTTGAATGATTAAATGCATTATATGGTAAAGCGTAAACAATTGAGATAAATTGTTTATAAATTTAAGAAGTGATTAAAATATTGTTATAATATTAATGATATTAGATTATGAGATTATTAAGTGATTGATAACATGGGGATATTCTTGAATCTGGATAAATTATATTATAAATGTTTAATATTTATCCTTTATATCATTTGATTGATTCTTTATATCATTATCCTCATGGTTATATTATGTTGAAAATCATCTATGGCTCGTAGTGCATAGATGGACTTGGTATGATTATGACCGAGGATTGTTCGGTATAATCATAGCTTAGTAATTAAAACACGATTATCTTTGGTAGTAGTGCATGGATAATTTGTGGTCGTGATACTAATGAATACACGATTATCTTTGGTAGCGGTAGCATGGATAATTTGTGGTCGTGATACTAATGAATACACGATTATCTTTGGTAGTAGTGCATGGATAATTAATGGTCGTGATACTAATGAATATCCTTGGCACGTAGTGCGGGGATGATTCGATGATATGGATTAATTATTGAAATTTGAGTCTCGTGATGAAATATTAATTCATGGATGCGGTAAAAAGTCATCTTTGGTAGTAGTGCATTGATAGACTTGGTATGATTATGACCAAGGATTATTTGGTATAATCATGTAAAGTAATTGAAAACACGAATATCCTTGGCGATGAGTGCATGGATAATTCGTGGTCGTGATACTATTAAGTTGCGTCTCAAAGCATTATTGGTTTTTCTGATTTGTATATCTTTAGCTTTGTAGTGCAAAGATGAATTGTTAATGAATATCTTTGGCGGATTGCGAAGATGAATTTAATATTTTTAACGATAAAGGTATTCAAGGTATCCTCACCTCTTTATCATATCAGGTACGTACCCTAATTTCGAGGGCTAAATTTCATAAGAAGGGGAGGTTGTAAGACCCGACTTTTATAAATAAAGATGAATTTTCTATAAATATTATTTTTGAATATTATGGAATAAATTTGATATAATGTTATAGTTGTGGGTAATATTTATAAATTTTACAAAGTAAGCAAGTTGTTATAAAATATTAGTTTGGTGGGGAATATTCTTTTTGTCGGGGAATATTTATGCGACGGCTCAATCGATGGTGAACCCCACAACGGAAGTATTATCGTAGTTAGAAAGCGACAAAATTATCTTTCTATAAAAATAACGGCGGAGGTGTTACCGTTAAAAGCTGTTGAACTACCCGGTGGTAAAAGTACGATGTCTGGCGTGGTTGCATAGTAGCACACGGTATTGATTATTGATCTTACGTGAGAAGTCACTTAGCTATACTCAATTATTCTTCTGATAATTCTTTGCATCATATCTCTTATATTATTGATTCAATTATTGTCACGGTATCATCGTATAATATGTTATATTATTAATTGAGACGAATGAGTTATAAATGATTAATAATTGTTGAAAGATTAAATATGTGTTGATTAAAAATAAAATGATTTGTGGTAATATTTATTCAATCCTTGATGTATATAAAAGTACATTATGAGGCGTTTGTGGTAAGTTTGATTATTTTATGGGGGCCCGTATATGTCATCATCTAAGAGTCTCTTCGTCGATAGTATTTACCTTTGTGAATAGTAATTACCTTTGTGAATAGTAATTACCTTCGTCGATAGTATTTACCTTCGTGAATAGTAATTACCTTTGTGAATAGTAATTACCTTCGTCAATAGTATTTACCTTTGTGAATAGTAATTACCTTTGTGAATAGTAATTACCTTCATCGATAGTAATTACCCTTCGCAATGAAATAGTAGTTGTCCCTTGATATTACAAGAGTTAAGCGCCTTTTCGATTGTTCGAGGTTAATTACCCCTTCATGAAATAATAGTTGTCTCTTGATATTACCAAAGTCATTTTGACCCTTCGTTAAGACCAAGAGCCACCCTCGCTTTTTCTATAAATAGAAAGCTCATTCCTTCATTATTTCTTACGAATTCATTGAAACTCTAGAGAGAGAAACTATAGAGAGAAAGAAGAAAAGTATTCGCTACTTCACTTTTCCAATATTCGGTTCTTCTATGGTAAGGGATATTATTTGTTGTGCCGTAAGGGGTGTTATTCTTTCTTATTCATGAAGAGAACTTACGTTATTCGATTCTTTATTATTCATTGGAATAACTTTTGTATCTGTGGCATACCTATACTTGGTGAAATCCTCTGTTATTCCATTCTTTATTATTACATTGGAATAACTTGTATCTGGCGATACCCTATACATAATCTGTATCGTGGTTTACCCTATACTTGGTGACATTCTTCTATTATTTACATTGGAACATCACATGCGTGTGTTTTACAGGACACGGTTAAAATTTATTATTATTACATTGGAACATCCCCGATGCATGTGTTTTACAGGACTGGTTAAAATCTTTATCATTCTGTTGGAATATCCTATCTCATGTGTTTTACACGGATCCGGTTCCATCTTTATTATTCTGTTGGAACATCCTGCTTTGTGAATTTCACGACTGGTTAGATTATTATTATTACATTGGAATAACACATCATGCTGAAATCGCATGCGTGGTGATTTCCTTTGTTATTCCATTCTTTATTATACCCGGTTGGTTAAAACTTTGACTTCTATACTCCATGAAATTAGTAGAATATTCTTGATATTTGCGTTTCATCCAGTATCTTTTCATGAAAATATTCTTCTGAGCATTCTTGAATTTTACTCTACAAAGCAGTATCATTTTGACAATTTGGACGTTATTAGTTCCTGAATAAATTAATTCGTGAACTTGTTTTATTGAATTATTATGTCATTGTCATCATCCTCATGTTATATTATGTTATCTTTTGGCTTACGTGCATAGATGAACTTAGTATGATTATGTAAAGGGCATTGTTATAAATGATGTGACATATAAAGTCCTAAAAGTGGCTGTAATGCGGTGATGGATAGTTTTTGGTATGATTATGACCGGGGGTGATTCGGTATAGTCATGACCATTGATAATTTGATGAAAATCCTTGGCCAGTAGTGCAGGGATGATTAGATATTGTGGTTTATTCATTAAAGCTGAGTCTTAGTGATAAAAATTGATGAAAACCTTTTAAAACCTAAAAGATAGTAGACTTTATTTTCTACTTGACTCTTTTAATAGATTGCGATATTCAGTGATGATTAAAGCGGTTGTCTATTGTATTTTATCGGTTTAACATTGTTGAAGACTATTGATAATTTATTTCGCATTATCTTAGTTATAATATTTCTTCTTGGGCTAGTTGAGCTCACCCTTTATTTCAACGTTCTCTTGAAATGAGAATATAAATTGGGGACGAGTCGGGGAAAAGAGGATGGTCCGAAGATAGCATTAGTAGTCCTCACTATTACATTAAATAGTGTGACAATAAATGTAATGAGGACTCCTTGAGTATGGATATTGTCTAAATGACAATATTCCTATTAGAACTCTCAGTTTATGTATTGTCATATGTTACACGACAGATGTATAATTAAGTTTGTATTTGAATTTATGTACCATGTAAGTGGCGACCCAAGATGGGTGACGTATACTTAATTTTGGGGGCGTCACATATACAATGTGTTTTCATTTACTAAAACAATGAAGACGATGATATGTTTGAGTTGTCTCTAGTTTGTGATGTCCAACTATTACAAAATCTGATATAGGATTGCTCATTGAGGATATTTAAAAGCAAACGAAATACATTTCAGGTAGAAAATCTAGATGAATATATTACATCTCTTGGTATATGATGTTAACCAACTTCTTGTTGATAAGTTTCATCAGCGTTTTATTTTCATGTTTTTTAGTTTGCAACCTTTATGTAGTTTATCTGACATTGTTTAATACTTGACAATGTGTTGAATTTTTAGGTCAGATATGGATATCAATCCAGGACCTTTTGATCCAATTATCTTATGGGACCAAGAAAATCATGTATCTTCTGTCTTGTGGCAAAATATTGTAAGTTTATTGTCCCATATAACAAATTTTTCTTAAAATTTTGTTAAAAACTTTCATATTTTGACAATTTATGTATGTATACTCTGTTTAACTTGTAGGATAGGGGTGTGTTAGAAATTTGTCAAATGTCTGGAAAATTATCTGAATGGAACTTGACTGAACAACAAGAATATCTACCGGAACAGTTAGGTTTCGGTATATTTTGTCATCGAGATGTAATGTCAAAGATTGATGCATCTCTTGTATCTGCTTTTGTTGAGCGTTGGAGGAGTGAAACAAATACGTTTCACTTAAAATGTAGAGAGGTCGACATTACTGTAGAGGATGTGGGATTTATATTTGAGTTGCCCATATTAGGAAAACCTTTGACTTGCGGAGAACTAGAACATCCCAAAAGCTATTTTATAAGGGTTTTTGGGCAACAAGTTGCATTAGAGGATTGGGAACAATGCTATAAAAGGGGGGCATAAGTTTTCCTTGGTTAAGACATAAATATGGACAAGTACCTAAAGATGCTACTTCAGATGATGTGGTAAAACACACTAAGGCATATCTGTTGTATTTGTGTGGCGCTATTTTGTTTCCAACCAAGAGTAAAAATATTTTGTATCCTAGGTATTTGTTGTTATTGGAAAGATTGGAAGACATAATTACATATGCTTGGGGGGGCAGCAGTTTTAGGGCATTTGTATAGGGGTTTGCATGAGGCTACTCGGAAAACAGCAAAAAAAATTGCAGGATGTGCAAACTTGGTTATGATGTGGGCTCACGAAAGGTTCAACATTGGTCGTCCTAGCCCTAGGCCTAAGTCCACGAAGTTGATACCTAGGGCATTATCCTGGGCATACTCTTCTTTTGATCCAAATTCAAAACAATATCAGCGCCGCAAAAATCCACATCACCATCTTGTATTTTACCAAGGAGTGTTTGATAATATGTTGGAAGCAGATTGGGTGTGGCGTTTATATCAGTTATTTGACACACGTTTGGGTTGGGACTTTTTTTAAACAAGGTTAGGTGGAGCCGCTCGTATACCTTTGATACATTAAGACATTGTTGAGTTTCAAATGCCTGACAGATTTACGAGGCAATTTGGATATTTGCAGTCATATTCATCTAATGCTGAAAACATGGTGGAGTTGTGGAAGGAACATAAATTGTTTGAGAGAATAAATTATGAAAATCATAGTGCCATATATATTTGATTGTGGGAGGCCTATATGGAGAGTTTAGAAGGGAAAGTGTTGGAGGCTTTGTTGTAGATATCTACCGGGGATTATATGGCATGGTACAGAGAAATTACTCGGAGACGGATACACCATCCTCGACCCTTTAGGCGTCAAGGGGAAGATTATGAGCCACAGGTATTTATTGACAAATATGTGGCTGTAAACACTGTAAGTTTTTAAATTTATAATTTTTTTACATGTTTTTGTGTTATAACTTGATGACCTTATTTTACTAATATAATTTTTGTTATTGTTTTAATTCTAGATTGAGACTGCAAAATCTATATTTGTAAAGTTTATGTCAATTGATCTGCCAGCTAAGTTAAGAACCATGTATGAGTCATGGTTCAATACACTGTACCAGCCGTTCATGAATGATTATGAAGGGGTTCCAGCCAAATAAAATCCAATGCAACCTCAAGTTGGACAAATGGATATTGACATGACGGGACCCTAGCCTATGGTTCAAGGAACTCAGGGTAACGTTGCTCCTTCTAGTCAGCATAGTAGGAAATTGTCGTTTAGAAGGAGAGAGGGAACAAATCACACTCACCTTGTTAAGTATTTAAAGATTGAGAAAATAACTTGGTTAAATCATAATTGGTTTAGTCCAACTCACGACCCGTCATACTTTCCTCATATCTATCCAGGCGGTCTATACAACTTAGAGTTTAAGGATGTGAACTGTCTGAGACCCAATGGTTGGTTATGGGCGCATGTATTGGATGCATATTTGTTGTTGTTGAGAGACAGAGAAGCTAAGATGAGGAGTGAAGGTATCCAACGATGGGCTCTGTTTTATTTCATGCCAACGTACTTTGCGGGTTTGAGCACCCAATGCTTACCAAGTGCCGGAGTAAGCAATGCAACAACACTCAAATTTTTAACAAGTTACATCAATCCTCCAGTTGGTGCCCCAGTTCATGAGTCTAATTACATATTCATTTCATTTATCAACGAAAGCAACAGACATTTCTGCCTATTTAGTTGGAGTGTTAACAAGTGGAAAGTAATGATATTTGATCCACTTAATGATGACAAACCCTTAATGCCATTGTCACAATTATATCAAAACTACTTTGCGGTTGTGGTGAGTTCATTAATATATTACTTATTTTTTATGTCATCACACAAATATATGAGGTTTTGGGAATTAAATGATTGTTTTGTGGTTTATAGGTGGAGTTAATTCCTTTGTTGCTTTGTCTGGAAAATCCTAAAGCAAAGTGGCCAAGATCGAAGCGGAAAGTTGAAGTCTGTGTGAATAAGCTGAGATAATGGAATTCAGACGATTGTGGCGTTTATGTTACAAAGTACGTAGATTTTTTTTTGCACCGGATAAACATCATGAAGGAACCGAGGTG
This sequence comes from Panax quinquefolius, assembly GCA_020205615.1. Lineage (NCBI taxonomy): Eukaryota > Viridiplantae > Streptophyta > Magnoliopsida > Apiales > Araliaceae > Panax > Panax quinquefolius. The sequence goes on from CM035153.1 coordinate 17,132,791, forward strand.
GACTCCAAATGAGGCTTATAACTTTAGATTTAGAATAGCACATGAGCTTAGGATGTGAAAAGCCAGGGACATTCCTGAAAAATATCTTTGTATCGACCAAACCTTAGATTTAGATTCAAATGAAGAGTAATGAATGTGTATTTGACCAACTTTCGTAATACGTTATTTTATAAACTCGGGTGAATAGTTTCAAAATGATTATATTATTGTACTATCAGATGTCTTGAAATACTATAATATTTTCTTTCTTGATTTGTCATATCAGTTTGTTGTATGCTTTGACTTAAACTTCATTAATAAACTCGGGTGAATAGTGTGAGACCCCAAATTTTATGAATAAAGATTTAAATTTCTTGAAATATTTTTTATAAATATTATGGTGTGGATTTGATATAATGTTATAGTTGTGGGTAATATTTATAAATTTTGAAAAGTACGCAAGTTGTTATATAATATTCGATTGGTAGGAGAATATTCGTTTTAACGAGGAATATTCGCACAAGCAACACAATCATTAGTGGACCTATGATGGAATTATTGTCGGATTGAAAACGAAAAAAATATTTTATGAAAATAACGGCGGAAGTTATGCAGTTAACCTGTTGAAAAACACCGGTGTTAAAAATACGATGTCTGGCGTGGTTGCATAGTAGCACTACGGTATTAATTATTGATGCTTACGAGAAGTCACTCAGTTTTATTCAATTATTGCTACGATGAATTGTTGCATAGTATCTCACGTTATTTGATTCAATTATTGTCGATATTTTATATATTATTAAATCAATAATTGAGATGACAGAGTTATTAATATTATTATTTGCAATTTTAACGATGTCTAGAAGTTCTGCCAAGGAGAGGTTTGGTCACCTAATTGCGCGCCAATAGGGAGAAATCCTTATTGAAAAGCCCCCTCTTTCATGGGAACGACCTGGTCGATTAATATTGTGAATTATAATAATGATGATAAATATTGTTAAATATATTGAGTTGTCTTTTTATGAAGTCACGAAAGTTTATATATATTTATTATATATATAAATTTTAATTTATTAGTATTATTAATGTAATAAAACAGAAAATCTTTTTATATAAAACAGAATACTTTTATAAAGTTATTTGTTTTATTAGACAATAATTAGAATATATTATATTTTATTATGCATAGTGTTTTGCATAGTAAAATCTTTTTATATAAAATGAATACTTTTATAAAGTTATTTGTTTTATTAGACAATAATTAGAATATATTATATTTTATTATGCATAGTGTTTGCATAAGTACTGCGATAGTGTTTTGCATAATAAAATCTTTTTATTTAAAAGCAGAATACTTTTATAAAGTTATTCATTTTATAGATTATAAATAGAATATATTATATTTTATTTAAAAGATTTTGTTTTATTAGAATATTTTATTTATCTTGCGATAGTAAATCAATATGAAGCCGTCAGATTCAAAAGTAAATCAATACGGATAGTTCATGAATTAGTTCTTATTAGGTCCATTCTCTATAAATAAGCTCATTCCTTCATTATTTCTTACGAATTCCTTTGAAACTCAGAGAGAGAAACTATAGAGAGAGAAGAAAAAAATTCTTCTTACTTCACTACTCCTATATCCGTTTCTTCTAAGGTAAGGGGTATTATTTCTTTCGTATTCATGAAGAGAACTTACATTATTCCATTCTTTATTATTACATTGGAATAACTTTTGTATCTGTGAGTTACCCTATACTTGGTGAAATTCTTACATTATTCCATTCTTTATCATTATGTTGGAATAAACATGCATCATGCAATCCGCATACGTGGTAAAAATTCTTACATTATTCCATTCTTTATTATTTTGTTGGAACATCACATGCGTGCGTTTACGCATGACACAATTCCGATTATTTATTATTACGTTGAAATATATCCGCCGATTCGCGTATTACGCTGACACGGGTTCTATTAATTATTATTACATTGGAATAACACATGCATGCGATCTATCTATCGCATGCATGATGATTTCATTGTTATTCCATTCTTTATTATTATGTTGGAATATCTGTTGATGCAATTTCTCCGACTGGTTCCGTTATTTATTATTACGTTGGAATAACACATGCATCTTGATCTATCGCATGCACGGTGATTTCTTTTGTTATTCCATTCTTTATTATACTCGGTTGGTTAAAGTTTTGACTTCTATACTCCATGAAATTAGTGGAATATCCTTGATATTTGCGCTTCATCCAAAGATATCTTTTCATGGAAATATTCTTACGAGCATTCTTGAATTTTACTCTACAAAGAAGTCGTGTTGACAATTTGGGCGTTATTAGTTCTCGGATAAATTAATTCTTGAACTTGTTTTATTGAATTCTTATATCATTGTCATCATCCTCATGTTTATATTATGTTGAAAGTCATACGTGGCACGTAGTGGCGTAGATGGACTTGGTATGATTATGAATGAGGGGATGAATCGGTATAATCGTGGTAGTAATGTTACAAATGATGTGGTAAAAGTCCTCATTGGCGTAGTAGTGCATTGATGGACAATTGTTGGCATGATCATAACCATTGATGAATACACGAATATCGCGGCCCGTAGTGCGTGGATAGTTTGTGGTTGTGATCTTAATGAATATCCTTGGTAGTAGTCTGAGGATGATGTGGATTATTTATTAAGTTGAGTTCCATTGATAAAAGTGATGAAAAAACCTTTTAAATCATAAAAGATAGTAGATTTTATTCTCTACTTGACTCTTTTAATGGATTGCTTGTTCATTGTAGTTAAACTTGATGTTTGTTATATTGTATCGGTTTAACCTTTGTTGAAGGCTAACGATAATTTATTTTGCATTATCTTAGTCGTAATATTTCTTCTTGAAATTTAGTTGAAATTTCACCATTTTCTTTCATTTTTACCGTTTCTTCGGAAATGAGAGCGTGGCGGGACTAGTCGGGAGCGAATGTGGTCGGATGATAGCATTAGTAGTCGCCACTATTACATTAAGCGGTGTGACAACAAATGTAATGAGGACTCCATTGAGTGTAGATATTGTCTAGATGAAAATATTCTTATTAAAACTCTTAGATTATGTTATATCGTATTTTATATGATTGTTGTATAATTAAGTTGTATTTGTATTCTGTACCATGTATTTGGTGACTCAGAATAGGTGATGTATACCTATTTTGGGGGCTCACAAATAGTTTCTTGTTGTATGCTTCACGATAACTTTTTCGTTTAATGCTTCAGTTATTGCCTGTTAGCAGGTGGCTGTGTGTATCCTTCATGCTTTTGTTTATGATGTCTTCTTGTGTATTGATGTTATCGTAATAATCTACTTCTTGATTAGATTATATAAAACAATTTTGGATTTTAACAACATAAGAACCTTAAGAGGACTTATTGTTTGAGAATCCACATTCTTGAGAATTCAAGAGGATCTTAGGGAAATGACTAACAACGAGCTGTAGATTATTCCTTAATTGGTTAGGCAACAAGAAACTTCTCTTCTGCAAGTCAACCAAATCTTTAAGGAAAAGTCAAGTATTCAAAGTGATCTTGTCTGAATGACCAACTTTTTATCCCTCTTTCTACTATGCATGCTTTTAATTATGGTCATCTTGAGGTGTAAAGGGAGTGGGTTGTAGGCCACCCTTTAATGGAGATTTAATGAAACCATACAAGTAGATGAAGTTCTACATTAGCTTCTTATTTTTCTTACTGTGATTAGATCTTCATTGAACAGAATATGCAATTTGTGTTTCATCCTTTTTACTTTTCTTTCATTAGTTTGAAATATTCTTTCTCCAAATTTTGTATTATTTTTTAGCAAAAGTTGTTAAACCATTACAACACTTATACTGTGGTATCTAAACAAGGAAAATAATGAGATATATTATGTGTAGTAGTTTTAGTTCTTTAATCATCACATCAATACTCAGATTAACAAGTGGTGAGGCTATCATATCCTGTGTAACTATATTTATCTAACTACAAGGAGCAAGCAGAAAGGTGGTGCAATATTCTGGTGTTTTTTGTTTCACAATTCTTATTATTTAATACTTCTAATTTCTCATTGTGAAATGTTTAACCTTTTAACCAGAGTTCTTTATAATTTCTGCTCTCAGGATGTACTAGTAAAAGTGATGTCTGTTTTTCAAAATATCACAAGAGCTATATGCGTCCTGTCGGCAAATGGCGTGATATCCAATGTAACACCCCGACGGGCAATAACATCTGGTGGAACTGTTACTATTGAGGTTTGTAGTAGGCTTCAAGTTATAGTATATTGCTTCTTCTTTCTCTTTTGTACAGAAGTTAGTAAAATTTTAAATTTGAACTTATGAAATCAGGACTCTAAATGGAGCAGCATGAACTTGGCTTATTATAGAAAATATTACTGTGTTTGAATAATTTACCACAAGAGATTGTGAATATTCATATTTGAAACTTTTTGGGTATTCTTTGAATTCTATGTTTTATTAGTTTTTAGTACACATGATGATCATTTTGGTTATTTCTTTGTGGTATTTTGTTGCCTCTGGTAGACTGGCTTACCTGTTTTATTTGTCTATAGATGAAAGAGTCACCATGGAGTCAGTTGTTTCTTTCTTCTCTTTTTCTCATGGTGAGATAGATTGGTTGTTGGAAATTGGAATATGCTGTTCAGTCTTTGAGGGACTTGTAATTGCACTGTGTTAGCATAACAGTGAAGCATTATATTCTTTTTCTCAACATGTATGCCGTGTAGTGTTCAAATGTTGTCACACCACGAAAGGAGTTTGGGATCGCTTTTCTTTTTTCTTTTTTATTTAACTAAATTTTATGTAGTGTTGGAGAAAGTCCGAAGGTAGTACTTAACCTAAGTTGTTCTGACATCACCAAAATTCTACTTCTGTTTCTGTTTACATTGCAACTGTTGTCTTTTTCGAAAAAATCTAATATTTCTTCTTTTATAACATTAGAAAGCATGGTTAGCGTATAAATTAATGATTATGATGTATTCTACAACATATTTAGCTGTTATTCCAAACTCATCAATCTACTATTAAATTCCTTTCCAGTTGAAGATGTGAGCGATTCGTGGCCCCTTGTCAAGAAGGCTTTGAAGAAAGGTTGCCATTAAAAGGAGCTACTTTGAATAATAAGACCCGTAAACCTGTCTTTATAGAGAATCTGCCAGTCGAATTTATATTGACAACAGATGCAAGATTACGCAGTCGGTTTCCTCATGAGCTGTCATTATTTTGGTTTCGAGAACCATATGCAACTGTGGTTCTTGTCACTTGTGAGGTAACAAAATTTTTTGTCAAACCTTGTCTATTAATTTCGTTTATGAACGGTTGGTTACTTTATGGTTTTTGTGTGTTACTTTATGATTTTAGGACTAAGGATGATGAAAAATATTTTAAAGAAAACGAATCAAGTGAAACAAAAGAACAAATATTAAGGATTCGTACTTTAAACAATCCGAGTTCAAAAATACTTCATAAATAATCATAATAGAATAAAATTCAAGAATGATCAAAATACATGGATCAATCAAAGTTTAAGTATCCATAATAGATATTTTGGACAAAAAACGAAAATTTAATTTTTACGTGAATAGTCTTAGTATTCGTGAATAAGATCAGTATCACGTGAATAGTCGTAGTATAAGTGAAGAAGTAACCCGACACTAAAAGATAAGAATTTTATAAGAAAAATACTATCAATATTCCCGGCATAATGATATCGAAGAAATAATATCAATTTTAAAAAATAATATCCTTACCTCGAAAAGATGATCTTACATTTGGAATTTGGATATAGTCTTTGAAAGGAACTTGCCGTCAGATATAGCAATACTCAAAGTATCAAAATACTCACAAGAATACATTTCTCGATATATAGAGAAAACTTGATTTCTTGTGTGATTTTCAATTCTAACCTAAAGCACCTATTTATAGGAAAATCTTAGAAACAACAAAGCGAAAATTTAATAAATTAATAATATTTTTAAAACAATTTTCCTACGCACACCACAAGTCTTCAACATCATCCACTCACCCCACAATAAATAAGAAAAACGTTTTTCTTATTAAAAATAATTAAAACTTTCAAAAATCAATTATTTCGGAACTTTGGAGCTTCAATAATTCATAATAAATAGCTCTTTTATCAGAAAAATTCAAACCTCATGTCTTTCCATAGGAAATTCCATTCTCTACAACTTTGTAAGTTTAAGTTTTTCCAAATTCCAAACAGAAATTGACCGAAATCCACAAACGGACGATTTTACAAGCTATAATCAAATTTTAGTCAAGAAATAGGGTCCACAAACATGAAAAATATGTTTTAAATATTTTTAGTAACAAAAATACTCTTCCTCCTCATTTATTCATATATCACACATTCATTGTAAAAATATCACCATTATTATATTATTATAATTTAAATAAATTATTTTATCAGAAAAGATAAAATATTAATTTTCAACAATTGTCACATTAAAATTTTTCTCCATCTATATCCACATAAAATGAATATTTTTCTTATCATATAAATCAATAATTAATTATTCACAAATAATATTATCGAATCACAATATAAACAACCAGTAGTTCAGGAAGAGGGGCTTTCAATAAGGATTTCTCCTTATTGTCACTAATGATTAGGTGACCAAACCTCTCCTTAGACAGAACTTTCTAGACATTGCCAATAATGCTATCTAATAATATTATTCAAATAATATGAATTATTGATTCAATAAAGGAAAATACTGTGCAGTGACAATTATTGAAACAACAATAATATAAAATATCAACGTAACAATTATTGAATCAATAAAATAAAATATTGAACAGTAATTACTGTAACAATTATTAAGTAGTGCCTTCTTACGTAAGAATCAATAATTGGTGCAATACTGGTATGCTCTTGTGTTTTAAGCAAGAGTATTTCAATAGTATAACTTGTAATAACTACGTGAATTATTTATAAACAACTTATATTTGTCATTTTTTTCTTCATCCAATCGCTTTTTTAGTTATGGGGCCTACACATAAATCGTCATGTAGTCGCATACGAATATTCTCGACGGTAAGAATATTCCACGACTAAACGAATATTCCCCGACAACAATGAATATTTTATAACCACTTGCTTATTTAAAATATTTGCGCATTTTACCCATAACTAACCACATTAATCAAATCAACCCTTACTATTTCAAAATAATAAATAAAGGAAATTTAATTTCATTTATAATAAGTTGGGGTCTTACATAATGTGTCTACAAAGCATACCAGAATGTTCAAATTTTTGAAAATAACATTTTATATCTCCAGTTTGAACATTACTAACAACAATAAAGTACCTATTGGATTCTTCGATGGCGTTTGTCTTGTACACTGCGTACGACTTCGTATCCGATGTTGTTAGATGTTGAATTTTCTTCATTATGTACTTGTGAGATTATACAATCTCAATCTGAAAGCGTTTAAACATCTCCTTTGTATAAACATCCGCTCAATGCGTTTCCAACAGTGATTCAAGAGTCATAGTTCTAGTCCGATGACAGGTTGTGTAGTCAGCTTGTCTCTCTCTCATTACCTGCTTCTTAATGGCTTTTTCTGAGTTTACCATAAATTCCTTTATACTCGTTGTCGCATTGACATACTCATCGAATAAACTGTTCATTCCCTCACTCCTGGATGTAGTCGTCATTCCCGCTGCAAAAAAATTCTTTGTGTACGCCATGATCCATTTGTGCTTAACCTCATAGAGTGATTGTAGCCAATCATGGTCATGCAGTTCGTAATTTGTCATCAGCTTTTCCCATCTCTCTCAAATTCCGCAGCAGTCAATGATTTATACACACACCATTAAAATCATGTTTAAATGTTGGGTACTTGTCATATTATGTATGCAATTTCTCTAGAATTTTTTTACTAATATGCCATGTGTAAAGTGCATGGTGTGTTTCAGGAAGAACCCTAGCAATCGCATTGGTCATAGCTTTGTCCTGATTAGTTATAATGGTAATCGGTGCCTTATTGTTCATTGCATGAAGCCAAGTCTTAAATACCCATACAAAAGTATCCTCTGTTTCATCTTGTATCAGTGCAAAACCAAACAAGACGGAATGGTAATGGTGATTTACCCCCGTGAATGGAACAAACGGCATGGAATAATTGTTCGTCCGATAAGTTGTATCAAATGTCACTACATCCCCAAAATTTTTGTAAGCTATCATTGATCGGTAATCTATCCACAAAATGCATGTGATACGATGATCTTCATCTCGTTTGATATCATAAAAAAATAGAGGATTTTTCGCTGAAAGTTTTTTGAGATACTGCAGTGCTGCTTGGGCATCGTTTGAATCTATCGTGTCACATCTTAAATCTACTTTAACATTAGAATATCCTTATCACTGAAACCATCATTTTCCCTCCCTCCTCCTATTTCACTAAAAACATTCATCATTTTACTTGGACCAACTCCAACACTGTTTAAAGTTTCGATTAAAGTTCGAGCAACATGAGTTATATTTTTCTGTGTTTGAATGAAAATTTTCTTGCTCGGAGTAACCAAATCATGATTATGAGTCAACTCAATTTTTAAAACTTTTCATGTATCTTCTTTTTGTAGATGAACAACAGACATTCTAGCTTTGCACATCGTGCGACCTATTGAATCCCTTTTTCTTTTGACCTTACTACACTCAGCTTCATCAACGTCCAGTTTCTTTCTTTCAATCGGTTTTCTTGCTTTGGTACATTTAAAAAGTCTGTTGGAAAAATTATTGGAGCGGGCATGTTTATGACTTGCCCCAATTTTTATTTCAAATCCACTACTTCATGTATAGTTTCTATAAAATTCTTCTGCCTCTTGGATAGTAGAAAAATCTGACCCTCGTATGGAGTTTTTGAATCGTTAATATGCGATTGGTTCATGTTTTGAACACCAATCTTATCTATGTCAATATTATCATGAGAAGAATTTGAAGAACTAGAATTAAACATATCTTCCGCCATAATTCTAAACTTACCACGATGATTTGAGGTGCGAAGACTTGCTTGATTAATTATGTGGTTTTTTTCCTTGATGTCAATTGAAGGCGGCTATAATATTTTGGTTACCTTGGTAGGGAATTTTTTTTATTAAGTATGATACCCCATCTATCTCCTAATATATTAGGTTTGTATAATATAATTTTGTTATGTACTTAAATAAATTTTCTTATGTTTATTTGGAATAGCAGTTATTTGACTTAGAATGGGAACTAGAATTATGTAGAGGAGTGAATATGATTTGAAATTTTTTGATTTGGTATTAAGATGTATTTGATTTGGAATTATGTGTAGGATATATTTTTGTTGTTGATTTGGAATAAGATGTGTTTATTTGTTTTGGAATTGGATTTATTTGATTTGAAATAATTTGGAATTTTATATATTTGATTTGGAAGAATTTCGAATTTGATGTATTTGATTTGATCTCCTTTGGAATTTGATATATTTGATTTGCTAGAATTTGGAATGGCATATATTTGATTTGCTAAAATTTAGAATTTGATATATTTGATTTGCTAAAATCTGGAATTTGATTTATTTGATTTGCTAAAATTTGGAATTTGATATATCATGTTTTGATTTGGATTTCAAATATAATTTGTAAAGATTTGGAAATTTTGATGTATTGGGGATGTGATGTTGCTTAACTGTTGATGTACAGGAACCATTCCATATCTTTTTGGTTAAGTGTTGCTATAATGGGGCTGCTGTGTACTGGGTATTACAGTGCAGGAATTTGTGTTGTATTGCAATTGAATTTATAATGGGGCTGTTGTGTACTGGGTATTGTAGTGCAAGAATTCGTGTTGTATTGAAATTAAATTTGTGTACTGGTATTACAGTGCAAGTATTCTATTGCAATTGAATTGATAGTGTAGGAATTCGTGTTGTATTGCAATTAAATTTGTGTACTGGGTATTGCAGTGCAGGTATTCTATTGCAATTGAATTGATAGTGCAGGAATTCGTGTTGTATTGCAATTGAATTTGTGTATTGGGTATTACAGTGCAGGTATTCATGTTGTCGTGTTGTACTGGGAATTGTTGTTCTGTCGTTCGCTAGTAAGTCAAACGGATTCTACCTTATCCATCCGCTAGTATATCTAGCGGATTTTGTGTAATACTTGGCATTGAGGGTAAAAACGTCTAAATAATTCATTAATCACGTCCGCTAGTATTTCTAGCAAACGACGTGTTCCCAATTTTAATCGCAGTCATTCATTTGTTAAACGGAAGGTTAAGATGTTATATGCCACTTTTTATTCCATAGCAAATAAATGTTATGGATCATTCCCCTATATATATATATATGTGTGTGTGTGTGCGTGTGTGTGTGTGTAAGACCCCAACTTTTATGAATAAAGATGAATTTTTTATAAATATCATTTTTGAATATTATGGAGTGAATTTGATATAATGTTATAGTTGTGGGTAATATTTATAAATTTTGCAAAGTACGCAAGTTGTTATATAATATTCGATTGGGCCGGAATATTTATTTTAACGAGGAAATATTAAATGCGACAGCACAATCATTAGTGGACCCCACAATGGAGTTATCACGGATTGAGAAAATGACAAAAATATCTTTTATGAAAATAGTGAAAGAAAGTTTTACCGTTAAGCTGTTGAAACACCTGTGTTGTTAAAAATACGATGTCTGGCGTGGTTGCATAGTAGCACACGATATTGATTATTGATGCTTACGTAAGAAGTCACTCAGTTTTGTTCAATTATTGCTATAGTAATTGTTGCATAGTATCTCACGTTATTTGATTCAATTATTATCGATATTTTATATATTATTAAATCAATAATTGAGATGACAGAGTTATTAATATTATTATTTACAATATTGACAATGTCTAGAAGTTCTGTCAAGGAGAGGTTTGGTCACCTAATTGCGCACCAATAGGGAGAAATCCTTATTGGAAAGCCCCCTCTTTCCTGGGAACGACTTGGTTGTTAAATATTGTGAATTATAATAATGATGATAATTATTGTTAAAAATATTTAGGAAATTTTTATGAGGTATTTGTTATAAATCGGCTTATTATATCGACCCCCATTTACCCATTTTTCAAAAAAATTTGATAGAAAATTATTTAAAGGTGGGGCCCATATGTGTTGAAAAACTGATTTTTGAAATGGGGGTGGGAGGGAGTTACGTAAAGGGGAATTTATATATATAGGTATGTGATGTGTATATTATATATATATATATATATATATATATATATATATATATATGATTGTGATAGGGGTGAGAATGATGAGAGTGACATGTTGGTGGAATTTAGTGTGTGAGTGTGTGTGTGTGTGGTAGGAAGAAAGGGGGGGTGGGGGAAGATGCCTTGGATATAAGGGAAGGTGGGTGTGTGTGTTTGATATAAAAATTGGTGGGTGGATTATTGTGGGAAGATTTTCAAAACAACATGTGTTATATATATATATATATATATTGTATTTTTTTGTTTTATTTGATGATGGCTTTGAAATTCAGACGCCCGAATATTACATAAGACGTCCGTGAGTTATAAAACTGTTGCATCCATGAAAATTTCCTTAACAGTGCCCCTGCTATTCTCCTATAAATAGGATGCTTAATTAGAATTGAACATCACACCAGAATCAGAGAATTCTTCTTCTATAATCTTGAGCGTATTTCTTTAGAGTTTTAGAAAGCTTTGGTAGTGAAAAGCGAGTGAAAGTTTTCTTCAAGAATATCCCCACTTCTACAAGTCGGAATACTTTTCTTTTCAAGGTAAAGGATGTTATTTTTGTTCGATATTAAGCTTGAAATAATATTTTCTTCCATACTCTGTAGTATGTAAGTAATATTATTTCGTTTCAGATTTCGAATTCTATACTCATTTTGTTAGAGTTTTTTCTTCTATACTCCATGAAATTAGTAGAATATCCTTGATATTTGCGCTTCATCCAATATCTTTTCATGGAAATATTATTCTGAGCATTTTTTATAAGTTTTAACTTTTTCATCCCGGAATACTATTCACGGGGTTACTATTCCCGAATTACTATTCACGGGGTACTATTCACTCGAGTACTATTCACCCGGAGTACTATTCATGATAAAAATTTATTCGTTATCGGTCCAAATTATTTTTGGTACAATATTATTCTTGAATTTTACTCCACAAAGCGATATCGTGTTGACAATTTGGGCGTTATTGATTTACTGGATAAATTAAATTATAAATCTTTAAAATTTATCCTTGAACTTGTTTTATTGAATTCTTATATCATTGTCATCATCCTCATGTTTATATTATGTTGAAAGTCATCTATGGCTTTGTAGTGCATAGATGGACTTGGTATGATTATGACGAGGATTATTCGGTATAATCATGGTAGTAATATTACAAATGATGTGGTAAATGTCCTCATTGGTCCGTAGTGCATTGATGGACAGTTGTTGGCATGATCATGACCATTGATGAAAAACACGAATATCCTTGGAATAGGTGCATGGATAATTTGTGGTCGTGATACTTAATGAATATCCTTGGTAGTAAAGTGCGGGGATGATGTGGATTATTTATTGTCGAGTCTAAATGATAAAGTTGATGAAAATCTTTTTAAATCATAGAAGATAGTAGATATCATGCTCTACTTGACTCTTCTAATTGATTGCTTATTCCGCTGCAGTTAAACTTGTTGTCTATTATATTCTATCAGTTTAACATTGTTGAAGGATAACGATAACTTATTCTACATTATCTCAGTCATAATATTTCTTACTGGGCTAGTTAAGCTCACCCTTTGCTTTCATTATTCTCTTCAGGAAATGAGAATATAGATGGGACTAGTCGACGAACGGAGTGACGATCCAGATGATAGCATTAGTATTCCTCACTATTCTATTAAACAGTATGATAATAAATGTAATAAGGACTCCATTTGAGTTTGAATATTGTCTAGAAGACAATATTCGTATTAAAACTCTTAGTTTATGTTTTGTCGTATTTTACACGACAGTTGTATTATTAAGTTGTATTTGAATTTTGTACCATGTATTTGGCGACTCAAGATGGGTGATGTATACCTATTTTGGGGCGTCACGATTAGTATCAAAGCTTGGGATATGATCCTGGTGAGATGTGAGACAAGAACTAGGAGGGAGAGGCGGGGAATTCCTTCGCTAGTATGACCTACCTAAGTTATTTGGTATTTAACTGGTCGGTCAGAGTATAGGGATAATATGTGACATGTCAATTAACCTTTGTTTTGTGACAGTATTTGAAAATGACATCCGAGAATGTTGAGAATAACAATGGAGCATAGGAGACCGTTGAGTCTCCACAGATCAATAATCAGGATAATGTGCATCAGGAAGGCGATAATCCTCATGTAAATGACAACACTGACCAAATGATGAACGATGGAATGTTCATAGGCTTTATGCAATTCATGCAACATCAGGCGAGACTGGCTCCTATCCAAAATGCAGGTGAAAACACTGGCAACTCTCGGGCGGTCACCGCCAAACAGTTCAAGGAGCTAGGACCACCGGAGTTTTTTGGAGAGCCAAAACCACTTAAGGCGGAGACGTGGATAAAGAAGATCTGCAAGATATTTGATGTCTTGGGTTGCTCCGAGGAGCAAAAGGTTCCATTTGCCACCTTCATGTTGCGGCGGGAGGTGATTCTTGGTGGGAATGCAAAGCGTACTCAACTCGCATGAAGATGACTTGGGAGAAGTTCCAAGAATTGTTCAACGACAAGTACTTTCCCAAAAGTATTCGTCACATGAAAGAGGTCGAGTTCATTAAACTGGAGCAAAACAACATGACCGTGTCGCAGTACGAAGCTAAGTTTGCCGAGTTGTCCCGGATTGCGTCCCACTTAGTTGATAATGAGGAGAGAATGACGCAGATGTTTCTAAGAGGTTTGAAACCCAAGATACGTCAATACCTTATCTCTCACAAACTGTGTTTGTATTCAGATGTTGTTAATAGGGCTCAGTTATTGGAGCGCAATAATGAGTCAACCCAACCAAAAGAGAGCAGCCGGCAAAATGATAATACCAGTGGTAGCAGTCATCGAAGCGGAGACAACAAGCGTGGAGGGAATCAACAGGCCAGAAATGGTAACCACTTTAGTGGTAATTGTGACGCCCCCAAAATAGGTCCACACGACCTATTCTGAGTCGCCAGATATTACTCGATAAAAATCAAATACAAACTTCATTTATACAACTGTTGAACTGTCGTGCAGAGTATGACAACAGATAAGCTGTAAGTTTCAATACAAAATCTATGTAACTTTCATGGTGCCTCGACCACAACACCTTACAAAGGTACTTTACATAAAAGTACAGTCAATAACTATTTTAGAAATTAAAATCTTTGGGAAATGCTCAAGAAACCAACCATACATAGGAGGCCATGAATCTAAGTTATGATAGATATCATATGTCGGAGAATTATCCTTGGTTGATCCAATAGACCCCAAAGAAAAAAATGAGAAGATTACTCATGTTCCTTCCGATGATGAGTCTTCTCTTGACATATAATTATCTCGATTGTCTCAAGTGAGAATTATATTTCAAATATACTCAAGATCATATAGGTAGTGCTTTCGTAGATATACTCAAAGCAAGTGGATGTGCACAACCCATCTTATGATAACACGAGATTGTATGTCATTAGACATCTTGTATGATAGTGGCAAAACACCCTTCCAAAGTTGGGTTCTCATCAACCTATTGTTGTTCACCAAAATCAATTATTAAGTGGCGTATAAAATCGACACGCACATCTTAGGTCCTCAATGCAATTATATATTGCATGTCATGCCGATTTATAATGTATTGAGAAACTTCAATAGTCTCGGACCATCTCACTATTTTTCCTGTTATCCCCGCTCGACTCGACTCATTACACTCTTATTACACGAAGGAATTGTGAAGCAAAATGGTGAGCACAACTAGCCCGATAAAGAATATCATGACTAAAGATAATTAAATTATCAATAGCCTTCATCGATAATAAATCAAAGATTTAGAACATATGGTAGATGATAAAACTTTTCAACCATAGTTGCGGTGAACGAAGCGATCCATTAGAAGAGTCGAATAGACCATCGGTCTATTATCTCCTCCATGTTAAAGTCCACCAATAATGTTTTATCCTGTAACATCAATCAACAATTTACATTACATTCACAATCATATAAATAACTCATAATCATAATTGTGATTCTAAATTCCTCTTCACACCTGGGATGAAGATAATTTTCATCACCTATCTTCACGAAACATCAAAAAATCATGGTTATACCAAATCACAATTCCTGCTTTCATGTAATCATACTAATAAATTCATCTTTAGACTACTACCGAAGATATACAATTATATACCCGATAATCAAGCAGTTCATCTTTGCTTTCTGGGCCAAAGATATATAACTATAAAACCAATAATCTTTGAGACTCGACTTAATAGTATCACGACCACGAATTATCCATGCACTTCACGGGCGAGGATATTCGTGTTTTTCATCTGGCCGTGATTATACAAGAATAATCCACAGTCATAATCATACCAAGTCCATCTATGCACTACTGGCCAAAGATGACTTTTACCACATCATTTCTAACATTACGATTATGATTATCTTAGAATAATCACAGTCGTCATAATCATACCAAGTCCATCTATGTATCTTCACTACGAATACGAGATGACTTTCAACACAACCACAAGCGTGAGAACGATGACAATGATATAAGCATTAATCAAACAAAAATAAGGATAAATATTAAAGACTTTAAATTTATCCAAATATTATCAATCACTTAATAAACTCATAATCGAATATTATTATTATTATTATAATATTTTAATCACTTCTTAAACTTATAAACAATTTATTTCAATTGTTTATACTTTACCGAATAATGTATTTAATCATTCAAAAATGACATACTCATAAGATTTCAACACCAATGATCAAATTCCTCATCAAAAATCTGCATATACCCTATATAGGATTTCCAAGCCATAAAATCCTATTTTCCAACTTTGTTACTTCACATAACATATTTAACTCATTTACTTATAACTAGATCATTTTCATGAAAAATACCAAATCAGTCCCAAAAATATTTCTTTTCTGGGATTTAGCATAATATAATCTGTAAGACCCCGAATTTTATGAAATAAAAGTATTCAATTTTTTTTTAATTACTATTCATGAGTTCTTATTCATGAGTTACTATTCACGAGATTCTTATTCATGAGTTCTTATTCACGAGTTACTATTCATGAGTTCTTATTCATGAGTTACTATTCACGAGTACTATTCATGAAGCATGATAATTTTTTTTTTAAGTAATAAGGCATTACTCAATAATTATTACGATAATTCTTTGTTCGATATTTTATTTTATTGATTGATAATTATTACGTTGATATTTTATATTATTGTTGTTTGATAATTGTCACGTAGCTGAGATTTTTTCATTATCAGACAATAATTCATATTATCTGAATAATATTATTGGATAACATTATTGACAATGCCTAGAAAGTTACATCTACAGGAGAGGTTTGGTCACCTAATAATTGCTTGTGAGTAAGGAGAAATTCTTATTGGAAAGCCCCTCTTTCACAGGAAGCTGCTGGTTGTTAATATTGTGATTATGTAATATTATTTGTGAATAATTAATTATTGATTTTATGATGAGAAAAATATTTATTTTATGTGGATATAGATGGAGAAAATTTTTAAAGTGACAATTGTTGAAAATTAATATTTTATCTTTTTCTGATAAAATAATTCATTTAAATATATTATTTTAATAATATAATAATGGTGATATTTTTACAGTGAATGTGGAATATATGAGTATATGAGAAGGAAGAATATTTTTGTTACAATAAATGTTTAAAACATGTTAAACATGTCGGTGGACCCCATTTCTTGACTGAAATTTGATTATAGATTGTAAAATCGTCCGTTTGTGGATTTCGGTCAATTTTTGTTTGGAATTTCGAAAAACTTTCTTCTACAAAGTTGTAGAGAATTGAATTTCCTATAAAAACACGCGAAATTCGAATTTTTTGATAAAATGGCTATTTATTATGAATTATTGAAGTTCTGAAGCTCTGAAATAATTGATTTTTGGAAGTTTAAAATAATTTAAATAACAAAAACGTTTTTTGTGCAAGTCTTGTGAGGTGGGCTGTTTGGTGGCTGAGGTTTTGAAGCAAAATAAGTATGCTTTGGAATAAAAATAATATATATTAATATTTTATTAAATTTTCTGCTTTGGTGTTCTAAGTATTTTCCTATAAATAGGGTGCTTGGGTTAGAATTGAAAATCACAATTAAAGCTGAAGTTTCTCTCTCTATATTATCGGCGTATTCTTGTGAGTATTTTGAGTATACTTTGAGTATTGCTATCTGGTGCAAGTTCGATTCGTTATTCGGTCGGAAATCTTGCGCTCTTTTGAGGTAAGGGATAGTAAGGAATTTTAAGGGTTATTATGTTTTTAGTTTCGAAATTTTTCTGTACCTTCAAAAATTCTGGAAAAATTTGAAATGATATTTTGATGAGTTTTGTAGATTGTGTCCAAAAATGGCAATTTTTGGATGTATAGATTGAGAGTTATGAATTTTATGAGAAAAGACTATTTTAAAAGTAA
Source organism: Panax quinquefolius (assembly GCA_020205615.1). Taxonomy (NCBI): domain Eukaryota; kingdom Viridiplantae; phylum Streptophyta; class Magnoliopsida; order Apiales; family Araliaceae; genus Panax; species Panax quinquefolius. The sequence continues at coordinate 17,150,527 of CM035153.1, forward strand.
CCGCTTATAACTCCTTGTGGTTAACTCCAAAATTGATGAAATTTTTATTGGGAGTACATCTATATAATATCAGTATACCGTATTAATTTCAGAATTTTTGGATAAAAGTATAATTTATGATAAATGTTTAAATATTCGGTAGTTTTGGCCATTTGAAAAATAGTAAATGAATTTTTAAAATTTTGAGAAAAATATATGTTCAATATGGGACTATGTTATGCTAAATCCCAGAAAAGAAATATTTTTGGAACTGATTTGGTATTTTTCATGAAAATATTCTAGTTATGAGTAAATGAATTAAATATGTTATGTGAAGTAAGAAAATTGGAAAATATGATTTTATGGCTTGAGAATCATATATGAGGTATATCTGATTTTTGATGAGGGTTTTGGTTATTGGTGATGAAATCTTATGAGTTTGGCATTTTATGATGATTAAATGCATTAATTAGTAAAGTGTAAATAATTTAATTAAATTGTTTATAAGTTTTAGAAATTATTAAATATTGTTGTAATATTGAGAATATTAAGATTTTGATATTATTAAGTGATTTTATAACATTTGGATTAAGGTGTTATAAATATTGATATGAATTTTATTATGAAACTTTATCTTTTAGTATCGAGGTTTCTTATGCGCGTATCACTGGTACTATGTACAAATACGAAGTCTTATTCACGACAAATTGGTTTCTTCTCTGACCAAATTATCGTTGATTTATGAATCTTACTTTTGAAAGTAAAACCATGTTTTGATTATATTGTTTTTATATAACATTCTTATAACCCTAATGATAATATTTCTCTTTGACTTGAGTGTAAAGATGGGTAGATTATTGGTATGATCGTGACCATAGGTTCTCTTTGGCCAGTAGTGCAAAAGTTGAATTGTTGACTGGTATGATCATGACCATTGAATTTACAATTGAATATTTTTAGCTTAAGTGCAAAGGTGAATTGATCAACATGGTTATAATTATTGTTATATAACCACGAAATGATTATGTATTTCTTTGATACATGAATATCTTTTTGCTTTCGTAATGCAAAGATGACACATGTTGTTGAATATCTTTGCTTTGTAGTGCAAAGATGAATTATTGATGAATATCTTTGGCTCGTAATGCAAAAGATGACATTGTTGTTGAATATCTTTGCTTTGTAGTGCAAAAAGATGAATTATTGATGAATATCTTTGGCTCGTAATGCAAAGATGACTGTTGTTGAATATCTTTGCTTTGTAGTGTAAAGATGGCTGTTGATGAATATCTTTGACGCGTGGTGCAAAGATGAATTTATTAAGTATGATTATGAGCGAGGCGTGATTTGGTATAACCATGATATTTGATGTTTCGAGGTAAAGGCGGTGATGAAAATTATCATTGGTTTTGTAATATTCATGAGCCTTGATCAAATTGCAAAAATTAAGCGGAAGCATGTAAAATCGAGTTTAAAAAATTTACAAACCATATGCGGATCACCCTTTATGCACAATTATTAATTAAGCGAAAAGATAAAGAATAAATCATACCCTTGAAGATCAAGCTTCCTCGAGTACAAGTTCACCTCAAATCCTTTCGCGTTCAATCTTGAATCCACCGGGTTTGGTTCCTTCCTTTAATCGGCGTTAGCCACCCAAATGTTTGGCCTCTAGAGGTGATCCACCAAGGAAGAAGAAAATTCAAGAAGAAGGGTGGTTGGCTAAACCCTAATTTTTCTATCTCTATAGAAAAGGTGTACTCTCCCAACAAATTGGAATTATTACGTAGTTGTCAAAGTCAACAACCCTCACCACCCATAATAAGACTCCTCTTATTTATAGATGTGGGCAACCCACCTTAACAATTAAGGAATTGGGATTTATTTATTTAATTAAATTCTTTTAATTAATTAAGCTCCCTAATCTAATTAGGGATAATTAATTAAACTCTTTTAACTAATTTTCCTTCCTAATCCAATTAGGAATAAATGAGAGTACTTATATTAAATTAATTCCTAAACTCTTTTAGAAATTAAAATAATAATAATTGTAATAATATTAATAAGACTCCTCTTATTAATTTATATTTAATATTTCTAAAATATTAAATAATAAATATTAAGCTATTTAATTTATTCTATCACCATAGATTAAATTAAATATACTTAACTTATATTATTACGATTATGCCATTAACTTCTTAAATAATTATTCTTCCTTTTATGGTGTGACCCTTTAGGTTCTCCATATTAAGCAGGTTGTGAATAAATCAATTAGAACAATTCTAATCTTATTTAAATAAATAAATTAAACAATTAATTTATTTGAATAAATAATATTTATTCTACTGATAGGGATAAGCCTCCCCTAGCGATCGGCGACTTTCCGGATAATATAGATTTCAACATTAATCATAAAAGAACCTTTGAGTAAATAGTTCTTGAGTACAATTCAATCCTTCCACCATCTGATGTCCCGATTAAATATAAGGCATGGAATTCTTTGTCGAGTCTTATTTTATTTAATTATATGTATTTCGATCCTTAAATGCCTGACTCAAATAATGCAAATTAGAAACTCCTTTCTAATTTCATTACGCCTTAACCCGAGGACTCTTTGGGTTGTCATTTATCGAATCACATAGGACATTTATCTTCTTTTATTAAGTGGTAGATTCTTTATTGATCATACATTATCTCCATATACTGACTTATTATACCCAAGCATACCCTTTGATATACCCTAAGGGTCTTAAGGAATAAGTCAAAGTATAACTCATCATACACGAGATCTTATGATGATCTCAAGTCAAGGATTACTTGTCTTTACTATCACTCTGAGGAATTCTATTGTGAAAAATAAAACTCCATTAGGTATTCCTTAGCGAGCCGCGTTCGATGAACTTATTCTCTAATAAGCACCTACATACTTGTTTTAGTGTCTCCACACAGATGATCATGAGATCAATCATCCTCATCCAATGAGCAACTGACAGCGTATGTACCCAATCTATCCAGGATTCACTAATCCCTAATTTAGTAATCAATGATTGGGAACTATTTTAGTTTTAAGCTTTCTAAGAATTTAGATCTCATTAGAATGATCATCATCATTATTCTAAAAGCATTGCTTAAAACTATGGGTTTATCACATATTATAAAACAACATCATGTAGATAATTAAAAGCCTTTAATAAATTAATACTTTTTATTAATAAATGAAAAAGATTATTTACAAAGTATATGCTTTATCATCAAATATGATTGTCTTGTGTGCATACTACTTTCAATCTCCCACTTGCACTAAAGCCGATCGTCATGGTATCTTATACTCTTCTTCTCTAAGTGGCGATTATCCTGCTTTGTTGGATAAGCTTTAGTTAATGGATATGTAATGTTGTTCTTGAGAGTCCACTATCTCTATAGTGATTTCCCATCTTTCGATGATTCTAATAATCAAATGAAAGTGCCCTGACACATGTTTAGATCCAAGATGAGACTTGGGAACTATTCCTAGTTACGTAATGAACTTTTAATCCAAACAATCATCTTGCGACTTCATTTATAGCTATATACTTTGTCTTTATCACTAAACAAAGCAACTCTTTCTTTGTTTGGAACCTTTCGATTCACTACACCACTTGATTCAAGGTAACACTTTACCTTAAAGTGGATTTTTACATCATCTTAGTGCATGCGAAAAACTTGAGTGCATTAAGCCCTCTAGTTTTAATTAAGACCCACCATGAATATGATCACATCCTTAGTCTTGGGTTAAGCACTTTAAGATGTTTTTCAGCGACTCATAGTGAACTTCTCCATAATATGGTGATCGACATCGGGTCTCGTACATTTCATTGCATACATGATTGTCACTCATGCGACCTTCTCTTTTTCGAGTCGTGGGGACTATTAAGAGAGATACACTCCATAGCTCATCGACATGAAACATCTCTTGGAGTTTGCCATGCTAAGCGACTTTAGCATCAAATGAATATCGTTCCTTGGGTTAAGTCGAGCATCCTCTTAAATCTATCTATATAGATTTATATCCCCAATTAAGATACTCTTCCAAATCATTCATGGAGGTTATGTTTGAACAACTTTATCTTTCTTGATTGTAGCATTGGTATGTCATTCCTTATCAAGTAGTATATCAACATATAGTACTAGGAATGTCACGATGCTCCCTTGACCCTTTTGTACACACTAGGTTCATTCTTATTTTGATAAAATCAAACTCTTTTGATTGCCTCATCAAAGCGAATGTTCCATATTTGAGAAACTTGCTTGATCCATTTCTCGAGTGTCTACAACACTTACCTCATCGTATATATAGCTGGATCATCATCTTACATGATGTGTACCTCATCATCATCATCTATGATGAATCCATACCTCCCTAGGTATCTTGGTACTATTCGATTTACGATTAGGTTGTGGTACAATAGGTTACATCTCGGGTTCCTCTTATTTGACTTATAGTGTTTTGTGGTTCTTGAACTCTTCAAGATCTATTATCCTCCACTAGCCCTTTTAATGATAAACACCTTTATCTTAGAAGGAAGCGTGTTTCGTAACAAACACCTTTTGCTAAGTAGGATTATAGAACATATACCCTAAACTTACTTTAGGATGTCCCACAAATCATATACATGTCAAATCTTGTCCCAAGCTTATCCTTTGAAACCTTTTCACATAAGTTGGACAACCCTTATCTTAACATACTTAAGATTAGGAATCCTCCTATCCATAACTTTTATGGAGTCTTGGTAGAATTTTGAGGTTACCTTTTTTTTGTAGATATGTCGACCATTTCTAGAACATGACCGGAGAGGATCTTTTGAAATGTCGGTAAAATCATTATGGACCGCACCATGTCCAACAAGGTACAATTTTTCCATTCAAATACATCAATCAATTATTGTGTATCAGGAGGCGTCCATTATGAAAAAACCATTTAAGATGATCTAGAAACTTATTTCACAAGTATTTATTCCTTGATCTAATCAAAGAATCTTAATACATTGTCAATTTGTTTCACTTCTGAATTCTTTGAACCTTTCAAATAATTCACACTTGTATTTTAGCAAATACACACATTCAACTCTTTGAATGATCATCTCCTTTTCTTATACTAGTTTGTTCAATTTACAAAATTATTTTTCACGTAAGTCAAGTATACAAAATCAATTAAGTAATATTCCGCTTCTATACAAAACATTATTATTATAAATAGAACAACAATTGTTCTTAATTATAATACCAAAGATTTCATTGTCTAACAATAAAATGGAAATAATATTTTTAACAAGAATTGGAATACAATAACAACTTATTGACTTAATAGATTTGCCGTAAGCGATGCTACAAACTATAAGTTTCTATAGCTAATCGACAACCTTTGCTTTATTTTCCACATATAGGATTACTTATCTTTGTTTAACTTTCTACTTACCTTGGTCCTTCATAAATCTATATTTATGATAACCAAAAGTCGGTATCCAATACCCAAGTAGAACCTTGACTTAAAGAAAAATTTATTTCAATCATGAACAAAATTGTATTATGTAGAAACTTCACTAAGCTTCTTTGGTTAGCCTCGCAAGATGCTTCTCATGATTTCTTTTCGAGTGTCGAGGGCTTATTGCGGTGGAAGCAAACTCCTTTGCTATCCGTATCAATTTTGCTCTTATTATCCTTTGTTTACGCCTTTCTATTTACCTTCTTTGAATCGTTCTTCTTCGAGGAAGATCCTTTTGCCCCCTACCGGTAAGACTTGATCTTTCTTAGTTGGAAAGTGACTCTCAACATTTTTCAATATGTTAAGCAAATCGGTGAGGTGATATCTAGCTTGTTCATATGAAAAATTCACAACAATTAATGAAAGGAGTCAGGGAGTGAGAGCAAGATCAAATCTTGGCTCAACTCTCCATCCATGACAAAAACCGGTTGTCTAATTGATCAATCAAATTGATTATGTTAAGAACTTTTTATGCATACTATAGTGCCATTGACCATTCTAGATCGGAAGAGCTCCTTAGATGTCGATATCTATCGGTCCTACTTTCCTCACCATCAACTACTTGATGTGCGGGAATATAGTAAAACATCCATAGTTTCATCTTGTATTTGAAGCTCGTTACTTTCGTGGATGCGAGCATGATGCATTGAGCCAATTTGTGCATCATCTTGCCACTTTCTAAAAGTAGCAATCTCTTCCTCGGAGGCATTGTCTACAACCATTGAAGGATAGACGTATTAAAGACATAAGATAACTTTTCAGCCATGAGAACTATTCTCAAATTCCTTAACCAATCCGTTTAATTTGGTCTGGTTAATTTAGCATCTAATATGCTTCGCATGTTAGGTTTGTAATATTCATGAGCGCAATCAAATTGCATAAAAAGTCTTGAGCGTGTAAAATCGAGTTTAAAAATTTACAAACCATATACGGATCACCCTTTATGCATAATTATTAATTAAGCGAAAAGATAAGAATAAAATCATACCCTTGAAGATCGAGCTTCCTCGGTACAAGTTCACCTCCAATCCTTTTCGCGTTCAACTTGAATCCACGGGTTTGGTTCCTTCCTTTGATCGGCGTTAGCCACCCAAATGTTTGGCCTCTAGAGGTGATCCACGAGGAAGAAGAAAATTCAAGAAGAAGGGTGGTTGGCTAAACCCTAGTTTTTCTATCTCTATAGAAAAGGCATACTCCTAACAACTTGGAATTATTACGTACTTTGTTAACGTCAACAACCCATTCACCCATAATAAGACTCCTCTTATTTATTGATGTGGGCAACCCACCTTAACAATTAAGGAATTGGGTTTTAATTAATTAAAATTCTTTTAATTAATTAAGCTCCCTAATCTTATTAGGGATAATTAATTAAACTCCTTTAACTAATTTTCCCTCCTAATCCCATTAGGAATAAATGAGAGTACTTATATTAAATTAATTCCTAAATTCTTTTAGAAATTAAAATAATAATAATTGTAATAATATTAATAAGACTCCTCTTATTAATTTATATTTAATATTTCTAAAATATTAAATAATAAATATTAAGCTATTTAATTTATTCTATCACCATAGATTAAATTAAATGTATTAACATATTATTACGATTATGCCATTAACTTCTTAAATAATTATTCTTCCTTTTATGGTGTGACCCTTTAGGTTCTCCATATTAAATAGGTTGTGAATAAATCAATTAGAACAATTCTAATCTTATTTAAATAAATAAATTAAACAATTAATTTATTTAAATAATATTTATTCTACTGATAGGGATAAGCCTCCTAGCGATCAGCGACTTTCCGGATAATATAGATTTCAACATTAATCATTAAAGAACTTTTGAGTAAATAGTTCAAGTACAATTCAATCCTTCCACCATCTGATGTCCCAATTAAATATAAGACATGGAATTCTTGTCAAGTCTTATTTTATTTAATTATATGTATTTCGACTCTTAAATGCCTGACTCAAATAATGCAAATTAGAAACTCCTTTCTAATTTCATTACGCCTTAACCAAGGACTCTTTGGGTTGTCATTTATCGAATCACATAGGACATTTCTCTTCTTTTATTAGAAGTGGTAGATTCTTTATCGATCATACATTATCTCCATATACAACTTATTATACCCAAGCATACCCTTTGATATACCTAAGGGTCTTAAGGAATAAGTCAAAGTATAACTCATCATACACAAGATACTATGATGATCTCAAGTCAAGGATTACTTGTACTACTATCACTACTGAGAATTCCTATTGACAGCAAATAAAACTCCATTAGGTATTCCTTAGCGAGCCACGTTCGATTGAACTTATTCTCTAATAAGCACCTACATACTTGCTTTAGTGTCTCCACACAAATGATCATGAGATCAATCATCCTCATCGATGAGCAAACAGCGTATGTACCAATCTATCCGGATTCACTAATCCCCAATTTAGTAATCAATGATTGGGAACTATTTTAGTTTCAAGCTTTCTAAGAATTTAGATCTCATTAGAATGATCATCATCATTATTCTAAAAGCATTGCTTAAAACTATGGGTTTATCACATATTATAAAAGCGACATCATGTAGATAATTAAAAGCCTTTAATAAATTAATACTTTTTTTATTAATAAATGAATAAGATTGTTACAAAGTATATGCTTTATCATCAAACATGATTGGCTTGTGTGCATATTACTTTCATCGCAGTGATAGTAATTTTAGACATTGTAAAATTCTGTAAATGAATTTGTAATTAACAACATTTTAACATACATTCTTTTATTAATTACCAAAATAAATTAGGTCTTGTTTTAAATTGGTATCTCCCACTATTTTCTTCAAACTATATTACCCTCACTTATATAGTTCGGCAAAATCTAATTAAAGATTTGCTAGTGAGAATAAGGATCCCATTTCAAATGTATATAGCCTTGTGGTGACACAACAAACTATATATAAATAAATAGGTAGACAACTTTTGTCAATTACATCAACTATGCAACTCCTTTTCTTTTGCCTCTTAGATTATTTTGATCAGTGGTGGCAAATCCGAATCAAAATTATCCAAGTTAAGTCGACTAGCACTCCATATATTCAAAAAAGAAAAATATCATCCTTGTGGTGACACAACAAAACAATATTGTTCAATTTTCTTTATAAGCATCAAATGTGATAAATTAACATCTTAAATACTTAATACTTGCCTTGTGGTGACACAACAAACTCATATTAAATATTTAATACTCTATTAATTTTATCATGCTTTAGAAAGCGACGTTCGATATTCCAAATATCTTTGAGCGCTTAGGACTTAATATAATAATTTGAGGGGTTTGTTATTAATTTGTCTCATCTTGTTTAAGCGGCATGCACATATATATATAAAATACGCGTCGTATTAATTAACATCGAAGCGTGTTTGCATAATATATAAAATATATAGTATAAGCATGCACATATAGAATACTATATTCTACTACGGATTGATTATGGACTTTTATTCTAGTTTGGTTCACTAGAGCCACCGAGTGAACCAAAAGGTCAAACTCCCTAGGGGTGCAAGAAATAATATTTAAATATAACTATTACATTTAAACTTAGGGCTCCATTACAAAGCGGGTCTTGGCGCTCCTTGCTCCTTGATCTCCAATTTTTCAAAATAATTCTAAATATTCCTATTACAAAACTATTTAAAATAAATAGAAACCTTGATCGTGATCGAGGGAAATGCATAGGAGAGAGATAGAATTTACATTAAGAAAAATTAGAGAAGGCGAAGTCTGTGAGACCCCATTTAATAAAACTCATACATTCATGCATCCATCTAAAATAAAATCCAATCATATTAATTGATAGTCCATAATCAATCCCATTTATTATAATACACATCACCATATGCATCGATAAATAACATTCATCTCATGAATAATAAACATTTAATATATATATTGATATCATTTAATGGGCAAATTTAGTTAGTATAAAATCTAATTTTGAATTAAAATAAACTCCTTTATTTTAATCCAAATTTAAATTAAAATAAAACTATTTTATTTTAATTTATCAATTTTGAATAAAATAAACTATTTTATTTTAATCAAAAACTTTAATCAAAATAAACTCCTTTTTTTAATTAATTATGGAATCAATTCCATGTATATAAAAAAATCTTTAATTAAAATAAACTCTTTTATTTTAATTAATTATGGAATCCAATTCCATGTAAAAAAAATTTAATTAAAATAAACTCTTTTATTTTAAATAATTATGGAATCAATTCCATGTTTAAAAAAAAATTTATTAAAGGAAACACGAATTCTTCTTTTCTATTCACAAATAAACTCCTTTATTTTGAATAATATGAAATCTTATTTCATATTTAAATAAACTCCTTTATTTAAGGAAAGCATGGATTCTCTTTTCTATTCACAAATAAACTCTTTTATTTTGAATAATATAAAATCTTATTTTATATCTAAATAAACTCCTTTATTTAAGGAAAGATGGAATCCAATTTCAACTCCAATTAGTTATCATGGAATCCAATTCCAACTCTAATTAGTTAGCATGAAATTTAATTTTAAAATTAAAATAAACCTATTATTTTAAAATTAAAATAAACTTTTTATTTTAAAATTAATATAAACCTTTTATTTTAATTATAAAATTATTGAGAATAATATATATATATATATATATATATATATATTAATAGTATATATATATATATATATATATATATATATTAGAAGCAGAATATATTATATATATATAATACGATATATATATATTATATATATATAATACGGTATATATATATATATATATGTATTGTATGGTAATTCTAGAACTTTTGTCTTGTGAATCATCATTTTAGTGCCCTTCAAAATAAAATTTAGTTTCCTTTCAGAAATCTTGAGACTTACGTGGCAAACGCAACAACAATTTGGACAACTCTCGATGACCGATTTTGGAGGTTTCGTTTTTTGAAACAAAAATTTGATCCAAGTGAATCACTTTGCCTTTTAAGTAAACGACTCCATCGTACCACGCGATCATAAAAAAAAAAAAAAGCAGTTTTGCGTTTTTTTATTTATTTATTTTATTTTAAATTTTATCTGATAAAATTATGCCCAATTAAATTGTTCTAAACACATATCAATATACATATCAAATTAAAACAATTAATAATTAGCATAAAGGTTTGGCTCACGATGCCCTTTATTAGTTTTGTAATATTCATGAAACTTGATCAAATTGCAAAAATTAAGCGGAAGCATGTAAAATCGAGTTTAAAAAAATTTACAAACCATATACCCGGATCACCCTTTATGCACAATTATTAATTAAGCGAAAAGATAAAGAATAAATCATACCCTTGAAGATCAAGCTTCCTCGGTACAAGTTCACCTCCAAATCCTTTCGCGTTCAATCTTGAATCCACGGGTTTGGTTCCTTCCTTTGATCGGCGTTAGCCACCCAAATGTTTGACCTCAGGGTGATCCACCGAGAAGAAGAAAATTCAAGAAGAAGGGTGGTTGGCTAAACCCTAGTTTTCTATCTCATAGAAAAGGTGTACTCTCCCAACAAATTAGAATTATTACGTAGTTGTGAAAAAGTCAACAACCCTCACCACCCATAATAAGACTCCTCTTATTTATAGATGTAAGCAACCCACCTTAACAATTAAGGAATTGGGATTTATTTATTTAATTAAATTCTTTTAATTAATTAAGCTCCCTAATCTAATTAGGGATAATTAATTAAACTCTTTTAACTAATTTTCCTTCTAATCCAATTAGGAATAAATGAGAGTACTTATATTAAATTAATTCCTAAACTCTTTTAGAAATTAAAATAATAATAATTGTAATAATATTAATAAGACTCCTCTTATTAATTTATATTTAATATTTCTAAAATATTAAATAATAAATATTAAGCTATTTAATTTATTCTATCATCATAGATTAAATTAAATATACTTAACTATATTATTACGATTATGCCATTAACTTCTTAAATAATTATTCTTCCTTTTATGGTGTGACCCTTTAGGTTCTCCATATTAAAGCAGGTTGTGAATAAATCAATTAGAACAATTCTAATCTTATTTAAATAAATAAATTAAACAATTAATTTATTTGAATAAATAATATTTATTCTACAATAGGGATAAGCCTCCTAGCGATCAGCGACTTTCGGATAATATAGATTTCAACATTAATCATAAAAGAACCTTTGAGTAAATAGTTTCAAATACAATTCAATCCTTCCACCCATCTGATGATCCCAATTAAATATAAGGCGTGGAATTCTTTGTCAAGTCTTATTTTATTTAATTATATGTATTTCGATCCTTAAATGCACAACTCAAATAATGCAAATTAGAAACTCCTTTCTAATTTCATTACGCTTATAACCCGAGGACTCTTTGGGTTGTCATTTATCGAATCACATATGACATTTCTCTTCTTTTATTAGAAGTGGTAGATTCTTTATTGATCGTACATTATCTCCATATACAACTTATTATACCCAAGCATACCCTTTGATATACCCTAAGGGTCTTAAGGAATAAGTCAAAGTATAACTCATCATACACAAGATACTATGATGATCTCGAGTCCAAGGATTACTTGTACTTACTATCACTCTGAGAATTCCTATTGGCGAGCAAATAAAACTCCATTAGGTATTCCTTAGCGAGCCACGTTCAAATGAACTTATTCTCTAATAAGCACCTACATACTTGCTTTAGTGTCTCCACCTGAGATGATCGTGAGATCAATCATCCTCATCCAATGAAGCAATGCAGCGTATGTACCAATCTATCCGGATTCACTAATCCCCAATTTAGTAATCCAATGATTGGGAACTATTTTAGTTTTAAGCTTTCTAAGAATTTAGATCTCATTAGAATGATCATCATCATTATTCTAAAAGCATTGCTTAAAACTATGGGTTTATCACATATTATAAAACAACATCATGTAGATAATTAAAAGCCTTTAATAAATTAATACTTTTTATTAATAAATGAATAAGATTGTTACAAAGTATATGCTTTATCATCAAACATGATTGGCTTGTGTGCATACTACTTTCATTATCTTCGTCCTGGATGAGAAGAGGAATTTAGAATCACAATTATGATTATGAGTTATTCATATGATTGTGGAAAGGAAGCTGATTGATTGATGTTCTGAGGATAAAATATTGTTGGTGGACTTTTAACGTGGAAGACAATAGACTTTATAGTCTATTTGACTCTTTTAATGGATTGCTTCGTTCATTGCAACTATGGTTGAAAAGTTTTATCATCTACCATATGTTCTAAATCTACGATTTATTATTGATAAAGACTATTGATAATTTATGTATCTTTAGTTATAATATTCTTTCTTGAGCTAGTTGTGCTCACCCTTTTGTTTCACAATTCCTTTAGGGTAATAAAAAAGTATAAATTTGGGTCGGCGGGGATAGCGAGGGAATAGAATGGTGGTCTATAGATGTTGAGGGTGAGGTGAATTTAACTTGGAAGGGTGTTTTGCCACTTATCATACAAGATGTCTAATGACATCTACAACCTCGTGTTATCATAAGACAAGGTTGTGCACATCCACTTCTTTGAGTATATTTACAAGCACTACCTATATAATCTTGGTGTTTGTTTGGAGTATAATACCCAATTAGAGGCAAGTGGAGATAATGATATGTCAAGAAAAGACTCACCATTGGGAAGAATATGATAGTAATCTTCTCGTTTTTCTTTGGGGTCTATTAGATTGACCAAGGATAATTACGTGGCCATATGATATCTACCATAACCTAAAAGCATGGCCTCCCATATACGAAGGTTTCCTTGAGCACTTCCCAAAGATTCTAATTTCTAAAAGCAGTTTTTGACTATACCTTTATGTAAGGTGTTATTGTGACGTCTTCTGGTTGGTATATATTTGTATCCAAACTCACAAAGATATGTGTTGTTGTATTTTGCACGACAATTGTTGTAATAAAGTTGTAGTTATTTTTCGTACCATATATTTGGCGACTCAGAATGGGTTGGATGGAATGGACCTATTTTGGGGGCGTCACATAATCCCATATTGAACATATATTTTTCTCGGAATTTTTAAAATTCATTTACTATTTTTCAAAAATCAATTTCTAATTAATTCCTTAAGAAATTAGCTACCTCAAGTTTAACTCTAGAAATTCCCAAATCTTGGCAAGGATCTTACACATGTTAACGTGAGCTTCAGTTTAAATTTCATGGTCATCGAAGTTATAGAACTCTGATTATAGCATTTTTCGTCGAAAAAACCTAAATATTGAAATGGTCATAACTTGGTCATTTTAGGTCGTAATGAGCTCATTTTTGGACAGGAGGTACTTTATACTATATAATTTCATGTCCCAAAAGGCCAAAACTTTTCTCACAAATTAAGTGGCCGAAACAGCCCTTTTAAAAATATGGACAGTAGTTTTTTCCCATTTTTCACTTTTTCGTGTTTTGCTAAAATCAGTCCACACGAAAATCTACAACACCTTTTCCAGTGATTCCACTTGGATAAGTTAGGAAACTCATAGATCTAACTCTAGGACTTGACCACACTCAAAAATTCGAAATATAATAGGAGATATGGTCAATTGAATTTCATGTTCTATTTTCACCAAAATCTGATTTTCAACCCTTTGTGATTTCTAAGAAACTTTCATGTTTTCTCATAATAACCAACATAACTTATCATAACACTTACTAATACTATATATACCCATGATTTTCATCAGTCTAATGCTTTTATTATGACTCTCATCATAATCAACATAAACAGATCATTTCCACAATTTAATAAGAAGTGAATATAAAGGATCATTCACCATGCATATGGTAATCTACATATACAGGTTATTCCAACAGAATAATAAAGAATGGAATAACAGAAGAATTCACCATGCATGCGATAGGCAAATGCAGACGAGGTTATTCTCAACAGAATAATAAAGAAGCGGAACCGAGTCGGTGTAATCCGCGAGCAGGATATTCAGCAGAATAATAAATAATGGAATAACAATGAATTCACCATGCATGTGATAGGCCGCCTTGCACGGGTTATTCTAATGAGAATAATAAATAATGGAACCGGTCCGGCGTAAGCGCACGCACGAGGATATTAAACGAGAATAATAAATAATAGAACCGGTCCGGTGTAAGCCTTGAGCGAGGATATTAAACGAATAATAAAGAATGAAATAATAGAATAATTTCACCATGTATGCGATTACGATATGCAGAGTTATTCAACATAATGATAAGGAATGGAATAATAGAATAATTTCACCATGTATGCAGTACTTCGCATAGATAGGTTATTCCAACATAATAATAAGGAATGAAATAATAGAAGTTCTCTTCATGAATAAGAAAGAAATAATACCCCTTACGGGTACAACAAATAATATCCCTTACCTTAGAATAAAGTTGGATACTGGAATAGAAAGGTAGCTGACTTCTCTTCTTCTTTCCCTCTATAATTTCTCTCTATAATTTCTCTCTCTAGAGTTTCAGTGGATTCGTAAGAAATAATGAAGGTATGAGCTTCTATTTATAGGAGAATAGACTGAATAGTAACTAATTCATGAACGGTCCAGATTGATTTACTTTTAAACGGACGGTCCATAATAAAACTTAAAGCAACGGTCCATACTGATTCACTATTAAAACTTTAAACCAACGGTCCATACTGATTCACTATTAAAACTTTAAACCAACGATCCATATTGATTTACTATTATAATTTCAACCAACGGTCTAAAAAATTAGTACATCTCCTCATGGAATAATATTGTACCCAAAAATGATTTGGTCCGGAAAGAAATATATTTTGTTCGGGTGAATAGTATCCCGTGAATAGTAACTCGTGAATACTAACTCATAAATAGTAACTCGTGAATAGTAACTCATGAATAGTAACTCGTGAATAATAACTCGTGAATAGTAACGTGTGAATAGTAACTCATGAATAGTAACTCGTGAATAGTACTCTAACACGAAAAGTGCCCTGAATACCCGATTGAAGAATATAACCTCCAGACATCAATTATTATCGAAATAAATGTCGATTTCTACTAACACAAATAATCGCAACACAATGGAACTATCAAATTCATCTTTAATCAACACGAACTTATTCATCATTAATATTATAACTCTGATATTTAACAAGGAGTTATTCCCGGAAGAGGGGCTTTCTAATAAGGATTTCTCCCTATTGGCGCGCAATTAGGTGACCAAACCTCTCATTGACAGAACTTTTAGACATTTTAAATATTGCAATTTAATAATATGAATAAGTTTGTCGTCTCAATTATTGATTTAATAATATAACATATTATACAGAAGATACTGTGACAATAATTGAATCAATAATATGAGAGATATGATGCAGCAATTATTATAGAAATAATTGAGTATAACCGAGTGACTTCTCACATAAGCATCAATAATAGATACCGTGTGCTACTATGCAACCACACATATTTTACCACCGATTATTTTATAACAACTTGCTTACTTTGTAAAATTTTCACATATCCCCTTAACTTTAACCTTTATCAATTTAACCATTTACTAAATAGAATAATTATAAGAAAATTGAATACTTTCATTTCTTAAAATTTGGGGTCTCACAGTAATCATGGCCAAGACAATAAGAATGGACATTTCAAGAAGAGGAGATTCAACAATGATGGAAAGATGTCAAGATCATTTTAGTTGTTAAGGAAGGAAACGACCACCTATCATATGCTTCAAATGCGGAATGGAGGGACATATCGGTCAGTATGCAGTGTGATCCAAAACGTGTTACAATTGTGGAAGAGAAGGTCACTAGCTCAATTTTGTCGTTCAGGAAGCCAAGTCCAGCTGGGATGGAGCCACCACAGGCAGTCCGAAAAGTCAAAGCCGGTAGTTCAAGGAAGAACGTTTGTTGTGACCTCCCAGAAAGAAAGGAACCCGAACGAGGTCATCACGGGTAAGCTTATCATAAACTCTAGCGAAGTTTATACCTTATTTAATACCGGTTCTACCCATTCTTTTATTTCTCCTACTTGCGCTCAACGTTTAAATTTGACTCCGGAGAAATTAGACTTTGACTTATCTGTTGAAACTTCATTGGGAGAAACCTTCATTACATCCACTATTTATAAGTCTTGTTTGTTTCAAATCGGTACCCTCACATTACCTGTCAATCTTATTTCATTGAAAATACTTGCATTTGGTGTAATTCTAGGGATTGATTGGTTAACTACTCATCATGCAAAAATTGATTATTTTCGTAAGGTTGTTAGCTTTCATATTCCTAACCAACCTATTATGCAAATTCAATCAAATAAACCATTAAAATTAATCACTATCATCTCAAGCCATAAAGCTATTCGTTTATTGAAAAATGGATGTCAAGCTTTCTTAGCTCATGTCACGAATTTAAACAAAAATACGTCAGTTTTGAATGATATTTTTATTTTTAATAAATTTCCTGACGTATTCCCTGAAGAACTTCCTGGCCTACCCCCAGAGCGTGAAATTGAATTTTGTATCGACCTTGAACCCGGCACAAAACTCATTTTCAAATCCCCATATTGAATGGCTCCTATTGAACTTCAAGAGTTAAAGACCCAACTGCGGGAATTGTTAGACATTAGCTTTATTCATCCTAGTACGTCTCCTTGGGGTGCTCATGTTCTATTCGTAAAGAAGAAAGATGGGAGTATGCGAATTTGTATTGATTATTGGGAGTTGAATTATGTCACCATAAAAAATAGGTACTCATTGCCACGTATTGATGACCTGTTTGACCAGTTGCAAGGCGCTAAATTCTTTTCAAAGATTGATCTTCGTTCTTGTAAGACCCCGAATTTTATGAAATAAAAGTATTCAATTTTTCAATTTAGTAAATAGTTAAATTGATAAAAGTTTAAAGTTAAGGGTGATATATGAAATTTTTTCAAAATAAGCAAGTGGCTAAAAAATACTTATTGTTGTCGGGGAATATTCGTTTGGTCGTGGAATATTCTTACTATGATGTCCCAAAAATAGGTATACATCACCCATCTTGAGTCGCCAAATATATGGTACAAAATTCAAATACAACTTAATAATACAGCTGTCGTGTAAAATACGACAAAACATAAACTGAGAGTTTAAATAGGAATAGTGCCTTCTCGACAATATCCATTCTCAAATAGAGTTCTCATTACATTTATTGTCACACTATTTAACAGAATAGTGAGGACTATTAATACTATCATCTGGACCATCACTCCGTTCCCCGACTCGTCCCAGCTATATTCTCATTTCCTGAAGAGAACAGTGAAAGAAAGGGTGAGCTCAACTAGTCCAGTAAGAAATATTATGAATATGATAATGTAGAATAAATTATCAATAGTCTTCAACAATGTTAAACTGATAAAATACAATAGACATCAAATTTAACTGCAGCGGAACAAGCAATCCATTAGAAAAGTCAAGAAGAGAATAAAATCTACTATCTTCTATGATTTAAAATGTTTTCATCAATTTTTATCATTTGAGACTCGACTTAATAAATAAACCACATCATCGAATCATCCCCCGCACTACGGGCCAAGGATATTAAATCATCAATGGTCATGACTATCTTAGAATAATCCCTGGTTATAATCATACCAAGTCCATCTCTGCACGTAAGCCAAAGATATACAACAATAAAACCAATAATCAACAATCCATCTCTACACGTAAGCCAAAGATATACAACTCAATAATCAACAGTCCATCTTCGCACGTAAGCCAAAGATATACAACAATAAAACCAATAATCAATAATCCATCTTTGCACGTAAGCCAAAGATATACAACTCAATAATCAATAGTCCATCTTCGCACGTAAGCCAAAGATAACTTTCATCACCATATAAGCAAAAGGATGATGACAATGATATAAGCATTAATCAAACGAAAACAAGGATAATTATTACAGACTTTAAATTTATCCAAATATTATCAACCACTCATAATCTAATATTATTAATATCATAACAATATTTTAATCACTTTTTATACTTATAAATAATTTATTTCAATTGTTTACACTTTACCAAATAATGCATTTAATCATTCAAAAATGTCATACTCATAAGATTTCATCACCAATGATCAAATCCCTTGTAAAAAAAATATGCATATACCTTATATAGGATTTCCAAGCCATAAAATTCTATTTTCCAACTTTGTTACTTCACATAACATATTTAACTCATATGTTCGTAACTAAACCATTTTCATGAAAAATACCAAATCGGTCCCAAAATATTTTTTTCTCGGATTTAGCGAGAATATAGTCCCATAATGAACATATATTTTCTCGAATTTTTAAAATTCATTTACTATTTTTCAAAAATCAATTTCTAATTAATTCCTTAAGAAATTAGCTACCTCAAGTTTAACTCCAGAAATTAATCTTAGCAGGATCTTACACATGTTAATGTGAGCTTCGATTTAAATTTCATGGTCGCCTGAGTTATAGAACTCAGAGTTCTGACATTTTTTGTCGGAAAAACCTAAATATTAAAATGGTCCTAACTTGCTCATTTTAAGTCGGAATGAGCTCATTTTTGGACAGGAGGTACTTTATACCATATAATTTTATGTCCCAAAAGGCTAGAATTTTTCTCACAAATTAAGTGGCCGAAAATGCCCTTTTAATTTTCTGGGCAGTAGCATTTCGGAAATTTCCAGCTTTTGACTCCTTTGCTAAAATCAGTCCACACGAAAATCTACAACACCTTTTCCAGTGATTCCACTTGGATAAGTTAGGAAACTCATAGATCTAACTTTAGAACTTGACCACACTCAAAAATTTGAAATATAATAGGAGATATGGTTAGTTGAATTTCATGTTCCATTTTCACCAAAATCTGATTTTCAACCCTTAGTGATTTCTAAGAAACTTTCATGTTTTCACATAATAACCAACATAAATCATCATGACAATGACATAATAATTCAATAAAACAAGTTCAAGAATAAATTTTAAAGACTTATAAGTTAATTTATCCTGAACTCAATAATGTCCAAATTGTCAACATGATACTTCTTTATAGAGTAAAATTCAAGAATGCTCAGAATAATATTTCTATGAAAAGATACTGGATGAAGCGCAAATATCAAGGATATTCCACTAATTTCATGGAGTATAGAAGCCAAAGCTTTAATCAACTGAGTATAATAACGAATATATGAAACTGCAAATGGATTTTCAACGGCCATGCAGTAATCCACGATATAGATCATTTCCACAATTTAATAAGGAATGAATACAATGGATCATTCACCATACGTGTGGTAATCCACATACAGGCGAGTTATTCCAACGAGAATAATAAAGAATGGAATAACAAAAAGATTCACCACGCATGCGATAGAGGCCATGCAGACGAGGTTATTCCCCAATGAATAATAAATAATGGAACCAGTCCCACGTAAATGCCTGCGATATGATATTCTCTTGAATAATAAAGAACGAAATAATAAATAATGGAACCAGGTCAGGCAAAATTCACACCGACAGGATATTCCAACATAATAATAAAGAATGGAATAACAACAGAAATCACCATGCATGCGATAGATCAAGCCATGATGCGGTTATTCAAAGAATAATAATTAATGGAACCGGTCGAGGCATAATACGCTATGGACGAGGATATTCGACGAGAATAATAAAGAAGCGGAATAATAGAAGAATTTCACCATGTATGCGGTGCCATTATAAACAAAGTTATTCCAACATAATAATAAGGAATGGAATAATGAAGAATTTCACCAAGTATAGAAATTGGCGTGATCTGAGTTATTCCAACAGAATGATAAAGAATGGAATAACAAAAGTTCTCTTCATGAATACGAAAGAAATAATACCCCCTACCTTAGAATAAAACTGGATACTGGAATAGTGAGGTAGTAGACTTCTCTTCTTCTTTCTCTCTATAGATTTTCTCTATAATTTCTCTCTCTAGAGTTTGAGTGCATTCGTAAGAAATAATGAAGGAATGAGCTTTATTTATAGGAGAATGGGTGAATAGTAACTAATTCATGAGCGGTCAGATTGATTTATTTTTTAAGCGGACGATTCATATTGATTTACTATAAAAACTTTAAACCAACGGTCCATACTGATTCACTATTAAACTTTAAACCAACGGTCCATACTAATTCACTATTAAACTTTAAACCAACGGTCCATATTGATTTACTAATATAATTTCAACCAACGGTCTGAAAAATTAGCACATCTCCTCATGGAATAATATTGTACCAAAAAATGATTTGGACCGAAAAGAAATATATTTTGTTCGGGTGAATAGTATCCCGTGAGTAGTAACTCGTGAATAGTAACTTGTGAATAGTAACTCATGAATAGTAATTCATGAATAGTAACTCATGAATAGTAATTCTGACACAAAAAGTACCCCGAATACCCGATTGAACAATATAACCTCCAGACATCAATTATTATCGAAATAAATATCGACTTCCACTAACACTAATAATTCCAACATAATAGAACTATCAATTTCATCTTTGATCAACACGATCTTATTCATCATTAATATTATAACTCATAATATTTAACAACAGTCGTTCAGGAAGAGGGGCTTTCAGATAAGGATTTCTCACTATTGGCCTTGATTAGGTGACAAACCTCTCCTTGTGAACTTACAGACATTGTAAATATTGCAATTTAATAATCTGAATAACTTTTGTCGTCTCAATTATTGATTTAATAATATAACATATTATGCGAGGATGATCTTGTGACAATAATCGAATCAATAATATGAGAGAGATATGATCGACAATTCTTGAAAGCGATAATTGAGTGTAAGCGGTGACTTCTGCGTAAGCATCAATAATCAATACAGGTGATACTATATGACCACGCAGCGTATTCTTTGTACTTTTTACTAGGAGTAGTTCAGCGGTTTTAACGATAAAACTTCCATAGTTATTTTCATAAAAATAATTACGTAGTTTTATTACTACGATAATACTTCGTTATGGGTTCACTTTGATGATTGTTAATATCGTAAATACGGATATTCCCACAAACAAAAAGAATATTCTCAGAGCCAATCGAATATTATCTGACAACTTGCATACTTTGCAAAATTTATAAATATTACCATTAACTATAACATTATATCAAATCCACAACATAATATTAAAAAATATTTCGAGAAATTTAAATCTTTATTCATAAAATTTGGGGTCTCACACTTACTGTCGGGGAATATTCATACGACGACACAGCCATTTGTGGGCCCCATAACAGAATAACTGTCGAAGGAAGTAAGACCCCAACTTTTATGAATAAAGATGAATTTTCTATAAATATCATTTTTGAATATTATGGAGTGAATTTGATATAATGTTATATTTGTGAGTAATATTTATAAATTTTGCAAAGTACGCAAGTTGTTATATAATATTCGATTGGTCTGAGAATATTCATTTTAATGTAAAATATATTAAATCAAGACAATCATCATTGGTGGACCCTATAATGGAATTATCGAATGATTTAGAAAATGACAAAATATCTTTTATAAAAATAACGACTAAGTTTTTACTTAACTCTTGAAAACAATCTTGTTAAAAAGTAAAGAATACGCTGTGGTCGCGATAAGAAGACACCTGACATTATTGATGCTTACGTAAGAAGTCACTCCGCTTTGTTCAATTATTGCTACAAAGAATTAATTGTGCATAGTATCTCACGTTATTTGATTCAATTATTGTCGATATTTTATATATTATTAAATCAATAATTGAGATGACAGAGTTATTAATATTATTATTTGTAATATTGAATAATATTATTAGATAGCATTATTGGCAATGTGCAGAAGTTACATCGAGGAGAGGTTTGGTCACCTAATCATGCTGCCATAGACAAGAGAAATCTTTATTCGAAAGCCCTCTTTCCTGAACTACATTGGGTTGTTAAATATTCCGAATTATAATAATGATGATAAATATTGTTAAAAATATTTAGGGAATTTTTATGAGGTATTTGTTATAAATCGGCTTATTATATGGACCCCCATTTACCCATTTTTCAAAATAATTGATAGAAAATTATTTAAAGGTGGGGCCCACATATGGGGCCCATATGTGTTGAAAAAATAGTTTTTGAAATGGGGGTGGGAGGGAGTTACGTAAAGGGGAGGGAATTTATATAGATAGGTGTGTGATGTGTGTGTGTGTGTATATATATATATATGATTATGATAGGGGTGAGAATGATGAGAGTGACATGTTGGTGCAATTTAGTGTGTGAGTATGTGTGTGTGGTAGAAAGAAAGGGGGGTGGGGGAAGATGCCTTGGAGATAAGGGAAGGTGGGTGTGTGTGTTTGATATAGAAATTGGTGGGTGGATTATTGTGGGAAGTTTTTCAAAACAACATGTGTTATATATATATATATATATATATATATATATTGTATTATTTTTTTGTTTTATTTGATGATGGCTTTGAAATTCAGACGCCCGAATATTGCATAAGACGTCTGTGAGTTATAAAACTGTTGCATCCGTGAAAATTTCCTTAACAGTTCCCCTGCTATTCTCCTATAAATAGGATGCTTAATTAGAATTGAAAATCACACCAGAATCAGAGAATTCATCTTCTATAATCTTGAGCGTATTTCTTTAGAGTTTTAGAAAGCTTTGGCGTAGAAAATAGTGAAAGTTTTCTTGAGAATATCCCCCCGCCTACAAGTGGAATACTTTTCTTTTCAAGGTAAGGGATGTTATTTTTGTTCGATATTCGCTTGAAATAATATTTTCTTCCATACTACGTAGTATGTAAGTAATATTATTTCGTTTTATTTCAATTCTATACTTTCGTTTTGTTAGAGTTTTGGCTTCTATACTCCATGAAATTAGTAGAATATCCTCGATATTTTGCGCTTCATCCAAAGATCTTTTCATGGAAATATTATTACGAGCATTTTTTGTTAAGTTTTAACTTTTTCATGTAGGAATACTATTCATTGTGGTTACTATTCTGAATTACTATTCACGAGGTCTTATTCACTCGAAGTACTATTCACCTTGAGTACTTATTCATGATAAAAATTTATTAGATTATCGGTCCAAATTATTTTTGGTACAATATTATTCTTGAATTTTTACCCACAAAGCGATATCGTATTGATAATTTGGACGTTATTGATTTACGGATAAATTAAATTATAAATATTTAAAAATTTATCCTTGAACTTGTTTTATTGAATTCTTATATCATTGTCATCATCATCATCATGTTTATATTATGTTGAAAGTCATACGTGGTTCAGTAGTAAGATAGATGGACTTGGTATGATTATGATGAGGGATTATTCGGTATAATCATGGCCAAGTAATGTTACAAATGATGTGGTAAAAGTCCCCATCATTTAGTATTGCATTGATGGACGGTTGTTGGCATGATCACGATCATTGATGAAAACACGAATATCCTTGGCAGTAGTGCGTGAATAATTTGTGGTCGTGATCTTAATGAATATCCTTACAAGAAGTGCGGGGATGATGTGGATTATTTATTGTTCTGAGTCTCGCCGATAAAAGTGATGAAAAACCTTTTAAATCATAGAAGATAGTAGATTTTATGCTCTACTTGACTCTTTTAATGGATTGCTTGTTCATTGCAGATTAAACTTGATGTTTGTTATATTTTATCGGTTTAACAACTTTGTTGAATGCTAACGATAAATTATCTCGCATTATTTTAGTCATAATATTTCTTCTTTGAAATTTAGTTGAGCTTTCACCTTTTGCTTTCATTGTTCTCTTGAGAAATGAGAGCGTGGTTGGGGGAACTAGTCGAGAGCGGAAGTGACGGTCAGGATGATAAGATTAGTAGTCCTCACTATTACATGAAATAGTGTGATAATAAATGTATTGAGGACTCCATTTGAGTTGAATCTTTGTCTGAAGACAATATTCAGTATTAAAACTCTCGGTTTATGTTTTCATTATATTTTACACGCACAATTGTATTATTAAGTTGTATTTGAATTTGTACTATATATTTGTATGATTTCAAGATGGGTGATGTATATTTATTTTGGGGACGTCATAATATATATATATATATATATATATATATATATATATATATATATATATATATATATATATATATATATAGATAATGACCCGTAACATGTATTTGCTAATAAATGGGCAAATAATATCTCCATCATACATTACATAAATTAGGGCTGAGATTTAAATATCTAATTCGTCTTCCGCTAGTAGAAGTAGCAGACACAATAATTTTTTTATGACAAATATGCCCCCATATCAAGCCATTTACGCCTTTGGAAAAACCTCGTCCGATAGTTCAATTAGCTTACGAGCAGTTAACACTGCTACGATTTCTCTGTCAAACCCCCTGCTGCGATTTCGAGCGATTCCCAAGGGCGATTTCGATCGATTCCTCTGTCAAATCATTACAACTTGCTGCGATTTCAATTTGGGTTTCGCAATTAGTGAAATTGTCCTCCTCTGTGCGATTGCGAGTGATTCCTCTCCTTTTTCGAGCGATTCCTATGTCAAATCGTCAAAACTTGTTGTGATTTCAATTTTGATTTCGCAATTAGTGAAATCGTCCTCTATCAAATCGTCCAAAATCTGTCAAACCCTGCTGCGATTTTGAATTTACCACTGTCAAAACCCTTCTGCGATTCCTCTGTCAAATCGTCAAAACCTTGCTGCGATTGACCAGGTAATTTATTTTTTTGGATTTTTGTTGTTGAATCTTGCTTTTGATTTTTTTTTTTTGTAGTCTTGTACGTACATTAATAGTTAAATTGTCAGTTTTTTTAGTTGACATATTCATCATAGGTAAAATGTGGATCTTTGTCGCTGAATGCTGGTTTAAGTATTGATGAGAGTGTGGGTATACTGTGTGATTGACAAGTAGTGAAAAATTATATTGATTTGAGTTTGATATGCATATTAGAACTCTGTGTACGAGTTTACATTTTCTAATCATCTATACACATAAATTGTATGCCAGTTAGCTATTTTGTCATAGGTTATAGTTGTTTTATGTTTGGTGGTGGTTGAGGGTTATCAACATTTCGTTAAAGATAAGATGAAGCAATATAATTATAAGTTTTACATGTGGCGTGTGTATTTTTTCCAAGGAGTAAACAAATATGATGACTACCCTTTTGCCAACGATTGTCATTAGAATTCTGCAGTACATTAAGCTGATAGACTTACCTTTCGTTAATCTTTTATGTTGGGGCCTTTAAGTAAGGATTGTTTTCTCATGACACATGGATATGATTTATGTAGATCTATTAATTGTCTCTAAGTTGCGCTTCTACTCCTTAAGGTTTCCTTTAATTGACCCTGTGTTCAATATTGACCCCGTGTTCAATATTTAAACAATAGATTTCATATAATGTAGTTTTCAATATATATTTACATAATGTAATGCAAAGTAATAACTTTAAGACCCCAAATTATATGAAATGAAAGTATCTAATTTTCTTATAATTATTATTCTATTTAATAAATGGTTAAATTGATAAAAGGTGAAAGTTAAGGGTGATAATTGAAAATTTTGCAAAGTAAGTAAGTTAATATAAAATATTTGTTGTGTCGGGGAATATTTGATTGGTCAGGAAATATTCGTTTTAACAGGGAATATTCGTACGACAGTACAATCATTGGTGGACCCCACAACGGAAGTATTGTCGTAGTTAAAAAAGCAGCGTAAATATCTTTTATAAAATAACTACGAAAGTTTTACCGTTAAACCTGTTGAGATACCCGGTGGTAAAAATACTGATGTCTGGCGTGGTTGCATAGTAGCACACGGTATTGATTATTGATGCTTACGTAAGAAGCCACTCAGTTTACTCAATTATTGCTACAGTAATTGTTGCATAGTATCTCACGTTATTTGATTCAATTATTGTCACAATATCATCTGCATAATATTTTATATTATTAAATCAATAATTGAGACAACAAAGTTATTCATATTATTATTTGTAATATTGACAATGTCTAGAAAGTCCTGTCGAGGAGAGGTTTGGTCACCTAATTGCGCGTCAATAGGGAGAAATCCTTATTGAAAAGCCCCCTCTTTCCTAGGAATGATCTGGTTGTTAAACATTGTGAGTTATAATATTAATGATGAATAATTGTTGAAGTATTAAGAATGCGTTTATTGAAGATAAGTGAATTACAAAAATTAGAGGGGAATAATGCAAACTTGGAAAAATTTAGTGGTACCAAAGTGTAATAAGTTAAATCAATCTGGACCATTGATGGTGATTTTAATAGTAAATCAATCTAGACCATTGATGGTGGTTTTAATAGTAAATCAATCTGGACCGTCGGTGGTGGTTTTAATAGTAAATCAATCTAGACCGTTGATGGTGATTTTAAAAGTAATCAATCTGGACCATCGGTGGTGGTTTTAAAAGTAAATTAATCTGGACCATCGGTTGTGTTTTTAATAGTAATCAATATGGACCGTCCGTTCTAATAGTAAATCAATCTGGACCGTTCGTGAATAAGTTACTATTTAGTCCATTCTCCTATAAATAGAAGCTTAATTCTTCTTTCATTCTCAACAATTCAATGAAACTCACAAGAAAAACTATAGAAAGAGAAACTATAGAGAGCAAGAAGAAGAGTATTCTGCTACTTCACTATTGCAATATCCAGTCTTCTACTAAGGTAGGGGATGTTATTTCTTTCGTATTCATAAGGAATACTATTTTTCGTATTCATCCTTTAATATGTTGGAATAACCTGTCTACGCGGATTACGTACCGTATGAC
The DNA here is from genome assembly GCA_020205615.1 of Panax quinquefolius. Classification (NCBI taxonomy): domain Eukaryota; kingdom Viridiplantae; phylum Streptophyta; class Magnoliopsida; order Apiales; family Araliaceae; genus Panax; species Panax quinquefolius. The sequence goes on from CM035153.1 coordinate 17,177,951, forward strand.
AGGTGAAAATCCATTTGCAGTTTCATATGTTATTTCTTTTCATATTCTTAAATCTAAACTTACTATGGTAAGTATTGCTTCTATAATCCTTGAAATTAGTAGAATATCCTTAAGTTTTGCGCTTCATCCAGTATCGTTTCATTGGAATATTGATCTGAACTTTGTTATTAAATATCAATATTTTCACCCGGGGTACTATTCACGAGTTACTATTCACCCAGTTACTATTCACTCAAATATTATTCACTCGGGTATTTGAGACACTTTTCATATCGGGGTACTATTCACGAGTTACTATTCATGGGTTACTATTCACCCGATTACTATATACTCAAATATTATTCACTCAGATATTTGGGGTACTTTTTATGCCGGGTTAGTATTCATGAAGTACTATTCACGGGATACTATTCACCCAAAAAATTAATTTCTTGTCTGTCCAAAATATTTTTGATACATGGATATTATTCTTGAATTTTACTCCACAAAGCAGTATCATGTTGATAATTTGGACATTATTGAATTCTGGATAAATTAAATTATAAATATTTAAAAATTTATCCTTTGCTTTTATTTAATTGAATGCTTATATTATTGTCATCATCCTCATGCTTATATTGTGATGAAAGTCATCTTTGACTTACGTGCATAGATGGAATGTTGATTGATATGATTATGACCAGGGATTATTTAGTATAATCGTGACCATTGATGATTACATGAATATCCTTAGCCCATAGTGCAGGGATGATTCGATGATGTGGTTTATTTATTAAGCTGAGTCTCAGCGATAAAGTTGATGAAAAACTTTTTAACTCATAGAAGATAGTAGATATCATGCTCTACTTGACTCTTCTAATGGATTGTTTGTTCCGCTGTAGTTAAACTTGTTGTCTATTATATTTTATCAGTTTAACACTGTTGAAGGCTAACGATAGTTTATTCTGCATTATCTTAGTCATAATATTTCTTACTGGGCTAGTTGAGCTCACCCTTTTGCTTTCATTGTTCTCTTCAGGAAATGAGAACGTAGCCGGGACTAGTCGGGGAACGGAGTGATGGTCCGAGATGGTTGTTTTAGTAGTCCTCACCCATTAGTGTGATAATAAATGTAATAAAGATTGAATTTGAGTTTGGATATTGTCTAGAAGACAATATTCGTGTAAAAACTCTTAGCTCATGTTATATAATTAAGTTTGTATTTGTATTCAGTATCATGTATTTGGCGACTCAAGATGGGTGATGTATACCTATTTTGGAGACGTCACAATAACATCCCTACTGAATTCCTTTGTTCCTCAAATATTTATTAAGTAAATAGGTCAATTAAGTTAAGATCGTAAAACATATTTAATTCTCAAATTCAAAAGTGTTATTCATGTAAATGAAGATTTTATTTAATGTTTATACCTCCCTAACTAATTTATATCGGATGATGGTCCTCAATTTGATATTAGCCTGATGCTTCCAAGCTGTCATGTGTAGTTTTAGGATTTCTGCTTTTCACAGGTGGCATGGTACAAGTGCCTAACAATGGGTACTGAAGCTTCTGTATATGCAGCAGAAGCATCCGATACTAATGATCTTCTTGAAAGAGTTGTCCCTGGTGTTGGTTTTGAATACGTAGAATTGGTTAAAGCTCATATTGTTGCTGGTAAGCAACATTAATTGATTGTTGAATTTTTATTTTGCTATACAGTCTAATATCGTTGTATTGTTCCAGGACCAACTTATCGTTTTACATCTCGGCAACTGCTTTTGCTTGGTGAAATGCTTGATTTCTCTGACACTACAAATAGAAAGGTTGTTGGTGCATTTATTAAGGAGTTACTGCATATGCCTCTTGAGCATGAATTGGATGATGATGGCAACAAAGTTGTCATAGGAGATGGAATCAATCTTGGTGGATATAGACTGGGCTGAGGCAGTGTCAAGATTGGCAAGAAAATTCTATGCTGCTCCATGAGATTTTGAAGAAGTTGTTCTAGGGGTCGTTGAGTTGCTTGCTCGGCCTTGCAGGGAGAGATCCGCATACTTTATGCAGTGGATGCACTGCCTTTCTGTAACTGGCCTACTTTTCGAAAACACGAAGTTATTCCGTTGGATGCTTGGAAAGTCCATTGAACCTGTTGAACTACTACTGTCTTTATTGCTTCCCGGGGTGTGTATTTGGTTAACATTTACTGTAGATATTTCCTTCTTTTTTAGGACAGGGATTCTTTTCTTTTATTTATTGTGTTTGCTACTTCAATTAGCGGAAGACGAATTAGATATTTAAATCTCAACCCTTAATTTATGTAGTGTATGGTGGAGATGTTATTTGCCCATTTATCATCCATAGCAAATACATGCTATGGATCATTCCCTATATATATATATATATATATATATATATATATATATAAATGGCAAAGAAGTCACCAAACATAAACTAAAAGTCTGCTGAAATTTAATCTTATTACTTGCCTAAGCGGCGGTGGTTCCGAATTGTGATTGCTATGGTAGCTCGTTTCAGGTCGTCTCCACCCTTTCTCTCTGTATCTGCAACGTCCCAACAATCAAAAGCCCCTTCCTTCATTCTTTTATCTTATAAATCTCTTCACAAAGAACTGAATCAACTAAGTAACTGAAATTGGGAAAAAAGTTATTTGGGGATTTGAGTTTAGAACTTGGATTAGAGATTGAAATTGGTGAAATAAGACGATTGAGGTGTAGCCCGCGGTGGCATGTTATGTTGACTGGTTATCAGATATTCAAACCTTTTGGGATGGTTATCAGATATTCAAACGGTGGGAAACTGAAAATTTGGCTAGACGAAAATAAGGAGGAAAATATAATTGGAGTAAAAATTATAGCGGGAAAAAGAAGAATAATAGTCTCTTTTAGGTGGTGTTTGATTGCATCTTAATGCATCTTAACAACCCACTTCTTAATGCATCTTAACAACCCACATTTTTTTACTCTGAATAGTTTAGACTTATATTTATATCTTAACTATTCAAAGGACCTCTTAATACAAATATGTGGACTCTTAAGAGACATTAAAAAATGAATTATTAAAATACATTAAGATGCAATGAAACACCACCTTAGACTTGAAGCCTTTGTGTCTTACCCAAGGCTGGCAGGTAAACTTCTGAGTATTTGAATAAAGCAAGTGCTTGGTTCAATATAATTTGAAGCTAACATTTCTACATTTCATCCAAGCCATCCATTTATTTCAAAATACATCCAAATCGTTGGTTTTTAAATTAAATGCCAAAAGACCTTTTTACCTTTAACTTCAAAATTCTATAAATAGGAAGGTTTTTCCATTTTCATCACCAATTAACAATTTAAGAAAAGTTGACTCACCTTGTCTACATTCTCTCTATAGAAGCTTTCACTCTCTCTTCTACGAAAGTTATAATTTTCTGAATAAAGAAAATTGGTCAAAATATTTGAGATAAATTATTGAATTATTTTACTTGCATTATCTCATACTTGTTTTTTATATATATATATATATATATATATATATATATATATATATATATATATAATTATTATACACACACACACACACACACACACACACACACATATATATATATATATATATATATATATATATATATTATTTAGCAATATCATATAAAAAGTTGGTATTTAGATACCAAAACAATTCGAAAGTTTTTCTCTGAAATCTTCTGAACGGTCTTTAAAATCTTAAGTGGCCTTTTATTGATATAGATAATTTATATAAATATTATAAAATATTTATATAATTATCAGTTTGCGAAACCAAAAGTTAGTCAGTACTTAGATACCGATATTCAGAGATATTTCTTAATAAATAATATTATCTGGATGGTCTTTGAAATCCTAAGTGGCCAAATTTTCACAACGTAAATCAAATATACAAAAATATATATCTTTGAGTGAAAAGAATTTATTTGATATATCAAGTAATATTGAATTGATTAAACTGCATCACAAGTATTTTGAACATAAATTCATTTATTCATAAAATACTTGTTGCATAATATAAAAGTTACTTAAACTTTTATATCATAAACTTCGATGATTATATACATTTAAAAAGAAGCTTATCACTTTCTATAAAAATTAATTAAACTTTTATATATGGACTCAAAGTTATATCTGCTTTTACATAGAAAAACATTCTTTATTTAGAAAAAAAATTATTTATAAATTTGAATTAAGTTATATATCCGCTTACTAATAAGCACCTTTTCATACAAAATATAAAAGTTACATAAACTTTTATAATTGAGCTTGAATTTATATTTGCTTACACATAAGCATATTTCCTAGAAATATAAAAGTTCTTGAACTTTTATAAATCTCTGATCTTTAACTGTTATATGCTTATTTGAGAAGTATCAACATATAAAAGTTAGTTAAAATTGTATATTTGTACTAAACTTTATCTGCTTATCTTAGAAGCATATTTCTATCAAAATTTTATAAAAAGGATAAAAGAGTAGAGTTAGTTTATTTTATGCACATGTGAGAAAGACGAGTAATTCTTTGACCAAGACCAGAGTCTTAGAAAGGTTAACTGAGAGTTGAGTCTCTAGTGTACTTGTGAGGTGAGGAAGAATCTGTTGTTTTAAGACTAGATCTGAGATTATAACTGAACTCAAAGAAAATGTACAACTAAACTTGAGGAATGAGTAGGGAGCTTGTTGTCCATGATAGTTAGTTGTGTATAGTTGTAAGTTTATCTTTAAAAATTTGTAAAGATTTCTCCGCCTGTTAAATGAGTATTTATTACCCCGCTCCTCAAAATAAATAATAGAGTACTAATAATTTCAAATATCTAATAATGACAAACCATCAATGATGAACTGAATACAATTCTTCAAAGGGAAATGGAATAATCAAAACCTAAAATCAAATAAACCTAGATGATCGAAGGCAAGTCTCTCATCACCCTAGCCCTGAATCACCCCTGCAAACCTGCCGGAAGAAAAACACAAAATGAGTCAAATGCCCAGTACGGATATAGATATACAACTGATATACGAAATCAACTAAAACAAAAATACTGAACAAAGCCTCAAACTTAAATACCGACGAAAATATAATCTCCAAAGATCTTAATAAAATATATCTGAATCAACAGAATTAATGAAACAAATAGAAAGTAAATAAATAATGAACTAAAATAACTAACTCAATTAATTGAACTGAACAGAAATAAACAAAACTAATACAATGAAATAATAGGCCGAATCAAATGGTTGAGTGTTATTTCATACCGATTGAGCTCAGAAATATACATTTCCACACAGGCAAGTCAAAAATAATGTCACACATGCAAGTCAAAATAATGCCACACAGGCAAATCAAAATAATGCCACACAGGCAAATCACACATTGGATCGCGAATCCAAATGTATGCAAATCGGATAGGTATATTTGGCACAACATCACCGATCCGTAGAACTGAAAACTAGGGTCAAATCATACGCCTCCCACAACAAAACACCAAATGACCCACTTCCTCCAGAGCCGAAACGGAGACGCCGTGGACTAATCACATCTCCACAAAAAGTGTCATGCCTCGATGCCTACAGAACATGCCTGTGGTACCCTCACAGGTGGTTATAGCTCAAGTATACCCTACGATATATTCTAACAAAGATACCATGTCACAACACATGCGACACAATACCAACAAAAAGGGTTCTATATGTATATGTTGAACTAGATCAAATCATAATCTCCAAAAGAAGGTAACAACATATACCGCTCTACAAATATCAAAATAAATACTAGACATGATAACCTAATTCAAAGAGTACAAATACGAGTCTAATGTATCAACTCCAAAATAAAACTATTATATGAATTTCACAAGAAATAATTCTATGAAATAATAACAAAATCGAAATGAGGAACAAAACAAACTAATTAAATTTCACAGGAGTATTGCTGAAAAATTATAGAATATGTACAAATTGTAATAGAAAGAAATGAGTTCAAATTATTGAATAAAGCCAAGGTATCAAAGATCAAATTTATATTTAAGAGTGCCAATAGAATTATAAGGAAAATATAACGAATGACGAGATATAAAGAATACAACAATAATCAAAATATTGAAGTACGAAATCTGTACCTGAATTAAGCAATGAAATACTCGAAAGTGTAAGTACGGAATCGATAACAATTATTATGATCGTGGAATTGAGAATTTGATTTGGGTTAGGTTTTGATTTTTGTTAAGTTTGTGGGTAATTTGAGGTAAGTGTATCGGCGAGATAATATGATAAATTGAAAATTAAGAAGTATAGAGGATCTTTTATAAATTTGAGTTGTTAATATTCGAGGTAATTAGATTAATCCTTTATAGTTAATGATCAATTTTGCGGCTATTTTCTAGTAGGATATTGAAATTATTTTATATGAAGTTTCTTCGTTATAGTAAAATGAGATTCTTTGTTATAGTAAGATGAGATTATGAAATTTTTTGGGTTAAGGTTTGCACTAAGAGAATGATTGATTTATTAAATGATTAAATAGTAAGTAATGATTTAAGATATTTTGAATAGTTTAATTTGCTTATTCAGATAGTAGTAGGATTTATGATTTGGAGTTTGGTATGGTGATGAAGAAATCTCAGTAGTATATTCTCTGATGTAATAATATTTGAGAACTAATATGATTTGAGGTTATGATATTTAGAAGCTCTTGAGGACTTGGTCAGATTTAGTGATATAATTTGAGTTGTTTTTGTTTATCTGATGTCATTGAAGTTTTGCTTGAATTTATGTAAAATAAATATAAAAAATTTGTTAGATCATTGTCATGTGTGGAACAAAAACATTTTATGAATTAAAAATAATTTTAAATATTTTGGGTATTCGAATCGTATTTAGATGAAGAGAAATTTTTGTGCTTTCGAATTATGTTCCGAAGAGTACGTTTACAAGAAAGAAACTCAAAGATATTAATGGGGGCCCGCACCAACGGTGGATCATGTGATTTAATTTGATGCAACGCGAAGAACCTTACCAAGGCTTGACACGATAACTGATGAATCTTTTACAAGTACATGGATAATTGCGTGGACAGATGGACTTACCAGGCTTGATTGTTACAAATGGTGGCGCTACGTCTTAACTAAAGTTTATGAATAATTATGCAATTTAAATAAAAAAATAAAACTTTCTGTAGCTTATTTGAATTCCGATGATGGAATTTTTTTTAGGGGGGAACAATGAAATAACCCGTAGTTTTGTTAATAATTAAATATTAATTAATTTTATTTTATAAAAGTGTAAGTCGAAGGTTCGATTTGAAATGGAAGCTTAGTCCCGTTTCATAGGCCCTTTTGAAGTTCTTGAGAGAGTTGGAGACGTGACATATCGGATGGCTTTTCCTCAACAATTATCTCATGTACATAATGTCTTTCATGTTTCGAAGTTAAGGAAATATAATTATCATCCACTTCATGCTGTGCAATACCTGTTACATAAGATTCGGGATGATTTTACTTTTGAGGAGCAAGCTGATACAATTTTAGATCGTCAAGAGTGAATTATGAGGAGAAAGATAATACCATTTGTTAAAGTTTTGTGAAAAAAATTATCCAAAGCGCGAAGCTACTTGAGAGGCGTAAGAGACTATTCGGCACGAGTATCTTCACAACTTTAATGTCAGGTAAATATTTGTTTCTCTTTTGATTTTGGGGACGGAATCCTTTTAAGGGGAAGGTAATGTAATACCCATAAAAAAAATTAAATTAAATTATTCTTAAAGCTTTTTAATTGGACTTTTTATAAGAGTGAGTAAATTTATGTGGGCTTTTATTATGTTTGGATAAAATTAAATTAAATTTATGTGGACTATAGTAAGTAAGTGATTATACATTAATTTGAGCTTTTAAATTAATTGGGCCTAATTTATATTGTGTAATTTTAAATTTTATTAAAATTTGGAGATTTAATAAAATATATTAATTAATAATAATAAGTAAAACCTAATCTTCCTCTCACATACATCTGATACAAACTAGTTGAGAAAAAAAATGAGAAGGCTTAAATATAAATTACTACCCTAAACTATGGACCATATTTCACTTCGGTGATTCACCTTTCAATTTTGTCAATTAGATGATTGAACTATTAATTTTTTTTACTTCATTCAATTGGGTCTGCCACGTCAAAAATTGCTGACGTGGCCGTTTAGGTGGGTCATAGTTGAGCTGATGTGTAACAAAAAAAGAGTATTTTAATTTTTGATTAAACATTTATTATACATTAAGGGGCACAATTGTCAAATCACTTTATATTAAATATTAATACCAATTAAATCAAAAAAAGGCTAAATAAAACAATCATATATCGATCAAAGCTCTCCTCTCAGTAAAAAGCCTCAACTTCGATCAACAAAACCTTAGGTGTCAGAATCAAAAATATCACTCAAAGTCTAAAACCATCAGATTAGAAGAAATCGATCAAAGCTATTCACTCATAGAAAAGGCCCAACTTCAATCCTAAAAAATCTGATTTCTCACAAAACGATGACACAACCGCCGGAGCCGGTTTTTTCGTACCCCACCCACTGTATTCAGGGAAAATTTACATGGTGGGTTTCGTCATAGCCCAAATAGCGGGTATTTAGTACAACTTCGGCAATATCATCGGTCGAAAAATGGTGGGTCTCATCCGGGAACCCTTAAACCCGCATGATCCACACACAATCGCAATTTTTAACACGAGCGCGTTGCAGGTGGGGTACGTTGAGCGCTCAGTCGCATAAGTTTTATCCCCATTACTTGATCAATGTCTGATTACGGTGGAAGGGATTGTGCCCAATATGCCTGGGCGAAGTATAAGGTGTAATTGGTACAAGATTTCTTGTCAAATCAACATATTTGCAGGCCCTAAGGGTTATGAGATGGTTAAATCTTTGATTTTCGGATCTGGGTTGCACTTGATTGTTCAAGATGAGGCTCATGTAGTTAGTGACAAAGCTTGATTTTCCGGTGGCGGCTTTGAGCTTTGGGTGTGATTTGGTTGTCGACGGCGGCGACTTTGAGCTTTGGGTGTGATTTTGTTGTGCCGTCGGCGGCTGAGGAGATGGATATTCAGTATTGTGATGCCCCCAAAATTAGGTATACGTCACCCATCTTGGGTCGCCACATACATGGTACAGAATTTAAATACAACTTACTAATATAAGCATAGGTATACAATACGACATAAAGCTGTGAGTTTGAATACAAATATTGTCTACTAGATATTATACAAACTCAAAAGGAGTCCTCATTACAATTATTATCACACTATTTCACGAGAATAGTGAGGACTACTAATGCTATCCTACGGACCATTACTCCGTTCCCCAGGCTCGTCCGGCTTATATTCTCATTTCAAGAAGAATAAAGTGAAAGAAAGGGTGAGCTCAACTAGCCCGAAGAAGAAATATTATAACTAAGATAAAGCGAGAATAAATTATCAATAGTCTTCAACAATGTTAAAGCGATAAAATACAATAGACAACCGGTTTAAGCTGCACAATGAATATGCTGATCCATTAAAAGAGTCAAGTAGAAAATAAAGTCTACTATCTTTTAGGTTTTAAAGGTTTTCATCAATTTTTATTACTAAGACTCGGTTTAATGAATAAACCACAATATATAATCATCCTGTACCACGGTCAAGGATTTTCATCAAATTATCAATGGTCATGACTATACTAGAATCACCCCCGGTCATAATCATACCAAAAACTATCCATTCTTTGCATTACTGAGCCCGGCGAGGACTTTTGTCACATCATTTATAACAAGCCGTGATTATCTTAGAATGATCCCTCGGTCATAATCATACTAAGTTCATCTATGCACGTAAGCCAAAGATAACATAATATAACATGAGGATGATGACAATGACATAATAATTCAATAAAACAAGTTCACGAATTAATTTATTAGGGAACTAATAACGCCCAAATTGTCAACACGATGATCTTTGCTTTATAGAGTAAAATTCAAGAATGCTCGGAAGAATATTTCCATGAAAGATCTTTGGATGAAACGAAATATCAAGAATATTCTACTAATTTCATGGAGTATAGAAGTCAAAGTTTTAACCATTTGGGTATAATAAAGAATGGAATAACAAAGGAAATCACCATGCATGCGGTACTTCACATAGATAAAGTTATTCCAACAGAATAATAATAATGAGAACGAGTCGGGTGAAATTACACCGAAGCGGGATATTCAACGAGAATAATAAAGCGGAATCGATCAGGTGTAAAACACATGATAGGATATTCCAGCGAGAATGATAAAAAGCGGAAATTGGTCCGGTGTAAAAACATGAGCGAGGATATTTCAGCGAGAATGATAAAGGCGGAACCGGTCGATGTAAAACACATGCATGTGATGTTCCAACAAAATGATAAAAGCGGAACGGTGGGTGTAAAACACATGCATGAGGATGTTCCAGCAGAATAATAATAAAGACGGAATAATATAAGGATTTCACCAAGTATAGAGTTCAGCGTATACGAGTTATTCAACAAAATAAATAAGAATGGAATAACATAAGGATTTCACCAAGTATAAGGTATGCATTATCTTTGGTTATTCCAATAGAATAATAAAGAATGGAATAATGAAGTTCTCTTCGTGAATAAGAAAGAATAACACCCACTTACGAATTACAACAAATAATATCCCTTACCTTAGAAGAACTGAATATTGGAAAAGTGAAGTAGCGAGAATACTTTTTTCTTCTTTCTCTATAGTTTCTCTCTACAGAGTTTGATGAATTCGTAAGAAATAATGAAGGAATGAGCTTTCTATTTATAGAAAAAGCGAGGGTGGCTTTTGGTCTTAACGAAGGGTCAAAATGACTCTTGGTAATATTGAAGAGACAACTACTATTTGCGAAGGGTAATTAACCCTTGGAACAATAGAAAAGCGAGTTAACTCTTGGTAATATTGAAGGGACAACTACTATTTGCGAAGGGTAATTACTATTGGCGAAGGTAATTACTATTGGCGAAGGTAATTACTATTGAAGAAGGTAATTACTATTGGCGAAGGTAAATACTATTGATGAAGGTAAATACTATTGTGAAGGTAAATACTTATTGACGAAGGTAATTACTATTCACAAAGGTAATTACTTATTGATGAAGAGACTCTTAGATGATGACATATGGGCCCCCCATAAAATAATCAAACTTACCACAAACGTCTCATAATGCAGGACTCTTTATATACATCGAGGATTGAATAAATTTTACCATAAATCATTTTATTTTTAATCAACACATATTTAATCTTTCAACAATTATTAATCATTTATAACTTGTCGTCTCAATTAATAATATAACATATTATCTGAGGATAATCTTTGTGACAATAATTGAATCAATAATATAAGAGATATGATGCAAAGAATTATCGTGAGTAATAATTGAGTATAGCTAAGTGACTTCTCACGTAAGCATCAATAATCAATCTGTGTGTACTTCTTGCAACCACAGCGTATTCTTTGTACTTTTACTAGGGTAGTTCAGCGGTTTTAACGGTAACACCTCTGTAGTTATTTTTATAGAAACATAATTTTGTCATTTTCTAACTACGACAATACTTCCGTTGTGGGGTCCACCATTGATTGAGCCATCGTCACGAATATTCCCAGGAAAAAAAGAATATTCCCACCAAACGAATATTTTATAACAACTTGCTTACTTTGCAAAATTTATAAATATTACCCACAACTATAACATTATATCAAATTTATTCCATAATATTCAAAAATAATATTTATAGAAAATTCATCTTTATTTATAAAATTTGGGGTCTTACAACCTCCCCCTTCTTATGAAATTTAGCCCTCGAAATTAGAATGCATATACGATATGATAAAGAGGTGAGGATACCTTGAATACCTTTATCGTTAAAATATTAAATTCATCTTCGCAATCGCATGAAGATATTCATTAACAATTCATCTTTGCCTTACAAAGCTAAAGATATACAATTGTAAAACCAATAATCTTTGAGACGCGACTTAATAGTATCACGACCACGAATTATCCATGCACTTCTTGGCCAAGGATATTCGTGTTTTCAATCTGATCATGATTATCCGAATAATCCTTGGTCATAATCATACCAAGTCTATCAATACACTACTGACCAAAGATGACTTTTACCACATCCATGAATTAATATTTCATTCTTTGAGACTCATTTCAATAATTAATCCATATCATCGAATCATCCCCGCACTACGAGCCGAGAATATTCATTAGTATCACGACCACGAATTATCCATGCACTACGGCCAAAGATAATCGTGTATTCATTAGTATCACGACCACAAATTATCCATGCACTACGACCAAAGATAATCGTGTATTCATTAGTATCACAACCACAAATTATCCATGCACTACGGCCAAAGATAATCGTGTATTCATTAGTATCACGACCACAAATTATCCATGCACTACGGCCAAAGATAATCGTGTATTCATTAGTATCACGACCACAAATTATCCATGCACTACGACGAAGATAATCGTGTTTTCAATTACGATTATGATTATACCAAGAACAATCCACGGTCATAATCATACCAAGTCCATCTATGCACTACTGAGCCATGAGATGACTTTCAACATAATATAAACATGAGGATAATGATATAAAGAATCAATCAAATGAGATAAAGGATAAATATTAAACATTTATAATATAATTTATCTAGGATTCAAGAATATCCCCATGTTATCAATCACTTAATAATCTCATAATCTAATATCATTAATATTATAACAATATTTTAATCACTTCTTAAATTTATAAACAATTTATCTCAATTGTTTATGTTTTACCATATAATGCATTTAATCATTCAAAATGCCATACTCACTCGATATCATCACCAATTATCAAATCCTCATCAAAAAAATATGCATATACTCTATATAGGATTCTACAGCCATAAAATCCTATTTTCAACTTTGTTACTTCACATAACATATTTAACTCATATGTTAAGTAACTAAACTATTTTCATGAAAATACCAAATCGGTCCCAAAAATATTTCTTTTCTAGGATTTAGCATAATATAGTCCCATAATGAAAATATATTTTTCTCGGAATTTTTAAAATTCATTTACTATTTTTCAAAAATCAATTTCTAATTAATTCCTTAAGAAATTTGCTACCTCAAGTTTAACTCCAGAAATTCCCAAATCTTGGCAGGACCTTACACATGTTAATGTGAGCCTCCAGTTTAAATTTCATGGTCATCGAAGTTATAGAACTCCAGTTATAACATTTTTCGTCAAAAAAACCTAAATATTGAAATGGTCATAACTTGTTCATTTTAAGTCAGAATGAGCTCATTTTTGCACACGATGTTCTTTATACCATATACTTTTATGTCCCAAAAGGCCTGAATTTTTCTCACTAATTAAGTGGTAAAACAGGCCTTACAAAAACGTGGCAGTGACTTTTTGGACATTTTGAAGTTTTGACTCCTTTGCTAAAATCAGTCCACACGAAAATCTACAACACCTTTTTCATTGATTCCACTTGGATTAGTTAGGTAACTCATAGATCTAACTCTAGGACTTGACCACACTCAAAAATTCAAAATATAATAGGAGATTTGGTCAATTGAATTTCATGATACATTTTTCACCAAAATCGGTTTTTAACTCCTTGTGATTTTTTAAGAAACTTTCATATTTTCACATACTAACCAACATAACTCATCATAACACTTACTAATACCACGTATACCCATGATTTTCATTAGTCCAATGCTTTTATTATGACTTTCATCATAAACCACGTAAACTGTTCATTTTAGTTGAAGAAATATTTGAGGGTTTAAGAAATGGGTTTTGTACTGGGGTCAATACAAAATTCGATTTCACGCTCTAGTGTAGGCTAGGAAATCTTCAAGAATACGTCAAGAAATTTATTAATGATAGAAATATCATTCAAAACTGCTACTCTTATCCAAGACTTGGATAGTACGTCACATTGATACCAACTGTGACTTCTATCCCTTAACCTAGATAGCACCTCACAATGATACCTATAAACTTGCCATCTTCATTCACGATGTCGCCTCTGAGAAAGTCTGGCCGGTGCATTCCACACAAGGAAGTCAACAACGAAAGGTTCGGGGCTCTTTACTTATGGCTTAATATGACAATAATTGACTTTAGTAGTTTGGTTACTTGAATTCGCACAACAAGTTGGTTATAAATATAAAAGCTAACAACCTTACGAAAAGCATGATGAGTAGTTAACCAATTGATTCCTAAAATCACATCAAAGGCAAATATTTTCAAAAAGATAAGATCGACAGGTAATGTGAAAATGTTTATTTGAATCAAACAAGATTTAAAATAGTAAGCGGTACTTGAGGTCTCCTACTAACGAAGTTTCAACTAATGAGTCAAAGTTTAACTTCTTGAGTCAAATTTAAGCGTTGAACACAACTAGGTGAAATAAAAGAGTGGGTAGAATCTGGTATCTAACACGGTAAAGACTTGTGAAGAGCTTATGATTAACTTACTGTGATAATTTTATTGGGTTCCTCGTCACGAGAAAAAAAACGCTCTCTCTTAAACTCTAGGCTTTGGTTTATGCAGGAATGACCTTTGGTGCCTCCATCCTAGTTGAATTTATCTTGATGCGACAAAATCGAGCTAAGTGACCTTCTCTTCCACAATTATAACATGCTTTGAATGGCATGGTAGCGATTCGGATGATGTGTCCCTCCTCGCATTTGAAGCATATGATAGGTGGTCTTTCTCCTTCCTTAACAAGCGGGTCTTTGGTCTTGACGTCTTTCCATCATTGTTGAATCTCTTTTCTTGAAATGTCCATTCTTATTGCTTTGACTCACGATTACCACATAGAAGTGGTTACCATATCCGCCCGTTGATTCCCTCCACGCTTGTTGTCACCGCTTTGATGACTACTCTCCTTTGGTATTATAATTTTGCATTTTGCTCTCTTTTAGTTGCGTTGACTCGTTATCGCGGCTCCACTAAGCGAGCCCTATTTACAACATCTGAATACAAACACGGTTTATGAGAAATAAGATGTTGGCGTATCTCGACTTCAAACCTCTTAAAAACATTAGCGCCATTCTCTTCATTATCCACCAAGTGGGACTTGAAATCGTGATAACTCGCAAATTTTACCTCGTATTGCGACACGGTCATATTGTTTTGTTCCAACTTGATAAACTCCACCTCCTTCATGTATGGCGAATACTTTCGGGAAAGTATTTGTCGTTGAAAGCGACTCTGGAACTTCTCCCAAGATATCTTGATCTGATGAGTCGAGTACGTTTCCGATTCCCACCGATGAATCGCCTCTCCGTATGACATAAAAAGCGGCAAAGGGAACCTTTTGCTCCTCGGAGCATCCCAAGACATCAAATATCTTGGTAATCTACTTTATCCATGCTTCCGCCGAAGTGGTTTTGGCTCTCCTTAAACTCCGGTGGTCCCCGGCTCCTTGAATTGTTTAGCGGTGATCCTTGAGAGTTTTCCGTGTTTCCACCTACGTTTTGGATGCGAAGTCGCTTTACGCGATGTTGCA
This sequence comes from Panax quinquefolius, assembly GCA_020205615.1. NCBI lineage: Eukaryota > Viridiplantae > Streptophyta > Magnoliopsida > Apiales > Araliaceae > Panax > Panax quinquefolius. The sequence goes on from CM035153.1 coordinate 17,193,571, forward strand.
TGAATTCTAAAACCTCTTAAACATACCGTCGATAAATCGATTGATCGGTGTTATTGTTTACAGGATGATTATCGCCATCTGTTGCACATTGTATCGATTATTGATCGTGGAAAATCAACGGTCTCACGTGCTCCATTTCTTTATTCTCAACATTCTCGAATGCCATTTTCAAACAACGCCACAAAATAAGAGTTAATTGACATGCAACATATTATCACTATACTCGTGAGCCAATCAAATACCAAATAAACTTAGGTAGGTCATACTAGCGAAGGAATTCCCTATCTCTCCCCTCCTAGTTCTAGTCTCACATCTTAGCGGGATCATATCCTAAGCTCGATACCTGTTGTGGCGCCCCAAAATTAGGTATCGTCACCCATCTTGGGTCGCCACATACATGATGTAATTTAAATACAACTTACTAATATAAGCGTAGGTGTACAATACGACATAAAGCGTGAGTTTGAATACAAATATTGTCTACTAGATATTATACAAACTTAAAAGGAGTCCTCATTACAATTATTATCACACTATTTCACGAGAATAGTGAGGACTACTAATGCTTATCCTCCGGACCATTACTCCGTTCCCAGGCTCGTCCATTTATATTCTCATTTCTGAAGAGAAACGGTGAAAGAAAGGGTGAGCTCAACTAGCCCGAAGAAGAAATATTATAACTAAGATAAAGTAGAATAAATTATCAATAGTCTTCAACAATGTTAAAGCGATAAAATACAATAGACAACCGGGTTTAGCTCATGGTGAATATCTAATCCATTAAAAGAGTCAAGTAGAAAATAAAGTCTACTATCTTTTAGGTTTTAAAAGGTTTTCATCAATTTTTATTACTAAGACTCGGTTTAATGAATAAACCACAATATCTAATCATCCACTGTACCACGGTCGAGGATTTTCATCAAATTATCAATGGTGCGTGACTATCTTGAATCACCCCGGTCATAATCATACCAAAAACTATCCATCATTTGCATTACAGTGCCCTTTGAGGACTTTTGTCACATCATTTATAACAAGCCGTGATTATATCGAATGATCCTGGTCATAATCATACTAAGTTCATCTATGCACGTAAGCGAAAGATAACATAATATAACATGAGGATGATGACAATGACATAATAATTCAATAAAACAAGTTCACGAATTAATTTATTAGGGAACTAATAACGTCCAAATTGTCAACACGATCTTGCTTTGTAGAGTAAAATTCAAGAATGCTCGGAAGAATATTTCCATGAAAAGATCTTTGGATGAAACGCAAATATCAAGAATATTCTACTAATTTCATGGAGTATAGAAGTCAAAGTTTTAACCAATTTGGGTATAATAAAGAATGGAATAACAAAGGAAATCACCGTACATGCGGATTGCCGCATAGATGGTTATTCAATAGAATAATAATAACGAGAACCGGTCGAGGTGAAATTCACACTAACGAGGATGTTCAACAGAATAATAATAAAAAGAGCGGAACCGGATCCGGTGTAAAACACATGCATACATGATATTCCAGCGAGAATGATAAAAAGGCGGAACCGGTCCGGTGTAAAACACATGCAGACAGGATGTTCCAACAAAATGATAAAAAGCGGAACCAGTCGGTGTAAAACACACCACGAACGAGGATGTTCAGCGAGAATAATAATAAAAGAGAGAATAATATAAGGATTTCACCAAGTATAGGGAATCCGGCGTATCTGAGTTATTCAATGAATAAATAAGAATGGAATAACATAAGGATTTCACCAAGTATAGGGTATGCCAGCATATCTGAGTTATTCCAATAGAATAATAAAGAATGGAATAATGTGAAGTTCTCTTCGTGAATAAGAAAGAATAACACCCCTTACAGGTACAACAAATAATATCCCTTACCTTAGAAGAACTGAATATTGGAAAAAGTGAAGTAGCGAGAATACTTTTCTTCTTTCTCTCTATAGTTTCTCTCTCTAGAGTTTCAATGAATTAAGTAAGAAATAATGAAGGAATGAGCTTTCTATTTATAGAAAAACTAAGGGTGGCTCTTGGTCTATGAAGGGTCAAAATGACTCTTGGTAATATTGAAGAGACAACTACTATTTCTTGAAGGGTAATTAACCCTTGGAACACCGAAGAGGCAGTTAACTCTTGGTAATATTGAAGGGACAACTACTATTTACGAAGGGGTAATTATTATTGAAGAAGGTAATTACTATTGATGACGGTAAATACTATTGATGAAGGTAAATACTATTGTGAAGGTAAATACTATTGACGAAGGTAATTCTTTATTCACAAAGGTAATTACTATTGATGAAGAGACTCTTAGATGATGACATATGGGCCCCCATAAAATAATCAAACTTACCACAAACGTCTCATAATGAGACTCTTTATATACATCAAGGATTGAATAAATATTACCACAAATCATTTTATTTTTAATCAACACATATTTAATCTTTCAACAATTATTAATCATTTATAACTTGTCGTCTCAATTAATAATATAACATATTATCTGAGATGATCTTTGTGACAATAATTGAATCAATAATATAAGAGATATGATGCAAACAATTATTGTAGCAATAATTGAGTATAGCTAAGTGACTTCTCACGTAAGCATCGATAATCAATCTAGTGTCTTCTTATACGACGAACCAGCGTACATTGTATTTTTTACTAGGGTAGTTCAACGTTTTAACGGTAACACCTCTGTAGTTATTTTTATAGAAAGATAATTTTGTGGTTTTTAACTACGACAATACTTCCGTTAATGGGGTCCACCATTGATTGAGCCGTCGTCTGAATATTCCCAAACAAAAAGAATATTCTCCGACCAAACGAATATTTTATAACTTGCTTACTTTGCAAAATTTATAAATATTACCCACAACTATAACATTATATCAAATTTATTCCATAATATTCAAAAATAATATTTATAGAAAATTCATCTTTATTTATAAAAGCTGGGGTCTTACAAGTATATACTGTAAGAGAGGGAGGAGAGAGGCAAGGGAGATGGGTATTCAATATATACTATTTAAAACTTATTTCAATTTGGACTTTTAGTGTTGTTTCGATATTTGTTTATCTGATGATTTTTGTTTCTTGTGCTGTTATTGATTTGGTCTTGTGTTATTGATTTGGTTTTGGTGTTTTTTTGTTGCGAAATCTTGTGATTTGGTTTTGGCTTGATTCAGTATCTTTGTTTGTTTGTTTAATATAAAGTGATTCGACAATTATGCCCCTTAATGTATAATAAATGTTTAATTAAAAATTAAAATACTCTTTTCTTTTACACATCAGCTTAACTATGACCCACCCAAACGGTCACGTCAGCAATTTCTGACGTGGCAGACCCAATTGAATGGAAGTGGAAAAAAATTAATAGTTCAATCATCTAATTGACAAAATTGAAAGGTGGATCATCGAAGTGGAATATGGTCCATAGTTTAGAGTAGTAATTTATATTTAAGCCAAATGAGAATACGGCTGAAGGTGGAGGAATTATTATTCAGATAAGTTGTTCAATTCAATTAAGTTATTTATACCAATGTGATCATATAACAAGTAAAAAGTATTGAATTCAATAACAATAAAAGAGTGCATCACTTAAAAAGGTAAAACTCTATTCTACTTTTAGCTTCTAAATATTGTGGGTATCATATAGACAAAAGAATTAATTCAAGTAAAGAACCTGAAGGTGGGATTCTAAATGCACATATTATAATCTAAATATTATATGCCTATATATGTATATATGAATGTGTGAAATTATTTTGTCAGGCATATATTAAGTAGTCAGGCGGTGGGTGTATTTAGTATGCATGTGGAAATTATAAAGTATATATAATATTATTCTAATAATAATAATAATAATAATAATATAAGTCTTGAAAAAGAAGAAGAAATTAGTAATTGATAATTTAGTGCATAAATTATTAATTTATTTTATTAATTTGTGTATTTAGTTTGAATGGAGAGGATTTACGGAGTTACATTTAGAATATAATTTTGAGTATTTTATTGCTTAATTCAGGTACGAATTTCGTACTCCACTATTTTGATTATTGTTGCATTCTTTATATCTCGTCATTCATTTTATTTTTCTTATAATTTTATTGGCACTAAAATATAAATTTGACCTTTGATACTTTGGCTTTATTTCATAATTTGAACTCATTTCTTTCTATTACAATTTGTACATATTCTATAATTTTTCAGCAATACTCTTGTGAAATTTAATTAGTTCATTTTGTTACTCGTTTCGATTTTGTTATTATTTCATATAATTGTTTCTTGTGAAATTCATATAATAGTTTTATTTTGGAGTTGATACATTAGACTCATATTTGTATTCTTTGAATTAGGTTATCATGTCTAGTATTTATTTTGATATTTGTAGAGTGGTATATGTTGTTACCTTCTTTTGGAGATTATGATTTGATTTGCTTCAACATATACATATAGAACCCTTTTTGTTGGTATTGTGTGGCATGTGTTGTGACATTGTATCTTTGTTAGAATATATCGTAGGGTATACCTGAGCTATAACCACCTGTGGAGGTACCACATGCATGTCCTCTAGGCACCGAGGCATGACACTTTCCGTGGCGGTGTGATTAGTCCATGACGTCTCCGTTTGGACTCCGGAGGAAGTGGGCCATTTGGTGTTTTGTTGTGGGAGGCGTATGAGTTGATCTTAATTTTCTGTTCTGCGGATTGGTGATGTTGTGCCAAACACACCTATCCGATTTGCACACATTTGGATTCATGATCCAATGTATGATTTGCCTGTGTGACATTATTTTTGACTTGCTTGTGTGGTAATGTATATTTCTGAGCTCAATCGGTATGAAATAACACCCAACCATTTGATTCGGCCTATTTTTCATTGTATTAGTTTTGTTTGTTTCTGTTCAATTCAATTAATTGAGTTAGTTATTTCAGTTCATTATTTATTTACTCTTCTGTTTGTTTCGTTAATTCTGTTGATTCAGATATATTTTATTCAGATCTTTGGAGATTATATTTTCGTCGGTATTTAAGTTTGAGGCTTTGTTCAGTATTTTTATTTTAGTTGATTTCGTATATCAGTTGTATATCTATATCCGTACTGAGCATTTGACTCATGTTGTATTTTTCTTCCGGCAGGTTTGCAGGGGTGATTCAGGGCTAGGGTGATGAGAGAGTTGCCTTCGATCATCTAGGTTTATTTGATTTTAGGTTTTGATTATTCTGTTTGCCTTTGGAGAATTGTATTCAGTTCATCATAGATGGTTTGTCATTATTAGATATTTGAAATTATTAATGCTCTATTATTTATTTTGAGGAGCGGGGTGTTACAGTTCTCCTTAACTCATGACCAACCAAAAAAACTCGGTTGACTCAACCAACTATTTTGATTGTTCTCCTTGTTATATACTAGTATGGTAGTCCGTGCGAAGCATAAGCCGCATTTAAATGAGATTTTAAATTTTTATTAAAAATTAATAAACATTTTAAAACTATTTTAGATTAAAATTTCATATGTTAATATAAATTTTTAATTATTTTTCTTAAAGAATTATAAAAAAATAATAATTAAATTTTGATAATAATTGTTAATTTCAAGTTATATAATATCAAACTATTATTAGAATTACATTTTATTACACAATACATTTTATACTAATTGATACCTAATAAATGGATAATTAAAATCACTTTTTAAGTAAAAAAATGTGCAATATATGTTTATTTAGTTATTTGTTATGACATGTATTCCTGTAACTCTATTTGAAAAATTAAAATTAAATTGCGAGTGATATATGATTAAATTATAGTTATAAATATATTTGAAACTCCAATAATAATCTAAAAGGGGGTTGAATAAATTATTACCGTTTAAAAGCTTATTTTAGGCCCTTTTGAATTTTTAGTAAATTAATTTGCAATGTCATAAATTAATATGCAAGATGGTAAAAATTCAATCACACAATGCACATATATTTACCTGGTTCACAACATATATCCTAGTTATGTTGTTACGTCTAGTCTCAAGCTCCTCTCTGGGATTTGAGATCATATTACTCCCAATAATAAATACTCCTTTAACATGCAGTTACAAATTTTTAAAGATAAACTTATAACTATACACAACTAACTATCATGGACAACAAGCTCCCTACTTATTCCTCAAATTTAGTTGTACCTTTTCTTTGAGTTTAGTTATATTCTAAGATCTGGTCTTGAAACAACAGATTCTTCCTCACCTCACAAGTACACTAGAGACTCAACTCTCACCTGACCTATCTAAGACTCTGGTCTTGGTTAAAGAATTACTCGTCTTTCTCACATGTGCATAAATTAAACTAACTTTACCATTTTATCATTTTTACAAAAGTTTGATAGAAATATACTTCTAAGATAAGCAGATAAAGTTTAGTACAAATATACAATTTTAACTAATTTTTATATGTTGATGCTTCTCAAATAAGCATATAATTGTTAAAGATCAGAGATTTATAAAAGTACAAGAACTTTATATTTGTAGGAAATATGCTTGTGTAAGCAAATATAAATTCAAGCTCAATTATAAAAGTTTATGTAACTTTTATATTTTGTATGAAAAAGGTGCTTCGACTTACGAAAAGCGGATATATAACTTAATTGATTTATAAATATTTTTTTATAAATAAAGAATGTGTTTCTATGTAAAAGCAGATATAACTTTGAGTCCATATATAAAAGTTTAATTAATTTTTATAGAAAGTGATATGCTTCTTTTTAAGCAGATATAATCATTGAAGTTTATGATATAAAAGTTTAAGTAACTTTTATATTATGCAACAAGTATTTTATGAATAAATGAATTTATGTTCAAAATACTTGTGATGACAGTTTAATCAATTCAATATTACTTGATATATCAAATAAATTCGTTTCACTCAAAGATATATATATTTTGTATATTTGATTTAGGTTGTGAAAATTTGGCCACTTAGAATTTCAAATACCATCCACATAATATTATTTGTTAAGAAATATCTTTGAATATCGGTATCTAAATCTTGACTTTTTATATGATATTGATAGATGAAATATAGATATATATAGATGTGTATAACAGTTTATATTTATATTCGAATATATATATATATATATATATATATATATATATATATATATAAACAAGTATGAGATAATACAAGTAAAACAATTCAATAACTTATTGGAGAATGTAGGTAAGGAGAGTCAACTTTTCTTAAATTGTGAATCGGTGATGAAAAATGAAGAAACCCCTTCCTATTTATATAATTTTGAAGTTAAGGGTAAAAAGGTCTTTTGACATTTAATTTAAAAGCCAACGATTTGGATGCATTTTAAAATAAATGGATCGCTCAGATGAAACTAGGCACACGGATTAGCACATATACATTTGAAAATTTAAATATTTTAGTCCACGTAGAAATGTAAGCTACCAATTACATTGAACCAAACACATGCTTTATTCAAATACTCAGTATTACCTGCCAGCCTTGGGTAAGACGCAAAGGCTTCAAGCCTTAGGTGCTGTTTGTTTACATCTTATTATCTCTTAATGGACTGTCTCTTACCATTTAAGATATGATCTTTCATTGTTTATTTTTTTGTTTCTACTCGAACGCATCTTAATCAAGAAGGCGGAAAATAAAATCTTAATAATTAAGAGGTGCACTGTTAATGAAATTTTTTGATAATTTTTTTATATAAATATATTCAACAATATTATGCACTCATTTTTATTAAATTGAATATTTAAATTATTAAATAAAATTTTACCCTTTAAAATGATAAAATAGTGTCATTAAATGACAACTTACTTTTTAGTTATCAAATAATTTTTTAGATTCAGACCTCATAACCATTCAGATGATCTAATTTATTAAGACATCATACTCATTCAGATCTTAATTCTCAAATTTATCAAACACAACCTTAGTTTATACTCATTTCACATGGGCACTTGGATGAAACAAAGGATTTGTATCAAGTATATTTTGCAGCACATGGGTTAAATCATTTCAAGTTCACATGCCACATACCACACATAAAATATTTTGTAATTTCTTTTTTCCCCTAAAAAAATCTTTTAAAGATTTAGTTTTGAAAATCATTTTGAAAAGAAATATGAATTTTTCTTGCCTTTGAAAATTTATTTTATGAATTAATTTATTTCACACTTTATATTAGATTATCAAGATTAAGAAAAATAATTTCAATTAAAAAATATTTTGATCAAGATAAATAAAATTATTTTAATATTTTAATCGTATGGAAAAGATTTTATCTATTTTGACTAATTTACTTAATTTGTTATCATCAAAATAAATTAAACAGTTTGGAGACCTATCAATGTTCATGATTAAATATATCTTATGGTGGATAGTTTGATTAAAATAAGAGTTTATAGGTATATCTTTAATGATTACAATTAGGATAATGATTGAGGTGTTTAGACGTAATCTTAATTCATTCCAACAAATTTCGACATAATTGTTAAATATTTTAAAAATAAAAAATAATTATTGATCGAGTAAACTCATAATCAACTAAAATCGTAACTTAGTAACATGACCCATTTAGCTTAGCCAATAATTCATCATTACTCTAATTATATATAGTATAAATGTATAGATTTGATATAAAAATTTGAGACCCCAAAATTATCCTTTATCAATTAAGATTTTTAAAGACTTTTTAAGTGATAGACTTTTGTAGAGTTTATGAATTTTAATAACTTTTAAAGACTTTTTTAAAATAACTTTTATAGACTTTATGAAATAAGTGATAGACTTTAATAGACTTTTTACCAAAATTTTAATAGACTTTTGTATACTTTTAATATATCTTGTAGCTTATATTAATTGTTAATTAGCCCTTGTGTACATCCTCTCACTCTTTTTTCACGTACTACAGGAAATCTCATCATTTCATTAAATTATTGTGGCATGAGATTTTTTATATGTTGAAAACATTCATATTATTCTAAATTTGGTTACTCGAATACGAATAAAACTTTAGAAACTACAGACGACGCAACACAAAAATTAAGCTTCTTTTTCATTGAACTATATATACTATATATGCGTACGATTTTTTAGTAGGAATATCAAATTCTATCTTTCACAAAATAATATGACAATGAAAATCTATATGATCGCAAAACTTCATACATGTGAATAAATTGCCACCAAGTTATAAAACATTTACCAAAGAGATTTTTAGTCGTCTGTAAGCCACAGGCAAAATTGCCAAAGAGATTTTATTTTTCTTAAAATTATTAATAGTTGTTAGTGAACCAAAATTGACCGTTCAAAAAATAATTATGCGACCTTTTAATTTATTTATGATGCTAAAAATTAATTAATTAAAATGCTATGTAACAAATTTTTTTAACATCAATCGTTATCATCTTTTAACTATTTTTTTTAATTTTGATGAGTTTTAGAATTTATCAATATTCGTAAATATCATATACTATATCTATATACTATATATATATATATATATAATATAATATAATATTAAAAATCAAAATTTATTGTTTGATTTTTCAAGGTCATAACTTGAGATATTCCTATAATAAAAGTTTGTGTAATTTATCTAATTTTTAATAAATTTAGTAAAAAAATATATAAACGATTTATAATTTTAATAATTATATTTTCTAAGATTAGATTAATTTATATTCATTTTAAATTATAATTTTATCAGAGAGTTTTGCGACTTGAATTTACCATAAAATCTCTCTGCAATTTTTTTATCGGCGATTTGAATTTCTACCTTTGTTTTTAATATTTGAAAGTCTTTAGAGATGAGGTCAAACTTTGGGTATGGGTTGATAGTTATAACTTTTCTTCTCAAGTCTGTCAAACTCTACCATTTGATAGAAATCTGAAAAATCAATGACTTTTTGAATACCAAATTTGTGACGCTCCCAAAATAGGTATACATCACCTATTCTGAGTCGTCAGATACATGGTACAAAATTCAGATACAAACTTAAATATCTGACATGAAATTTGTAAGTTTTAATACAATCATTGTCTTCTTACAGGCCAGTATACAAACTTAAAATAAGTCCTCAATACATTTATTATCACACTTTATTTCACGGAATAGTGAGGACTACTAATACTATCATCACGGACCGTCACTCAGGTTCCCCGACTCGTCCAACTATATTTTCATTTCAAAGAAGAAAACGGTGAAAGAAAGGGTGAGCTCAACTAGCCCAGTAAGAAATATTATGACTAAGATAATGCAGGATAAATTATCATTATCCTTCAACAATGTTAAATTGATAAAATACAATAAACATCAAGCAAGCAAGAATTTATAATTAACTAACTCGTGCTAACTTCGTTCGGGTCACTCGCTTTTTGAGAAGTCACGAAAAACGCTCTTCTTGAAACCACTGACTTTGTTTTGTCCGTATCCGCCTTTGGTGCCTCCATCCTAGCGGAACTTGTCTTCGGTGAACGACAAAATCGGGCTAGGTGACCTTCTCTTCCACAATTATAACATGCTTTGGACGGCATCACGCAGTTTGGACTGATGTGTCCCTCCCCTCCGCATTTGAAACATATGATAGGTGCTCGTTCTCCTTCCTTAACAACGGATGCTGATGCTGACGTCTTTTCATCATTGTTGAATCTCCTCTTCTTGAAATGTCCATTCTTATTGTTTTGACCAAGGTTACTGTAAGACCCCGAAATTTTTTTAAATAAAAAGAAATTTTCTTTATTTATTATTTTGAAATAGTAAGGGTTGATTTGATTAATGTGGATAGTTAAGGGTTAAATACGCAAATATTTCAAAATAAGCAAGTGGTTATAAAATATTCATTTTTATTCGGGGAATATTCGTTTGGTCGTGGAATATTAAATCTTTGTCGGGGAATATTAAATGCAATGCAAGCGTGACCCATGTGTGGGCCCCATAACTGAAAAGCGATTGGATGAGGAAAAGCGACAAATATAAGTTGTTTAAAAATAACGGCGTAATTATTACCAGATTAATCTTTGTTGGAATACCCGGTGGTTAAAATACACTAATACGCGTTGTTAAAGCAAGTAGACACGGTATTGCATCAATTATTGATCCTTACGTGAAGGCACTACTCAATAATTATTCTGATAATTATTATTCGATATTTTATTTTATTGATTCAATAATTGTTGCGTTGGTATTTTATATTATTGTTGTTTCAATAATTGTCATCGCATGATATTTTCCATTATCGGATCAATAATTCATATTATTTGAATAATATTATTAGATAACATTATTGGCAATGTCCGGAAAGTTACATCTAAGGAGAGGTTTGGTCACCTAATTAATGGCGGCGATGAGGAGAGATCCTTATTGAAAGCCCCCTTTTTCTGGAGCCGCTTGGTTGTCATAATTGTGATTACGTAATATTATTTGGGAATAATTAATTATTGATTTATATGATAAGAAAATATTTATTTGATATGGATATAAATGATGGATTTATTTATTATATGTGGTTATAATTGAAGGATTTAATGTTGAGGTGTTTTATCGGTATTTTTGCCGGAATGGAGGTATTAAAAATCAAATCATATATTTTACGACATATTATTGCGTGAGTTATAATTTTTTAATCGTGAGTTGGATCGTTTGCGATTTTTGGTTATGTTATACATATATAAGTTGAGTATATGTCTACAAATTTTGAACCGTTAAAATGAGCGAATGATTTGTTATAAATTTTAAGAGGTGTTTGATTAGGAAAGTAGGGTTATAATTGATTTTGGTGGAAAATTCTAGAATTGAGTGGGCCCCACTTGTGGTTGGTGAAAAAATGTGCTGAATTTTATTTCAAATGTGGTGGGTGGCAATAGTAGCGGAGTAAAAGCCATCAGTGAGGTCAAGTGCTGCTTGGTAAGACTAACATTTTCCTATAAATAGAGGGCTAAGTTAGAATTGAAAATCACACCGAAACAAAGTTTTTCTCTCTTTCTCTCTATATTATTGGCGTATTTTGTGAGTATTTAGATACTTTGAGAGTCTACATTCAAGACAAGTTTCATTCAAAGACATCACTTCCGACCTTTCATTAGAAATCTTGATTCTTTGAGGTAAGGGATATTATTTTTTTTCGTAATGATATTATTTCTTCAATATCATTATGTTGAAATGTTGATCTGAAGTTTTATCAAATTTGGAACTTTTTCATGTCTGAGAGTTACTATTCATGGTTTACTATTCATGAGTTACTATTCACGAGTTACTATTTATGAGTTCTTATTCACGAGTTACTATTCACGAGTACTATTAATGAAGCGTGAAGATGTTTTTGTGGAATTTCTATCTTTTTGTGTCTGGAGTTACTATTCACGATATGACAAGACTATTCACGATATCTGATACTATTCATAGAAAAAAAAATTTCTTCTTTTCGTCCAAAACATCTATTCGGATACTAACTCGATTGTATCCATGTTTTGATCATTCTTGAGTTTTACACCACTATGATTATTTTTTGAGGTATTTTTGGACGTGGATAAAACCAAGTACGAATCCTTAATCCTTAATCCTTGTCATTTTGTTTCCTTTGGATTCGTTTTTTTAAAAATATTTTTCATCATCCTCGGTCTTAAATGATGATATTATTGAATATCTTTGGCTGTGGTGCAAAAGATGAATGATTCTGAAGAATATCTTTGGCACATGTAGTAAAAAGATGAGCAGTGTTGAGATGAACATGACCAACTGATGAATATCTTTGGCCTGTAGTGCAAAGATGAATATTTGATTCCAGATGTTTATGGATTGATGTTACAGGGATAAAAGATAGACGATGAACTTTTAAATTCATACATAGAAGATAGTAGCTTGCATTCTCTACTTAACTCTTCTAATGAATTATTATTTCCGCTGCGAATATTGATTTAAAAATTTGTTGTCTATTGTATTCTATTAGATTTTTTCCCTGTTGAAGACTAACGATAATTTGTTGTATATTATCTTAGTCATAATATTCTTTACTGAGCTAGTTGAGCTCACCCTTTTCCATTTTGTTCCATTCTTCTCAGGAGGCGAGAATATAGCGAGTACGAGTCGGGGTATGGAATGAAGGTTTTAGAAAGGATTGTTTAGTAGTCCTCACCATTTTTGTAAAATAATGTATCAATAAATGTGATGAGGATTCATTTGAGTATAGATATTGTCTAGAAGATAATATTTGTATTTAAACTCACAGTTTTACTGTTGTAATAATAAAGTTGTAGTTGTTTTTACATGCCATGTATTGACAACTCGGAATGGGTGATGTATACCTATTTTGGGGGCGTCATGGTTGGTATCGAGCTTAGGGATATGATCTCGGCGGAGATCGGGGAATAGAACTAGGAGGGAGAGCGAGTAAATCCTTCGCTAGTGTGTCCTACTAAGCTTATTTGTTAGTTGGTTGGTATATATAGGGATATTATGTGATATATTGATTTCCTTAATTAACCCTTGTTTTATGGACAAGATTTGAGAATGTCGAATGAGAATATTAACAATGGAAATGAGACCGTGGAGACGCTCAGACTACTCACTGAGCGAGGAGAGCGTGCAACAGTCGTGACAATGTTCCTCCTGTGAACAACACCATTGAGCGAGATGATGAGCGAGGGGATGTTTAGAAGCTTTTTGCGGTTCATGCAAAATCGACGAGGAGACTCGTGTTCAAAATACAGGAGGAAATGATAGCAATTCACGGGTTGTCTGACCAAGCAGTTCAAAGAGTTGGGACCACGAATTTAAGGAAAGCGGATCCGATCATGGCGGAAACATGGGTCAAGCAAATTACCAAGATATTCGATGTCTTGGGATGCGGAGAACAGAAGGTTCCATTCGCCACCTTTATGTTTCGTGGCGAGGCGGACACTTGGTGGGAGTACGTGAAGCGTACCATCTAGCCGCGCTTTTCGGCATGTCTTGGGAGATGTTTGAGAGACTATTTAATGACAAATACTTTCACGAAAGTGATCGTCATATGAAGGAAGTGGAGTTCATCGATTAGAGCAAAAACAACATGGCGGTGTCTCGATGCGAGACAAAGTTTGCGAGAGTTATCGAGTTTGCACCTCATTTGGTGGAGAATGAGGAGCGTGTATGCCGCGGATGTTTCTTAGAGGTTTGAAACCCGGATACGTCGGTATCTCATTCTCATAAACTTTCTCTTTATTTAGGATGTTGTAAGCAGGCTCAATTATTAGAAGCGAGATAACGAAAATGCAGTCGGCGAGGACCACAACCGAGGATCGTACAGAGATAACGATCAATGAGAATAATGATAACCCGGCGGAGAAAAAAGCAGACGGACAAAATGGTTACCACTCTGGTGGTAATCATGGCCATGAAAATGAAGAAGTGAGTCGGGAGGAGATTTTAAAAGAGGAGATTTAACAACGACTATGTGAAAGGCAGCAAAGGCGTGACAGAAGAATGGTTCTAAGGGAGGAGAAACGACCACCCATTATATGCTACAAATGCGGAAAAGAGGGACATATCGGTCAAGCGCCCACAACAGTTCAAGGTATGCTATAGTTGTGGAAAGGAAGGACATATCGCTTTCGAGATTATGCAGTAGCGAAACCTAGTTCAATGGGGACGATGACTCAAAAGATCTGTCCCAAAAAGTCAAAGTCAACGATTCCGGAAGAAGCGTTTGTTGTATTTGGTCATAATGTGAGGAACCCAAACGAGGTTATCACGGGTAAGCTATTTATAAATTCTTGCGAAGTTTATACCTTACTTGATACCGGTGCTACCCATTCATTTTATCTCTCCTGCATGTGCTCAACGTTTAAACTTGACTCGGGAGAAATTAGACTTTGACCTATCTGTGGAAACTCCGTTAGGAGAAACTTTCATCACATCCTTTGTTTATAAATCTTGTTTGATTCAAGTTGGCACCATTACCTTACACTGTTGACCTTATCTCTTTAAAGATACTTGCTTTTGATGTGATTTTAGGGATTGATTGGTTAACTACTCATCATGCCAAAATTGATTGTTTTCGTAAGGTTGTTAGTTTTCATATTCCTAACCAACACTGTTATGCGAATTCAAACAACTAAACCATTAAAATCAATCACTATCATATCTAATCATAAAGCTATTCGTTTATTGAAAAAGCGGATGTCAAGCTTTCTTAGCCCATGTTATGGATTTGAATAAAGACACGTCAAATTTGAATAATATTCTGTTGTTATTGACTTTCTGACGTATTTCACGAAGAACTTCCGGTCTACCCCGAGCGTGAAGTTGAATTCTTTATTGATCTTGAACACGGTACAAAGCCCATTTCTAAAACCCCATATCGAATGGCTCTATTGAACTTCGAGGAGTTAAAGGTCCAACTACAGGAATTGTTGGACATCGGTTTCATTCGATCCAAGTACATCTCCTTGGGGTGCTCTGTTTTATTTGTAAAGAAGAAAAGATGGGAGTATGCGACTTTGTATTGACTATCGGGAATTGAACCATGTCACCATCAAGAATAGGTATCATCTACCTCGTATTGATGACTTGTTTGACCAATTGCAAGGGCACAATTCTTTTCAAAAATCGATCTTAGATTACTCGGATATCATCAATTTGAAGATTAAAAGCGAGGATATTCCAAAGGCGCCTTGAGAACTTCGGTATGGGCATTATGAATTCCTAGTCATGTCTTTCGGACTAACTAATGCTCTATGGCTTTCATGGATATGATGAACCAAAGTATTCAAGGAATATTTGGATCGCTTTGTTGTTGTTGTCTTTATTGATGACATCCTTATATATTCCAAAAGTCGTGAAGATCATGAGCACCATTTGAAATTTGGTACTCCAAAGGCTTCGTGAAAACCAACTATATGCCAAATTGAAGAAATGCGAGTTCGGCTTGAGGAAGTAGCATTCCTTGGGCACGTGGTGTCGAAACATGGAGTATCCGTGGACCCGTGAAATTGAAGCAATACAAAGTTAGAGCAACAGAAAGTCGGTGGATCAAGTACGTAGCTTTTTGGGCTTATTTGGTTATTATCGGAGATTCGTGGAAAGGTTTTCTCGAATCGCTACTCCATTAACTCAACTAACTCGAAAGGATCTGAAATTCGTTTGGAGCGAAGAATGCGAGAAAAGTTTCCAAGAGCTTAAGAGGAGACTTATTTAAGACTGTTCTAACAATACCATCTGGTTCGGATGGATTTGTTATCTCACAAATGATGCTTCGTGCAAAGGGTTAGGATGTGTTCTCATGCAACGTGGGAAAGTCATAGCCTATGCCTCATGACAACTTAAAGAGTATGAGAGGAATTATCCTACTCATGATCTAGAGTTGGCGGCCCGATCGTTCAGCGCTTAAAGATATGGAGGCACTATCTATATGGGGAGAAAGTGGAGATATATTCAGACCATAAAAGCCTTAAATATTTCTTCACTCAAAAAGAACTCAACATGCTTGGCGACATTGGCTCGAGCTATTGAAAGACTACGACCACACTATTCAATACCATCCGGTAAAGCGAGCGTGGTGGCCGCGCATTGAGTAGAAGATCATATGCGGAACGAAAAGTGCGATGATGTCAAGTATACGATAGAGCCAACTTTAATAGAAAAAGTTAAGGTTGCTCAAGCCCACCGGCCGGAGAAATGATGCGTATGAAGAAGAAAGTACAAGAAGGAGCTATTAGGGCGAGAATTGATGAAGAAGGAATACTTGAGTCCACTCTAGACTTTGTGTTCCTAACGACTCGATTTGAAGTACAAGATTATGATGGAGGCACACAATACACCATTTGCAATCCATCTGGAAGTACTAAAATGTATCGTGATCTTGACATACATTTTGGTGGAACAATATGAAAAGAGAGATTGCAAAGTTTATCTCGATGTGTTTAACTTGTCAACGTAAAGGCGGAGCATCTAGTACCTAAGGGTCCGTTGCAACCACTTGAGATTAGGAATGGAAGTGGGAACACATTACCATGGATTTAGATTACGGGTCTTCCTACGGTTTCTCAAGGCATCAATGTTATTTGGGTTATTGTTGATAGATTAACCTAGTCCGCTCATTTCTTGCCGATCGGAGACTTATTCCTTGAGCGTCTTGCTAGTATATGCGTGAATGAAATTGTGAGGTTGCATGGCATGCCCTGTATCCATAGTTTGGATCGTGACCCAAGATTCACTTCAAGATTTTGGGTTAGCTTGCAAAAAGCTATGGAGCGCAGATTTGCGATTTAGTTTAAGATACCATCCCCAAAGCGGATGGACAATCGAGAGAGGACTATTCAAACTCTTGAAGATTTATTAAGACTCGTGTCCTAGACTTCAAAGGCGGTTGGGATAAGTATTTACCATTGGTGGAATTCTCCTACAACAACAGATTATCGAGCAAGTATAGGTGTGGCTCCATTGAAGCATTATATGGACGAAAATGTCGTTCTCCAATATGTTGGGATGAGGTGGGTGAAGCAACATTGTTGGGACCGAGAGTTAGTACGATATGACTAACGAAAAGATCCAAATGATTCGACAACGTATACAAAGCGGCACAAGATCGACAAAAGAGTTATGCGGATCTTCATCGAAAGGATGTGGAATTTAGTGTAGGGGATCATGTATTATTACGAGTTGCTCCGTGGAAGGGAGTTACAAGATTTGGGAAGAGAGGAAAGCTCAATCCACGATTTATTGGTCCATTTCAAATTCTTGACCGAGTAGGAAATGTAGCCTATAGACTTGCGTTACCTCCAAGTATGTCTCGTGTTCATAATGTGTTTCACATATCGTACTTCCGTAAATATGTGAAAGACCCGAACCACGTTATAGAGTTAGAAGCCAGGACGAGATAGTAGAAGACCTAACGTATGAGGAGGTACTGTCAAGATTTTGGATAGGAAGGAGCATGTCCCACGCATGAAAGGTTATACCACAAGTTAAAGTTTTGTGGAGGAATCATCTTTATAGAGGAAATGACACGGGAATTGGAAGCGGAAATGAAAGCGAGGTATCCTCACCTTTTGAAACACAGTATAACGACGTCAATTTCGAGGGGACGAAATTTCATAAGGAGGGAGGTTGTAAGACCCAGAAATTTTTTAAATAAAAAGAAATTTCTTTTATTTATTATTTTGAAATAGTAAGGGTTGATTTGATTAATGTGGATAGTTAAGGGTTAAATCATAAATATTTCAAAATAAGCAAGTGGTTATAAAATATTCATTTTTGTCGGGAATATTCGTTTGGTCGGTGGAATATTAAATGCTTGTCGGGAATATTAAATGCGATGGTAGCGACCATGTGTGGAGCCCCATAACGGAAAGCGATTGGATGAGGAAAGCGACAAATATAAGTTGTTTAAAAATAACTGGCGTAATTGTTCTGAATTATCTTTGTTGGAATACCGGTGGTGGTTAAAACACTAATGTCTGGCGTTGTTAAAGCGGTAGTACACAGTATTGCATCAATTATTGATCCTTACGTAAGAAGGCACTTTACTCAATAATTGTTACGATAATTCTTATCAATATTTTATTTTATTGATTCAATAATTCTTTGCGTTGGTATTTTATATTATTGTTGTTTCAATAATTGTCAACGCATGATATTTTCCATTATCGGATCAATAATTCATATTATTTGAATAATATTATTAGATAACATTATTGGCAATGTCCGGAAAGTTACATCTAAGGAGAGGTTTGGTCACCTAATTGCGCGCCGAGAAGAGAGATCCTTATTGGAAAGCCCCTCTTTCAGGAAGCCGCCTGGTTGTGTATAATTGTGATTCTGTAATATTATTTGGGAATAATTAATTATTGATTTATATGATAAGAAAATATTTATTTGATATGGATATAAATGATGGATTTATTTATTATATGTGGTTATAATTGAAGGATTTAATGTTGAGGTGTTTTATCAAGTATTTTTGTCGGAATGGAGGTATTAAAAATCAAATCGGGTATTTTTTTACGACATATTGCGTGAGTTATAATTTTTAATCGACCAGATTGGATCGTTCTGATTTTTTGATATGTTATACATATATAAGTTGAGTATATGTCTACAAATTTTGAACCGTTAAAATGAGCGAATGATTTGTTATAAATTTTAAGAGGTGTTTGATTAGGAAAGTAGGGTTATAATTGATTTTGGTGGAAAATTCTAGAATTGAGTGGGCCCCACTTGTGGTTGGTGAAAAAAATGTGCTGAATTTTATTTCAAATGTGGTGGGTGGCAATAGTAGCGAGTAAAGCCATCGTAGTGTAAGTCAAGAAATCGCTTCAATGGGCTAACATTTTCCTATAAATAGAGGGCTAAGTTAGAATTGAAAATCACACAAAAACAAAGTTTTCTCTTTCTCTCTCTATATTATTGAGCGTATTTTGTGAGTATTTAGATACTTTGAGAGTTCTTTATTGAAGACAAGTTTCATTCAAACATCACTTAGACCTTTTCATTCCGGAAATCTTGATTCTTTGAGGTAAGGGATATTTTTTTTTTCAGTAATGATATTATTTCTTCAATATCATTATGTTGAAATGTTGATCTGAAGTTTTATCAAATTTGGAACTTTTTCATGTAAGGGATTTATTCATGGGTTCTTATTCATGAGTTACTATTCACGAGTTACTATTCATGAGTTCTTATTCACGAGTTCTTATTCACGAGTACTATTAATGAAAGCGTGAAGATGTTTTTTGTGGAATTTCTATCTTTTTGTGTGTGAGTTACTATTCACGCATATCGGCACTATTCACGATATCTGAGACTATTCACGATACTGTATTATTCAAAAAAAAAAAAATTTCTTCTTTTCGTCTAAAACATCTATTACGGATACTAACTTTGATTGTATCCATGTTTTGATCATTCTTGATTTTACACCACTATGATTATTTTTGAGGTATTTTTGGACGTGGATAAAACCAAGTACGAATCCTTAATCCTTAATCCTTGTCATTTTGTTTCCTTTGGATTCGTTTTTTAAAAATATTTTCATCATCCTCGGTCTTAAATGATGATATTATTGAATATCTTTGGCTGTAGTGCAAAGATGAATGATTTCTGAAGAATATCTTTGCACTTTGTGCAGAGAGTAGTAAATGAAAAGATGAGCAGTGTTGAGATGAACATGAACCAATCGATGAATATCTTTGGCTGTAGTGCAAAGATGAATATTTGATTCGAGATGTTTATGGATTGATGTTCTGAGGGATAAAAGATGAGCGATGAACTTTTAAAATTCATACATAGAAGATAGTAGCTTGCATTCTCTACTTAACTCTTCTAATGAATTATTATTTTCATTGCGAATATTGATTTAAAAATTTGTTGTCTATTGTATTCTATTAGATTTTTTCCTGTTGAAGACTAACGATAATTTGTTGTATATTATCTTAGTCATAATATTCTTTTCTTGAGCTAGTTGAGCTCACCCTTTTCCTTTTGTTCCATTCTTCTTCTCGGGGAGGCGAGAATATATAGCGAGTGCAGCCGGGGTATGGAATGAAGGTTTTAGAAAGGATTGTTTAGTAGTCCTCACCATTTTTATAAAATAATGTATCAATAAATGTGATGAGGATTCATTTGAGTATAGATATTATCAGAAGATAATATTTGTATTTAAACTCACGGTTTAACTTGTTGTAATAATAAAGTTGTAGTTGTTTACGTACCATGTATTGACAACTCGAGAATGGGGTGATGTATACCTATTTTGGGGCGTCACGATTACCATCGAAGTGGTTACCATTTACGGAATCTTTGATTCCTCCACGTTTATTATTACCGCTTCGATGATCGCTCGCTATCTTGGTATTATCATTTTCTTAGGTTGCTTTCTCTTTTGGTTGGGTTAACTCATTATCACGCTCCAATAATGAGCCCTATTAACAACATCGAATACAAACACGGTTTATGAAAGATAAGATATTGGCGATGATCGAAAGTAGTATGCACACAAGCCAATCATGTTTGATGATAAAGCATATACTTTGTAACAATCTTATTCATTTATTAATAAAAAGTATTAATTTATTAAAGGCTTTTAATTATCTACGTGATCTTTTTTTATAATATGTGATAAACCCATAGTTTTAAGCAATGCTTTTAGAATAATGATGATGATCATTCTAATGAGATCTAAATTCTTAGAAAGCTTAAAACTAAAATAGTTCCCAATCATTGGATTACTAAATTGGGGATTAGTGAATCGGATAGATTAGTACATATCGTTGCTTGCTCATTGGATGAGGATGATTGATCTCATGATCATTTGTGTAGAGACACTAAAAGCAAGTATGTAGGTGCTTATTAGAGAATAAGTTCCTTTGAGCGTGGCTCGCTAAGGAATACCTAATGGAGTTTTACTTTTCTGTCGATAGGAATTCTGTAGTGATAGTAAAGACAAGTAATCCTTGGACTTGAGATCATCATAGTATCTTGTGTATGATGAGTTATACTTTGACTTATTCCTTAAGACCCTTAGGGTATATCAAAGGTATGCTTGGGTATAATAAGTTGTACATGGAGATAATGTATGATCGATAAAGAATCTACCACTTCTAATAAAAGAAGAGAAATATCCTATGTGATTCGATAAATGACAACCCGGTAGTCCTTGGCCAAGGCAGAATGAAATTAGAAAGGAGTTTCTAATTTGCATTATTTGGTGTTGTGCATTTAAGGATCGAAATACATATAATTAAATAAAATAAGACTTGACAGTAATTTCATGTCTTATATTTAATTGGGACATTGTATGGTGGAGGGATTGAATTATACGGTAACTATTTACTCAAAGGTTCTTTTATGATTAATGTTGAAATCTATATTATCTGGAAAGTCGTTGATCATTAGGGAGGCTTATCCTATTGTAGAATAAATATTATTTATTTAAATAAATTAATTGTTTAATTTATTTATTTAAATAAGATTAGAATTGTTCTAATTGATTTATTCACAATTAGGTTTAATATGGAGAACCTAAAGGGTCACACCATAAAAGGAAGAATAATTATTTAAGAAGTTAATGGCATAATCGTAATAATATGTTATGTATATTTAATTTAATCTATGGTGATAGAATAAATTAAATAGCTTAATATTATTATTTAATATTTTAGAAATATTAAATATAAATTAATAAGAGAGTCTTATTAATATTATTACAATTATTATTATTTTAATTTCTAAAAGAGTTTAGGAATTAATTTAATATAAGTACTCTCATTTATTCCTAATTGGATTAGGAAGGAAAATTAGTTAAAAGAGTTTAATTAATTATCCCTAATAAGATTAGGGAGCTTAATTAATTAAAAGAATTTAATTAATTAAATAAAACCCAATTCCTTAATTGTTAAGGTGGGTTGCCTACATCTATAAATAAGAGGAGTCTTATTATGGGTGGTGGGGGTTGTTGACTTTTACTAGTACGTAATAATTCCAATTGGTTGGAGAGTACGTTCTTTTCTATAGAGATAGAAAACTAGGGTTTGAGCCAAATACCCATCTTCTTGAATTCTTATTATTCCTTGGTGGATCACCTCTAGAGGCCATACACTTGGGTGGCTAACGTTGATCAAAGGAAGGAACCAAACCCGGTGGATTCAAGTTGAACGCGAAAGGATTTGGAGGTGAACTTGTACCTGAGGAAGCTCGATCTTCAAGGGTATGATTTTATTTTTTATCTTTTCGTTTAATTAATAATTGTGCATAAAGGGTGATCCGGGTATATGGTTTGTAAATTTTTAAACTCTGATTTTATACGCTTCCGCTAATTTATGCAATTTGATTGCGTTCTTGAATATTACAAACCTAACAGTGGCATCAGAGCCAAACCTTTATGCAAATTATTAATTGTTCAGATTTGATATGTATATTGATATGTGTTTTGAACAATTTAATTGGGCATAATTTTATTGTATAAAATTTAAAAAAAAAAAAAAAAAACCGAAATTATCCACGGAAATCAAGTGTTTTTGATTCAATCTTAATGTCGAGTAAGAGTTCCTTGAAAAATAAATATTTGACATGCTGATGCTCTCATACTTCTTACTTTCAAGTTAACTCTTTTGAAATGTTACATAAGATACTATATATATATATATATATATATATATATATATATATATATATATATATATAGAATGCACGGAAATTAGATTTCATATAATATCAAATTAAATGGTGCGAAATCAACAAATACAACATTTTAAATCAATCAATGCAACTTGGTATATTATATATATATATATATATTATTATATACGGATATATATATATATATATATATATATATATATATATATTATTGTTAATATATATATATATATATATATTAATTATTTTATAATTAAAATAAAAGTTTATTTTAATTTTAAAATAAAAGGTTTATTTTAATATTAAAATATAAAGTTTATTTTAATTTTAAAATTAGGATTTCATCTTAACTAATTAGAGTTGGAATTGGATCCATGATAACTAATTGGAATTGAAATTGGATTCTATGTTTCCTTAAATAAAGGAGTTTATTTAGATATGAAATAAGATTTCATATTATTCAAAAATAAAGAGTTTATTTGTGAATAGGAAAGAGAATCCATGTTTCCTTAAATAAAGGAGTTTATTTAGATATGAAATAAGATTTCATATTATTCAAAATAAAAGAGTTTATTTGTGAATAGGAAAGAAAATCCGTGTTTCCTTAAATAAAGGAGTTTATTTAAATATGAAATAAGATTTCATATTATTCAAAATAAAGGAGTTTATTTGTGAATAGGAAAGATAATCAAGTGTTTCCTTTAATAATTTTTTTTTATTTTTTATATATATGGAATTGGATTCCATAATTAATTAAAATAAAGTAGTTTATTTTGATTAAAGATTTTGAAATAAAATAGTTTATTTTATTCAAAATTGGATAAATTAAAATAAAATAGTTTTATTTTGATTTAAATTTGGATTAAAATAAAGGAGTTTATTTTGATTCAAAATTAGATTTTATACTAACTAAATTTGCCCATTAAATGATATCAATATATATATTAAATGTTTATTATATTAAGATGAAGATTAATTATTTATTTATTGATGATATGATAATAAATGGGATGATTATGATGTATGACCCGATTTTATTGGATTTTATTTTAGTTGGATGCATGAATCTCTGGGTTTTTTTAAATGGGAATGCGTACCTAAATTCTCTAATTTTTTCTTAATGTAAATTCTATCTCTCCTCTATGTACTTTCCCTTCTTTGATCGAGGTTTCTATTTATTTTAAATAGTTTTGTAATAGGAATAGTTAGAATTAATTTTGAAGAATTAGAGATCAAGGAACAAGCGCTTGAAGACCCGTTTGTAATGGAGCAGGTGTTTAAATGTAATAGTTATATTTAAATATTATTTCTTGACCCCCTAGGGTTTGACCTTTTGGTTCACTTGGTGGCTCTAGTGAACCAAACTAGAATAAAAGTCCATAATCAATCCGGGTAGAATATAGTAGATATATATGTGCTTATATATATATATATATATATATATATATATATATATATATATTATGCAAACATGCTTCGCATGTTTATTAATATGACGCGTATTTTATATATATATGTGTAAATGCAGCTAAACAAGATGAGACAAATTAATAACAAAACCCTCAATTTTATATTAAGTCTAAGCGTTCAAAGATATTTGGAATATCGAGCGTCGTAAGCTTCTTCTAGCATGATAAAATTAATAGAGTATTAAATATTTAATATGAGTTTGTTGTGTCACCACAAGGCAAGTATTAAGTATTTAAGATGTTAATTTATCACATTTGATGCTTATAAAGAAAATTGAACAATATTGTTTTTTGTTGTGTTACCACAAGGATGATATTTTCCTTTTTGAATATATGGAGTGCTAGGTCGGACTTAACTTGGATAATTTTGATTCGGATGTGCCACCACTTGATCAAAATAATCTAAGAGGCAAAAGAAAAGGAGTTGCATAGTTGATATAATTGACAAAAGTTGTCTACTATTTATTTATATATAGTTTGTTGTGTCACCATAAGGCTATATACATTTGAAATGGGATCCTTATTCTCACTAGCAAATCTTTAATTAGATTTTGCCGAACTATATATAGTGAGGTAATATAGTTTGAAGAAAATAGTGGGAGATACCAATTTAAAACAAGACCTAAATTATTTTGGTAATTAATAAAAGAATGTATGTTAAAATGTTGTTAATTACAAATTCATTTTTACGTAATTTTACAATGTCTAAAATTACTATCAACTGCGTAGCATATTAGATGCTAAATTAACGAGAATAGAATTAAGCGGATTGGTTAAGGAATTTGAGAATAGTTCTCATTATTTGAAAAGCTATCTTATGTCCTTAATACGCCTATCCTCGCAATGGTTGCGAGACAATGCCTCGAGGAAGAGATTGCTACTTTTAGAAAGTGGCAAAATGATGCACTGATTGGCTCAATGCATCATGCTCGCATCCATGAGTACTTGAGCTTGACGACGATGAAACTATGGATGCTCTACTATATTCCCGCACATCAAGTAGTTGATGGTGAGGAAAGTGGGGACCGATAGATATCGGATATCTAAGGAGCTCTTCCGATCTAGAATGGCGATGGCACTATAGTATGCAGACAAAAAGTTCTTAACATAATCAATTTGATTGATCAATTAGGACATTTGGTTTTGTCATGGATGGAGAGTTGAGCCAAGATTTGATCTTGCACTCACTCCGGGACTCCTTTCACAATTGTTGTGAATTTTTCATATGAACAAGCTAGATATCGCCTTCATTGATTTGCTTAACATGTTGAAAAATGTTGAGAGTCACTTTCAACCAAGAAAGACCAAGTCTTATTGGTAGGGGCCAAAGGATCTTACGAAAAAGAAGAAAGATTCAAAGAAGGTAAATTGAAAGGCAAAATAAAGGATAATAAGAACAAAAGCGATATGGATAGCAAAGGAGTTTGCTTCCACCGCAATAAGCTTTGGACTTTGGAAAGAAAGCTGCGAGAAGCATCTTGCAGAGGCTAACCAAAGAAGCTTAGTGAAGTTTTGGTTACAAATACAAATTTGTTCATGATTTAAAATAAATTTTTCTTTAAGTTAAGGTTCTACTTGGGTATTGGATCCGACTTTGGTTATCATAAATATAGATTTATGAAGGGACCAAGCGAAGTAGAAAGTTAAACAAAGATAAGTAATCTATATGTGTGGAAAATGAAGCAAAGGTTCTTTGCATTAGCTATAGAAACTTATAGTTTAGCAATCGCTACTACGGGCAAATCTATTAAGTCGATAAGTTGTTATTGTATTCCAATTCTTGTTAGAAACATTATTTCCATTTTATTGTTGGACAATAAAATTTTTGGTATTATAATTAAGAACAATTGTTGTTCTATTTATAATAATAATGTTTCATATATAAATGAAAGATTACTTAATGGATTTTGTATACTTGACTTACGTAAAAAATTATTTTGTAAATTGAACAAACTAGTATAAGAAAAGGAGATGATCATTCAAAGAGTTGAATGTATGTATTTGTTGAAATACAAGTATGAATTATTTGAAAGGTTCAAAGAATTGAGGAAGTGAAACAAATTTGCAAAGTATTAAGATTCTTTGATTAGATCAAGGAATAAATACTTGTCTGATAAGTTTCTAGATCATCTCAAATGGTTTTTCTCATAATGGACACCTCATGATACGTAATAATTGATGATGTATTTGAAAGGAAAAATCGTACCTTGTTGGACATAGTGCGGTCCATAATGATTTTACCGACATTCGGTATCCCTCAGGTCATGTCCTAGAAATGGGCTGCATATCTCTGAAAATGGTAACCTCAAAATCCGGCCCCCAAGACTCCATAAAAGTTATGGACATGGAGGATTCCTAATCTTAAGTATGTTAAGATAAGGGGTTGTCCAACTTATGTGAAAACGGTTTCAAAGGATAAGCTTGGGACAAGATTTGACAAGTACAATTTGTGGGACATCCTAAAGTAAGTTTAGGGTATATGTTCTATAATCCTACTTTAAAAGGTGTTTGTTGCGAAACACACGCCTTCTAAGATAAATGTGTTTATTATTGAAGGGGCTAGTGGGAGGATAATAGATCTTGAAGAGTTCAAGAACCACAAAACACTATAAGTCGAATAAGAGGAACACGTAGATAGACTATTGTACCACAAAGAATCGTAAATGCGGAATAGTCTAGAAGATACCTAGGAGGTATGGATTCATCATGGATGATGATGATGATGAGATGTACGCATCATAGAAGATGATGATCGAGTTACATACGATGAGTAAGAGTTCTAGTGTGTCAAAAGGGTCGATTGGGAGCGTCGTGACATTTCTAGTATTATATATTGATATACTACGGATGAGGAATAACATACCAATGCTACAATCGGTAAAGATAAAGTTGTCTAAACATTCCTCCATGAATGATTTGGGAAGAGTATCTTAATTGGGGATATAAATCTATATAGATAGATTTAAGAGGATGCTCGACTTAACCCGAGGCGTATATTCATTTGATGCTAAAGTCGTTTAGCATGGCAAACTCAAGAGATGTCTCATGTCGATGAGCTATGGAGTGTATCTCTCTTAATAGTCCCCACAGACTCACGAAAAGAGAGGTCGCATGAGTGACAATCATCATATATGCAATGAAATGTACGAGACACGATGTTGATCGGTCATATTATGGAGAAGTTCACTATGAGTCGTGAAAAACATCTTAAAGTGCTTAACCAAGCACTAAGGATGTGATCATATTCATGGTGGGTCTAAATTAAAACTAGAGGGCTTATGAGACTCAAGTTTTTGAAGAGAGACCAAGACGACAGAAAAATCCACTTTAAGGTAAAGGGTTACCTTGAGCAGTGGTGCGATGAATTGGAAAGGTTCCAAAAATGAAAAGAGTTCTTTGGTTTAGTGATAAAGACAAAGTATATAGCTATAAATGAAAGCTGCGCAAGTTGATTGTTTGGATTAAAAGTTCATTCTGAGAACTAGGAATAGTTCTAAGTCTCATCTTGGATCTAAACATGTGTTGTGGCACTTTCATTTGATTATAAGAATCATTGAAAGATGGGAAATCACTATAGAGATGGTGGACTCTCAAGAACAACATTACATATCCATTAACTAAAGCTTATCCAACAATGCAGGATAATCGTCACTTGAGAGAAGAAGAGTATAAGATACCATGGCGATTGGCTTTAGTGCAAGTGGGAGATTGAAAGTAGTATACACACAAGCCAATCATGTTTGATGATAAAGCATATACTTTTGTAACAATCTTATTCATTTATTAATAAAAAGTATTAATTTATTAAAGGCTTTTAATTATCTACATGATCTTTTTTTTATAATATGTGATAAACCCATAGTTTTAAGCAATGCTTTTAGAATAATGATGATGATCATTCTAATGAGATCTAAATTCTTAGAAAGCTTAAAACTAAAATAGTTCCCAATCATTGGATTACTAAATTGGGGATTAGTGAATCCAGGATAGATTGGTACATACGTTGCTTACTCATTGGATGAGGATGATTGATCTCATGATCATTTTGTGGAGACACTAAAGCAAGTATGTAGGTGCTTATTAGAGAATAAGTTCAGCGAAGCGTGGCTCGCTAAGGAATACCTAATGGAGTTTTACTTGCTGTCGATAGGAATTCTGTAGTGATAGTAGTACAAGTAATCCTTGGACTTGAGATCATCATAGTATCTTGTGTATGATGAGTTATACTTTGACTTATTCCTTAAGACCCTTAGGGTATATCAAAGGGTATGCTTGGGTATAATAAGTTATACATGGAGATAATGTATGATCGATAAAGAATCTACCACTTCTAATAAAAGAAGAGAAATGTCTATGTGATTCGATAAATGACAACCCAGTAGTCCTTGGCAAGGCGAGAATGAAATTAGAAAGGAGTTTCTAATTTGCATTATTTGGTGTTGTGCATTTAAGGATCGAAATACATATAATTAAATAAAATAAGACTTGACAAGTAATTCCATGTCTTATATTTAATTGGGACATTGTATGGTGGAAGGATTGAATTATGCGGTAACTATTTACTCAAAGGTTCTTTTATGATTAATGTTGAAATCTATATTATCTGGAAAGTCGTTGATCATTAGGGAGGCTTATCCTATTGTAGAATAAATATTATTTATTTAAATAAATTAATTGTTTAATTTATTTATTTAAATAAGATTAGAATTATTCTAATTGATTTATTCACAAGGTTTAATATGGAGAACCTAAAGGGTCACACCATAAAAGGAAGAATAATTATTTAAGAAGTTAATGGCATAATCGTAATAATATGTTATGTATATTTAATTTAATCTATGGTGATAGAATAAATTAAATAGCTTAATATTATTATTTAATATTTTAGAAATATTAAATATAAATTAATAAGAGAGTCTTATTAATATTATTACAATTATTATTATTTTAATTTCTAAAAGAGTTTAGGAATTAATTTAATATAAGTACTCTCATTTATTCCTAATTGGATTAGGAAGGAAAATTAGTTAAAAGAGTTTAATTAATTATCCCTAATAAGATTAGGGAGCTTAATTAATTAAAAGAATTTAATTAATTAAATAAAATCCAATTCCTTAATTGTTAAGGTGGGTTGCCCACATCTATAAATAAGAGGAGTCTTATTATGGGTGGTGGGGGTTGTTGACTTTTACAAGTACGTAATAATTCCAATTGGTTGGAGAGTACGTTCTTTTCTATAGAGATAGAAAACTAGGGTTTGAGCCAAATACCCATCTTCTTGAATTCTTATTATTCCTTGGTGGATCACCTACAGAGGCCAAACACTTGGGTGGCTAACGTTGATCAAAGGAAGGAACCAAACCCGGTGGATTCAAGTTGACGCGAAAAGATTTGGAGGTGAACTTGTACGAGGAAGCTCGATCTTCAAGGTATGATTTTTATTCTTTATCTTTTTCGTTTAATTAATAATTGTGCATAAAGGGTGATCCGGGTATATGGTTTGTAAAATTTTTAAACTCGATTTTTTTACGCTTAGCTTAATTTATGCAATTTGATTGCGTTCTTGAATATTACAAACCTAACGGTGGCATCGAGCCAAACCTTTATGCAAATTATTAATTGTTTTGATTTGATATGTATATTGATATGTGTTTTGAACAATTTAATTGGGCATAATTTTATTTATATAAAATTTAAAAAAAAAAAAAAAAAAATTATCCACGGAAATCAAGTTTTTCATGGAATCAATGCTAAAATTCGAGTAAGAGTTCTTGAAAAACCGTTTGACACGCTTTGATGCTCCATATTATTCTTACTTTCAAGTTAACTCTTTTAAAATGTTATAAATATATTATATATATATATATATATATATATATATATAAAGAATATATATTACCAAAATTAGATTTCATATTATTTAGTCAGATCAAAATAAATAAATCAACATGGAAAATAAATACGGAAATCAAAGCATATTATATATATATATATATATATATATATATATATATATTTATATATATATATATATATATATATATATATATATATATATATATCTGGTTATATATATATATATATATATATATTAATTATTTTATAATTAAAATAAAAGTTTATTTTAATTTTAAAATAAAGGTTTATTTTAATATTAAAATATAAAGTTTATTTTAATTTTAAAATTAAATTTCATGCTAACTAATTAGAGTTGGAATTTGATTCCATGATAACTAATTGGAGTTGAAATTGGATTCTATGTTTCCTTAAATAAAGGAGTTTATTTAGATATGAAATAAGATTTCATGTTATTCAAAATAAAAGAGTTTATTTGTGAATAGGAAAAGAGAATCCATATTTCCTTAAATAAAGGAGTTTATTTAGATATGAAATAAGATTTCGTATATTATTCAAAATAAAGGAGTTTATTTGTGAATAGGAAAGAAAATCCGTGTTTCCTTAAATAAAGGAGTTTATTTAAATATGAAATAAGATTTCATATTATTCAAAATAAAGGAGTTTATTTGTGATAGGGAAAGATAATCCAAGTGTTTCCTTTAATAATTTTTTTATATATATGGAATTGGATTCCATAATTAATTAAAATAAAGGAGTTTATTTTGATTAAAATTTTGATTAAAATAAAATAGTTTATTTTATTCAAAATTGGATAAATTAAAATAAAATAGTTTTATTTTGATTTAAATTTGGATTAAAATAAAGGAGTTTATTTTGATTCAAAATTAGATTTTATACTAACTAAATTTGCCCATTAAATGATATCAATATATATATTAAATGTTTATTATTCATAAGATGAATGTTATTTATTGATGCATATGGTGATGTGTATGATAATAAATGGGATTGATTATGGATTATTGACCCGATGTGATTGGATTTTATTTTAGTTGGATGCATGAATGTATGGGTTTTATTAAATGGGGTCTGCGTACCTCGTCTTCTCTCTAATTTTCTTAATGTAAATTCTATCTCCTCCTATGTACTTTTCCCTCGATGCTGCGATCAAGGTTTCTATTTATTTTAAATAGTTTTGTAATAGGAATAGTTAGAATTAATTTTGAAGAATTGGAGATCAAGGCTGAAGGCGCTTGAAGACCCGTTTGTAATGGAGCAGTGTTTAAATGTAATAGTTATATTTAAATATTATTTCTTGCCCCTAGGGTTTGACCTTTTGGTTCACTTGGTGGCTCTAGTGAACCAAACTAGAATAAAAGTCCATAATCAATCGGGTAGAATATAGTATTCTATATGTGCATGCTTATATATATATATATATTATATATTATGCAAACATGCTTCGTATGTTTATTAATATAATGGCGTATTTTATATATATATATGTATGCGCTAAACAAGATGAGACAAATTAATAACAAACCCCTCAATTTTTATATTAAGTCCTAAGCGTTCAAAGATATTTGGAATATCGAGCGTTAAGCTTTCTAGCATGATAAAATTAATAGAGTATTAAATATTTAATATGAGTTTGTTGTGTCACCACAAGGCAAGTATTAAGTATTTAAGATGTTAATTTATCACATTTGATGCTTATAAAGAAAATTGAACAATATTGTTTTGTTGTGTCACCACAAGGATGATATTTTTCTTTTTGAATATATGGAGTGCTAGGTCGGACTTAACTTGGATAATTTTGATTCGGATGTGCCACCACTTGATCAAAATAATCTAAGAGGCAAAAAGAAAAGGAGTTGCATAGTTGATGTAATTGACAAAAGTTGTCTACCTATTTATTTATATATAGTTTGTTGTGTCACCATACAAGGCTATATACATTTGAAATGGGATCCTTATTCTCACTAGCAAATCTTTAATTAGATTTTCTTAGAACTATATATAGTGAGGTAATATAGTTTGAAGAAAATAGTGGGAGATACCAATTTAAAACAAGACCTAAATTATTTTGGTAATTAATAAAAGAATGTATGTTAAAATGTTGTTAATTACAAATTCATTTACGAAATTTTACAATGTCTAAAATTACTATCACTGCGAAGCATATTAGATGCTAAATTAACTTGAAGCCAAATTAAGCGGATTGGTTAAGGAATTTGAGAATAGTTCTCATGGTGAAAAGCTATCTTATGTCATAATCGCCTATCCACGCAATGGTTGCGAACAATGCCTACGAGGAAGAGATGCTACTTTTAGAAAGTGGCAAGATGATGCACAATTGGCTCAATGCATCATGCTCGCATCCATGAGTAATGAGCTTCAGCGTCAGCATGAAACTATGGATGCTCCTACTATATTCCTGCACATCAAGTAGTTGATGGTGAGGAAAGTAGGACTGATAGATATCAGATATCTAAGGAGCTCTTCCGATCTAGAATGGCCAATGACACTATAGTACAGACAAAAAGTTCTTAACATAATCAATTTGATTGATCAATTAGGACAACTGGTTTTGTCATGGATGGAGAGTTGAGCCAAGATTTGATCTTGCACTCACTCCCGGACTCCTTTCACAATTGTTGTGAATTTTTCATATGAACAAGCTAGATATCAGCCTCGCTGATTTGCTTAATATGTTGAAAAATGTTGAGAGTCACTTTCCAACCAAGAAAGACCAAGTCTTCTTGGTAGGGGCCAAAGGATCTTACGAAAGAAGAGCGATTCAAAGAAGGTAAATAGAAAGGCAAAATAAAGGATAATAAGAACAAAACTGATATGGATAGCAAAGGAGTTTGCTTCCACTGCAATAAGCCTGGACACTGGAAAGAAACTGCGAGAAGCATCTTGCAGAGGCTAACCAAAGAAGCTTAGTGAAGTTTTGGTTATAAATACAAATTTGTTCATGATTTAAAATAAATTTTTCTTTAAGTCAAGGTTCTACTTGGGTATTGGATACCGACTTTGGTTATCATAAATATAGATTTATGAAGGGACCAAGTAAGTAGAAAGTTAAACAAAGATAAGTAATCCTATATATGGAAAATGAAGCAAAGGTTCTTTGCATTAGCTATAGAAACTTATAGTTTAGCAACGCTTACGGGCAAATCTATTAAGTCGATAAGTTGTTATTGTATTCAATTCTTGTTAGAAACATTATTTCCATTTTATTGTTGGACAATAAAATTTTTGGTATTATAATTAAGAACAATTGTTGTTCTATTTATAATAATAATGTTTTGTATAAGCTGGAAAGATTACTTAATGGATTTTGTATACTTGACTTACGTGAAAAATTATTTTGTAAATTGAACAAACTAGTATAAGAAAAGGAGATGATCATTCAAAGAGTTGAATGTATGTATTTGTTGAAATACAAGTATGAATTATTTGAAAGGTTCAAAGAATTAGGAAGTGAAACAAATTTGCAAAGTATTAAGATTCTTTGATTAGATCAAGGAATAAATACTTGTCTTGATAAGTTTCTAGATCATCTCAAATGGTTTTTCTCATAATGGACACCACGATACGTAATAATTGATTGATGTATCCGAAAGGAAAAATCATACCTTGTTGGACATAGTGCGGTCCATAATGATTTTCCGACATTCCGGTATCCATACAGGATCATGTCCTAGAAATGGTGCATATCTCTGAAAATGGTAACCTCAAAATCAGCCCCAAGACTCCATAAAAGTTATGGACGGGGAGGATTCCTAATCTTAAGTATGTTAAGATAAGGGGTTGTCAACTTATGTGAAAAAGGTTTCAAAGGATAAGCTTGGGACAAGATTTGACAAGTACTGATTTGTGGGACATCCTAAAGTAAGTTTAGGGTATATGTTCTATAATCCTACTTAGCAAAGGTGTTTATTTGCGAAAACACGGCGCCTTCTAAGATAAATGTGTTTATTATTGAAGGGGCTAGTGGGAGGATAATAGATCTTGAAGAGTTCAAGAACCACAAAACACTATAAGTCAAATAAGAGGAACACGTAGATAGACCTATTGTACCACAACCGAATCGTAAATGCGGAATAGTAAGAAGATACCTAGGAGGTATGGATTCATCATGGATGATGATGATGATGAGGTACGCATCATAGAAGATGATGATCGAGTTACATACGATGAGGTAAGAGTTCTAGTGTGTACAAAAGGGTCGATTGGGGCGTCGTCGTGACATTTCTAGTATTATATGTTGATATACTACGGATGAGGAATAACATACCAATGCTACAATCGAGTAAAGATAAAGTTGTCTAAACATTCCTCCATGAATGATTTGGGAAGAGTATCTTAATTGGGGATATAAATCTATATAGATAGATTTAAGAGGATGCTCGACTTAACCCGAGCGTATATTCATTTGATGCTAAAGTCGTTTAGCATGGCAAACTCAAGAGATGTCTCATGTCGATGAGCTATGGAGTGTATCTCTTAATAGTCCCCACAGACTCACGAAAAGAGAGGTCGCATGAGTGATAATCATGTATGCAATGAAATGTCTGAGACACGATGTTGATCGGTCGTATTATTGAGAAGTTCACTATGAGTCGGTGAAAAACATCTTAAAGTGCTTAACCCAAGCACTAAGGATGTGATCATATTCATGGTGGGTCTAAATTAAAACTAGAGGGCTTAATGCAGACTCAAGTTTTAGAGACAGACCAAGACGACGAGAAAAATCCACTTTAAGGTAAAGGGTTACCTTGAGCGGTGGTGCGATGAATTGGAAAGGTTCCAAAGCAATGAAAAGAGTTCTTTGGTTTAGTGATAAAGACAAAGTATATAGCTATAAATGAAGGCTATGAGTTGATTGTTTGGATTAAAGTTCATTCTGAGAACTAGGAATAGTTCCTAAGTCTCATCTTGGATCTAAACATGTGTTGTGGCACTTTCATTTGATTATAAGAATCATTGAAAGATGGGAAATCACTATAGAGATGGTGGACTCTCAAGAACAACATTACATATCCATTAACTAAAGCTTATCCAACAGCAGGATAATCGTCACTTTGAGAAGAAGAGTATAAGATACAATAGCGATTGGCTTTAATGCAAGTGGGAGATTGAAAGTAGTATGCACACAAGCCAATCATGTTTGATGATAAAGCATATACTTTGTAACAATCTTATTCATTTATTAATAAAAAGTATTAATTTATTAAAGGCTTTTAATTATCTACGTGATCTTTGTTTTATAATATGTGATAAACCCATAGTTTTAAGCAATGCTTTTAGAATAATGACGATGATCATTCTAATGAGATCTAAATTCTTAGAAAGCTTAAAACTAAAATAGTTCCCAATCATTGGATTACTAAATTGGGGATTAGTGAATCCAGGATAGATTGGTACATCGTTAACTTGCTAATTGGATGAGGATGATTGATCTCATGATCATTTTGTGTGGAGACACTAAAGCAAGTATGTAGGTGCTTATTAGAGAATAAGTTCTTTGAGCATTGGCTCGCTAAGGAATACCTAATGGAGTTTTACTTGCTGTCGATAGGAATTTCTGTAGTGATAGTAGTACAAGTAATCCTTGGACTTGAGATCATCATAGTATCTTGTGTATGATGAGTTATACTTTGACTTATTCCTTAAGACCCTTAGGGTATATCAAAGGGTATGCTTGGGTATAATAAGTTTATACATGGAGATAATGTATGATCGATAAAGAATCTACCACTTCTAATAAAAGAAGAGAAATGTCTATGTGATTCGATAAATGACAACCCAGTAGTCCTTGGTTAAGGCGAATGAAATTAGAAAGGAGTTTCTAATTTGCATTATTTAGTGTTGTGCATTTAAGGATCGAAATACATATAATTAAAGAAAATAAGACTTGTGATGTAATTCCATGTCTTATATTTAATTGGGACATTGTATGGTGGAAGGATTGAATTATGCAGTAACTATTTACTCAAAGGTTCTTTTATGATTAATGTTGAAATCTATATTATACGGAAAGTCGTTGATCATTAGGGAGGCTTATCCTATTGTAGAATAAATATTATTTATTTAAATAAATTAATTGTTTAATTTATTTATTTAAATAAGATTAAATTGTTCTAATTGATTTATTCACAATAGGTTTAATATGGAGAACCTAAAGGGTCACACCATAAAAGGAAGAATAATTATTTAAGAAGTTAATGGCATAATAAATAATAATATGTTATGTATATTTAATTTAATCTATGGTGATAGAATAAATTAAATAGCTTAATATTATTATTTAATATTTTAGAAATATTAATATATAAATTAATAAGAGAGTCTTATTAATATTATTACAATTATTATTATTTTAATTTCTAAAAGAGTTTAGGAATTAATTTAATATAAGTACTCTCATTTATTCCTAATTGGATTAGGAAGGAAAATTAGTTAAAAGAGTTTAATTAATTATCCCTAATAAGATTAGGGAGCTTAATTAATTAAAAGAATTTAATTAATTAAATAAAATCCAATTCTTAATTGTTAAGGTGGGTTGCCCACATCTATAAATAAGAGGAGTCTTATTATGAGTGGTGGGGTTGTTGACTTTTTACTGAATACGTAATAATTCCAATTGTTTGGAGAG
The DNA here is from genome assembly GCA_020205615.1 of Panax quinquefolius. NCBI lineage: Eukaryota > Viridiplantae > Streptophyta > Magnoliopsida > Apiales > Araliaceae > Panax > Panax quinquefolius. The sequence goes on from CM035153.1 coordinate 17,230,716, forward strand.
TACGTTCTTTTCTATAGAGATAGAAAACTAGGGTTGAGCCAAATACCCATCTTCTTGAATTTTTATTATTCCTTGGTGGATCACCTCTAGAGGCCATACACTTGGGTGGCTAACGTTGATCAAAGGAAGGAACCAAACCGGTGGATTCAAGTTGAGCGAAAGGATTTGGAGGTGAACTTGTACTGAGGAAGCTCGATCTTCAAGGGTATGATTTTATTCTTTATCTTTTCGTTTAATTAATAATTGTGCATAAAGGGTGATCAAGGGTATATGGTTTGTAAATTTTAAACTACGATTTTACACGCTTAGCGCTTAATTTATGCAATTTGATTACGTTCTTGAATATTACAAACCTACTTGATATCTTGGGTTTCAAACCTCTTAGAAACATTCGCGTCATTCTCTCCTCATTATCAACCAAATGGGATATGGCCGGGACAACTCGGCGAACTTGGCCGTCATTGCGACACGGACATGTTGTTTTGTTCGGTTTAATGAACTCTACCTCTTTCATGTGATGAATACTTTTGGGAAAGTACTTGTCATTGAACAGTTCTTGGAACTTCTCCCAAGACATCTTCAGTGCGTCAGTCTGGGTACGTTTTATAGATTTCCACTAGTAATATGTCTCTTCACGCAACATAAAGGTGGCAAAGGGAACCTTTTGCTCCTCGGAGCATCCCAAGACATCAAATATTTTGGTGATCTGCTTTAACCACATTTCTGCCTTAAGTGGTTCTGGTTTTCCCAAAAACTCCGGTGGTCCCAGCTCTTTGAACTGCTTAGCGGTGATCGACTGTGGGTTGCCATTGTTTCCACCTGCATTATGAACAAGAGTCTCTCTCGTTTGGTGTTGCATGAATTCTAAAAAGCTCCTAAACGTACCATCTTTTGTCATTTGATCAGTGTTGTTGTTTATAGGAGGATTATCGCCTTCCTGATGCACATTATCCTGATTATTGATCTGTGGAGACTCAACGGTCTCTTGTGCTCCATTGATGTTCTAAACATTCTCGGATGTCATTTTCAAATACTGCCACAAAACAAGGGTTAATTAATATATCACATATTATCCCTATACTTTGATCGACCAATTAAATACCAAATAAACTTAGGTAGGTCATACTAGCGAAGGAATTCCCCGTCTCTCCCCTTCTAGTTCTTGTTTCACATCTTAGCCAAGGATCATATCTCTAAGCTTTGATACCAACTGTGACGCCCCCAAAATAGGTATACATCACCTATTTTGAGTAGTCAAATACATGGTACAAAATTCAGATACAAACTTAAATATAAAACATGAGCTGTGAGTTTTAATAAAATCATTGTCTTCTAGACCGTATACAAACTCAAAATAAGTCCTCAATACATTTATTATCACACTATTTCACAGAATAGTGAGGACTACTAATACTATCATCTGGACCGTCACTCCGTTCCTCGACTCGTTCCAACTATATTCTCATTTTCTGAAGAGAACAGTGAAAGAAAGGGTGAGCTCAACTAGTCCAGTAAGAAATATTATGACTAAGATAATGCAGGATAAATTATCATTAGCCTTCAACAATGTTAAACTGATAAAATACAATAGACATCAAGTTTAACTGCAGCGGAACAAGCAATCCATTAAAAGAGTCAAGTAGAGAATAAAATCTACTATCTTTTATAATTTAAAAAGGTTTTTCATCACTTTTTATCGCTGAGACTCAGATTAATAAATAATCCACATCATCCCTGCACTGCGACCAATGATATTCATTAGGTCACGACCACAAATTATCCACGCACTACGGGCCGAGGATATTCGTGTATTAATCAATGGTCATGATCATGCCAACAAGCGTCCATCAATGCACTACGGACGATGAGGACTTTTACCACATCATTTGTAACATTACGATCATGATTATACCAAATAATCCCTGGTCATAATCATACCAAGTCCATCTATGCACTACAGGCCACAGATGACTTTCAACATAATATAAACATGAGGATGATGATAATGATATAAAAATTCAATAAAACAAGTTCAAGAATTAATTTAACCAAGAACTAATAACGTCCAAATTGTCAACATGATACTTCTTTGTAGAGTAAAATTCAAGAATGCTCAGAAGAATATTTCCATGAAAAGATACTGGATGAAACGCAAATATCAAGGATATTTCACTAATTTAATGGAGTATAGAAGTTCAAACTTTAACCAACTGAGTATAATAAAGAATGGAATAACAAAATAAATCACTTGGCATGCGATATACCGCACATGCAGGTTATTCCAACAGAATAATAAAGACGGAACCGGTCAAGCGTAAAAGCGCATTGATACGATGATATTCTAACGAATAATAAAGATGTAAGAACCGGTCGAGGCGTAAAAGCGCATGCAGACGGGATATTCTAATGAGAATAATAAAGAGCGGAACGGTCCGGCAGTAAACGCCTTGTGCACGAGGATATTCAATGAACAATAAAGAATGGAATAATGGAAGAATTTCACCAAGTATAGGGTAGCCAGCGATATCTGAGTTATTCCAACGAATAATAAAGAATGGAATAACTGAAGTTCTCTTCATGAATACGAAATAAATAATACCCCTTACGAGTACAACAAATAATATCCCTTACCTCAGAAGAAACTGGATATTGGAATAGTGAGGTAGCAGGCTTCTCTTCTTCTATAGATTTTCTCTCTATAGCTTCTCTCTATAATAATTGCTCTATAATTTTAGTGAATTGGTGAGAAATGAAAGAAGAATGAACTTCTATTTATAGAAAAATATAGTTTCGATAATTGCACGTTTTGGGGCTCAAAAAATTACAGTACAATACCTCCAACTTTTCTTTCATTTTTAATTTAGTCCTGCAAGTATTATCAAACTTGCACCACCTCCCCTAATAGTAAATAATGTGAATCAATAGTTCAATCATGTGAATCAATAGTTATAATCATGTGAAAATACGAATTACGTTATAGTACCTCCATCTATACCTCCATCTTTAATTTAATCATGCAAGTATTATCAATCTTGCACCAACTAACCCCCTAATAGTATAAGAATGTGATTCAATAGTACACACATGTGAACAAATAGTTATATAAGCATGTGAATTAGTAGCAATTAATCGTCATTTATCCGATAAATTTCGATTTATCAATATAACCCTCGACATCAATTATCATCTGAATAGATGTCGATTTCCCTTAACACTAATAATTCTAACACAATGGAACTATCAAATTCATCTTTAATCAACACGAACTTATTCATCATTAATATTATAACTCACAATATTTAACAACCGTGTCGTTCCCAAGAAAGAGGGCTTTCAATAAGGATTTCTCCCTATCGGCGTGCAATTAGGTGACCAAACCTCTCCTTGGCGTAACTTCTAGACATTGTAAATATTGCAATTTAATAATATGAATAACTTTGTTGTCTCGATTATTGATTTAATAATATATCATATAATGCGATGATGATCTTTGACAATAATCGAATCAATAATATACGAGAGATATGATACAACAATTATTGAAAGCAATAATTGAGTATAATGGTGAGACTTTCACGTAAGCATCGATAATTAATACCGTGTGCTACTTATGCAACCACACTTATTATCGTACTTTTACTACCGAGTAGTTCATGATATTAATCGGTAAAACTTTGCAGTTATTTTCATAAAATATTTTTGTCATTTTTTAATCCGATAATAATTACATTGTGGGGTCCAATGATAATTGTCTTAGTCGTCACGAATATTCCTTGTAAAAAACGAATATTAAACCAATCGAATATTATATAACAACTTACGTACTTTTGCAAAACTTATAAATATTACCCACAACTATAACATTATATCAAATCCACACCATAATATTCAAAAAAAATATTTGAGAAATTTAAATCTTTATTCATAAAATCCGGTCTCACAAAATATTGTTATAGAACTTTTATAAAAGTCTCAATTCAATATCACCTAACTTTTAAAGACATTACAAAAATTGTAATTGAATACTAATAAATTTTTATAAAATTTTTAAATATCTTAATTGAATATAATTAAACTTTAAAAGTCTTAATTGAATATACCATCCTTAATCTCACATAGTACAATTTTGTAAAAAGAATAAAATAAAATGTTGATTATATTCATATAAATATTTTCAAGGTTTCTTAGTGAAGTCAACTAAAACGAAAGCCGGCCAAACACTATGCATGACTCTGTACAAATTGCAATTTTTCACTTGCGGGCAGAGGGCGGCGTCAATGATCCCCACACACATCCGATTTGACCAACCGTAATTGCTCTTCCCTCTCTTCACAGGAGAGGGAGAGGGAGGGGGACAACCAATTCTGTAATTTGTCTTACAATGCTATTAAAATTCAAATCCATCAATTCCATTGCAATCACAATAATGTTGGGTTTTGCCCTTTTGATCCTCTTCTTCTCTGGCTTCCTTGATTTCCCAACTTCCTCTCCTTCAATACTATCTGCTGAGCATCCATTATTGAACTCCAAATCTGGTCCAGACCCATTTAAGGACTTGTTTGGTGCCTACAAAAAGTGGGATTCACAAGTGGGTTGTTATCAGTTCAGGCAAAAGCATCTAGGGTTGATGAAAAATGGGTCAATTTTATCTTCTTTGCAAGATGTTGATGGCGAATTGGAGTGTAGTGAATTGAAGATGAATCATGTTGGTGTTTTGGTTAAAGGGTGGACTTGGATTCCTGATAATTTGGATAATTTGTATGCTTGTCGATGTGGGTTGAGCTGTTTGTGGACAAAGTCTTCTGTTCTTGTTGATAAGCCTGATGTTTTGTTGTTCGAAACCACAACTCCTCCATTTCAGGTACTCTTGCTCAGCAATTTACAGTCCACTTAAATATTCAATTTTATAATAAAGTTGATTTGTTAGTGCACTTACGTAGATTGTTCTGAAATTATTGAAAAAGGCTTAATGTCTTATATATGTCAATTGGAAAATATCTAATATATATATATATATATATATATATGTATATATATATATATATATTTGCTTAAAGGTAATAGTGGATTTAAGTTAGCTAGATTGGTCAAAGACATAAATGCAGATGCTGTTATATGAGCATCTACTCTTTAATTTTTTTTTTTATGCAAGTTAACTTTTTACAGAGATTTATTTAATAGAATATTGAGTAAAATAATTTTAATGCCTTTTAAAATAGTTAGGTATAATATTTAATTCTAATGTTACGATTTTATTATAATGTTTTATTTAATTTGTTTTTTTACCTATAATTGCGTGTTATACATATACATTCTTCATTTGTCTTATAGCTTTCTCTAATCCGGCGCAAAACTATGTAATCTGATGTTATTTACGCCAGTGAACGACTATATAGAATAAAAAAGTAAAGATATAGTAGAAGACGCAAGTAAAGATACATTATCGCTCTTCTTGCTTATTTAATGTCGGATAGAAGTAAAGATACAGTAGATCTTTTCTTATTGCCGCCGTAAATAAAGAAGTAAAATTAAAGATACAGTAGAAGACACCACCCCATATTCAACAACGAAAAAGATCACTTCTTGCTTTTCTATATATAGCAAAGATTTCCCCAACATTATTGATATCAACATTTACCTATTTTTTTCACTTTTTGTCCAAAGAGATAAGTGGTGTTTTTTTTACACCTGTAGTTTGTAGGCATGTAATAGGAAGAAGACACAAGCAATCTTTCTGGGAACAATGGACCCTTTTCAGATTGAAGGATTTCTATCCTATTACCCTTATTGTGCATCTTTAGTTATCTTAGACATGTTGTGTCATAGCATGACATTAGCACTCATTCTCAATCTGCATTAACTGGAGAGACTGTATATGCTATCCGCGGAATGAATTAATTTTTTGGAGGGCTAGGATATTCCCTTGAATAAAATAATGGGTTCAAAAATTGAATTCATTATCTCATGATTATGTTTAATGGAAAATTGCGGATTTTTCCATGTACACAACGGGAAATGTTGAAAACGAAGATGGTGGATTCGAGGTTGCACCATCATCTCAGCTTGTCAAAGGAATTGGTAATGTGTCTAGAGAGAGAAGGTTGCAGGAATTTATTTGCATTCTTGGTGAGGATACTTTCCGTACAGGGTAGCAGGATTGTTCGAGGTGGAAAGGCTGAGATTGTCCTGTTCTCAGCAAAATTTTATTGCCAGCCGCTGACTGGAGGAGCTAGTGCAGAATTATTCCCTGGGAAGGCATTTGGAAGACTGGGTGCGAGCTAAGACCAGATTTTCTGTGTGGACTGCTTCTTGAGGGGCTATTCTCACCCTTGATAACTTGTGAACTAAAGGGAAAACTATTGCTAATTGGTGCTGCTTATGTGAAAAAGGTTGCCAAGTCTGCTGATCACCTTCTTATCCACTATGAGTAGGGACAATTGGAGTACGCTTTGTCTTTCAGAAAATTGATTGGGTTATGCCTTATCCTACTAAAAATTTAATGGCATTTTGGAAACGGGTTAGAATGAGGAGAGCTTTGATGAAGAAATGGGTACTAGCCCTTCATTGCATAACAAGAGGAACTTTGAAAAAGTTGAAAATTCGACTTGTACTAGCTTCTTTCGTAGGGCACGTTCCCTGTAGGAAGGTTTTTTTGGGGACTTGTAGGGTGCACGTTCCCTTGTCTGTCTTATGTCTATTTTGTATCCCTCGTATAAATTCCTAGTAAATTTAAGGTATAGTCTTTCCTACTCGTGATGGGCGCTGGAGGCTGGAACCCCTTTGGGTACATCCAATAAAATTGGAATGATATGAGAATATTAGCATGGCCATTGTGCAATAATGAGTCACAAATCGAGAAAAGATGGCCATGGAATTCGGGGTTTCCTGACTTGTAACCTTGTAGGTAGGATCTTGGATTGTTTGGTTGGGCATGTTCTCAATGGTAATCGAGGGACCTTTTGTAAGAAAATCAACATTTTTTAGGGGTAGAGTTACCTATGGAAGTCTAACTAACCCCTCCCTATACATCATCATCTTACTCGTGAAATGGTTGCCAAAGTGGATGAGCCAATACAGACCGATAATGATATTTGTAAGTGTTTAGGAGAGGGAAAGATGGACTATTTAGTATCATAGGAGTCTAGTACCTTGGTGATTCCGTGTTCTTTTTCCAAGGTGTTGTGACTGGATTTTTCTGAAGAGCATTTGTAATAAAGAAAAAGGATTTTTTGTTTTTTTCCTGAAGATCCATTGGCCTAAATTAAATAAATGGAACTAACATAGAAACTAGGTTTAACGTAATTAATCGCATATCTTTATTGCAAGATTTGATATGGATCAGTGCTCTAAAAACTGCTAGGTGGACCTAGGCGGCAGAGGGAGGCGCCTAGCGCCTAGGTGTTTTTCTAGTCAGACTAGATGTTTTCTTAGGTGATCTCGTTTATTTAGTTTTCTACTGTATATACTTGATACACTATATAAAACATATAGGAGATGTAATTTTTAAAATTTTACATGAAAAACCACCAAAAATATAATCTTTAAGAGTTAACAAATTCATTTCAAGTAAAAACCGTTATTAAATCAATGAGGTAGTGGTCTGATTCCGTTAAAGTAGGCTTGGGCGTCCAAACAAATTTGGGCGGTAGAAGACCTGCATAGCTCCTAGGCGGGGATTAGGCGGGGATTAAGCAGACCTAAGCAGAGATTTTTTAGAACACCGATATGGATTAGTTATTGGATCCCATTTTGAACTATTCTCTTCAGTCTTCATATGCTTTTATGTTGCAGGACTGACTTTTTTATTTTACAATCTCTGTTTGCTTCAATTAACTTGTAAAAATTCTTTGTGCTCCAACTTTAGCAGTGTATCAGACTGAAAAAGGAAAAATCTTTAGCAGTGTATGGCTATGCAGATCTTTATGCATTTTGGCTTTTGTCCTCCTATAGGATGCTTGCCCTTCTCTATTCTTCCAACACAATAGGACTTTGACTCATGGGTCAGAACTTCTTTGATCCTTTTGGCGTCCCTTATTTCTTTCTTGGCGAAGTCTTTTTAGTTTTTCCTCTTTATGATTTTTATTTCCACCCTCAACAGAAAGCACAACCCTTATATAACGCTTTTTGTGATTTTACATCAGGAAAGTCTACTAGTATATCTATATCAATTAGACAATATTCTGAGTGGTAGATTGTTTATGTTTGTCTCAACAGTTACTTTTGTTCTTATTTTTTCAAATTCTCAAAATTCATTGGGAACCTTTTTTCCAGACCTTACCCTAGCATATTGTTGCATTCCAATAGCTGACATTACAACCAAGTCAGTTTTTGGCTTCCCAAGATGGTTATTGATACTGTAATGTGAACTATATATGGCATTAAAGTGTCTTGACAAAGGCGATTGCCCATACAGAAGTCTCTATGTGAAAGTTGAAAAGGCATGGTACCAGTAGTTGAAAAACATTTCCTTTTCTCATAAAAAATGTACATTCCGAGACATTCTTCCATGGGTTTCTTTTCTCCTTCCACTTTCCTGAAAGTGATCAACTATTTGCCTTGGGCCTTTATTTTTCTGGAATTCATGAATGAAAAAACTACCTCTTTTAGCAAATTAACTTTCAATCTGAAATTACAATGCTTAAATGATCCTCTCTACTTTCACAAAAGGTTTTGAATTTCTCATAAGGATATCTAATTTTGTTTGCAGCAAAACTGAGTAACATTAGATTTATCCAGCACGGTATCATATTCTGATATTATTTTCCTTTGCAATTTCATATTGTATGGTCTTCTTTATGTATGCTAGAGACGCAATGGAGATCCTCTTCGTGTATACATGGATCTTGAAGCTGGCAGGAAGCGGTCAGGTGTAGAGGATATTTTCATCAGCTATCACGCCAAAGATGATGTTCAGACAACTTATGCTGGTGGACTTTTTCATAACAACCGCAATTATCGTTTGTCTTCTTACAAAAACAATGTATGTACTTCCTAACAACCTCACATTTCTCTCTTTCATTTACGCTCTTTTATGTGGCTCATTTTCTCTCTTTCGGAAACTGCGGACTTGCTAAGATTACCAATTAGCGAATTAACATGGAGTAAAAAGGTTTAGATTTTCCATAGTGCTCTTCTAAGTAAATTTGGTCCTTTATGTAACTTTTACAACATTATGGAAGAATGGTTAAAAAAAGAACTTTTCAAAGAGGACTCTAGTTTGGAGCAAAACCGAAATGTAACTATAACACGAGTGTCAAATTAATAATTTTAAGATCTCCGAAATTTTCAGGATACTCTTGTTTACTGGTCTTCATCGCGCTGTCTTCCTAAAAGAAACCAGCTTGCTAAAAGTCTACTCAAATTGTTGCCTCATCACTCATTTGGCAAGTGCTTGAACAATGTCGGGGGACTAGACACGGCACTCACTCTGTACCCAGAATGTGTGAAAGATCCGAACGAACCCCCTAAATGGTGGGATCATTTACACTGCGCCATGTCTCACTACAAGTTTGTCCTTGCAATTGAAAACACCATGACAGAGAGTTACGTAACAGAAAAGTTGTTTTACGCATTAGATTCTGGAGCAGTTCCAATATATTTTGGTGCTCCGAACGTTTGGGACTTTGTACCTCCACGTTCGATCATAGATGGGACTAAATTTGGGTCCATGGAGGAACTGGCTTCTTACGTGAAGGCCCTGGCTAATGATCCGGTAGCCTATGCAGAATATCATGCATGGAGAAGGTGCGGCGTTCTAGGTAACTATGGAAAGACTCGTGCAGCGAGCATAGATACATTACCGTGTCGTCTATGTGAGGCTGTGAGTAAAATAGATGGGAGAAATGCAAGAGCCTTGTGAAGAATTTACTTCTCAGATTTTATTCCACATCACGATGCTGTCGATATTTCTGGTTTTTTTTGTTGCTGATTCCAGTAATCAATCCCCTCTCCCTTGCTCTCTAATGCATGAGCTATTGGTAAGATTGTATATGAGACATGTAGAAAGAATCAAATGCAAACAAATCATAGTGAGCATTTTTTGAACATAGCAGAAATAGCCTTTCACATTTTCTCAACACCCCTTATATGTTCCCCCTCCTGATTTAAGTTTTTTAAGTTTTTGCATATGGAGATTGCAGAGTTTGCGAAAGGAAACCGATAAATTCACAACAGAAAATGATATTTTTCACATAAAAATTGTCGCTATATATATTATAGTGACGGTTTTCACCGTCGCTATACATTTATAGCGATATTTTTCATGTGGAAATATCAAAAAATGTTGTGAAATACTTTCTCGGTTCCATAATAACTGTCTTTTTTTAGCTTCATGCACATGAATTAAGAAAGTTATTTAATACTATCGTTTAAGAATTAAAATTTGTATGAAATTTCATCACTACCCCTTTATGGAAAGTTGAAAATTATTAATGCAAGAGAGAAAATTTATTGGGAGAATGAGAGAAGTTAGGAGTAATATAGGAAAATAAATAATTTATTCTCTTAGAAAGTTTTAAACGATAAATAAATTAGAATTTTTTTTTTTTTTAAAAAGACCGTTATTATGGAACCGAGGGAGTATTACACTTTCCATTCCCATCCTTAAAAAGTATTCCCTATAATCCCTTTCAGAAATAACTATACGTTTTTAAACTATAAAATGAGAAAAGGTTGCATCATTCCTTCGAGCTGTTAAAGCAATTTTGAACTTGAATTGATAAATACTCGGCTCGACTCAGTACTCAGGTTGAGTTATATCACTTGGTTTTTGTAGTGTGATTCGGTTGCCATTGTAGTCTGTGCTGTAATTGGGCTGGTGGGTAGACTATGATCCTTGACCTGCTAAGTTCATTACTTGCTTCGGTTGTCCTAAATGTGTCAGACTCCATCTGTTTCAAACCATAAGATTATTATTCTCTTCGTCTCTAATTATTTGACGTTTTAGAGGTGACCACAAGAATTAAAAAAAATGATTAAAAAACATTAAATATAGTACTCAATTGTCTATAATATCCTTAAATCTTTTGTAGGGATAATGAGAGTTTTGTTGGGATAAGGAGAGAGAGAGTTTAATGAGGGGTAATTTTAAAAAAATTGTCATTAATTTTCCTAGATTTGAACAAACGTCAAATAATTAGAGACAAATGAAAAACTCTAAAACGTCAAATAATTAGGGATGGAGGGAGTATTAATTTCTTATATACATTTTTAAACTCAAAAATTAATACGGGTTCCTTTATTTTTAGTCAATAAAGTGATAAATAAAATGTATTAATCATAATTTTTAATAAATTATTTCAATTTGGAGTTTGAAACATATTAAATTGACTTACAAAAGTTAATGGAGAAAATACTAATTAACTTTTAATTAATCTAAAAGTTAATTTATACTTTTCATCATAAAACATTGGCAAATTTTTGCTCTAGGCTTCATACTCGACATAATTAATACTCCTACTTTTTACTTGTATATATACTTCTATTTATTTATTTTTTCTATTTTATTTATATAATATAGTAAAAAAATATATAAGATATTTTAAAATCTAATAAAAGAATTTGATAATTACACGGCACGACATGCGATTCATATTCGATAATGTTTTGAGCTATTCGCGAGCTATTTGACTCTACTCAACTCGATAAATGTTGAGTTGCGTTAAATACTTGATTCAAATTCGACAATTTTTACTAGCTTGATTACTCAGTACTCGACTCGATTACTATCCTATAATTATTTATATTCTAGATATATTGAATATTATTTTCATGATATATTTTCATTCTGAAATTATATCAAATGTGGTGATCTAAATTTTTTCCCCCTCCTATTTACTTAAATTTCTATCCCATGCACAAATATGATTACAACTTTATTTATGATTTCTATTCTCTTTAATTATATAGCCCTTGGGGCTATACAACCAATAACTAAAATTAAATCTAATGGAAGATTATGATCCACTATCTAGAATCACCTCAGAAATATATCTGACGTTTACAAATATAATAAAGAAAATGATATATCTTGTGACTTTATGTAGTGATTTTTTTTGTTGCTAGTTACATGGATAACTATTGTTGGTTGGTAATATTTTAAAAGTATATGTAATGAGAATAAATTATGGGGAACACTATTTTCACATGTGTTTTTGATATTTTTACATAGGTTTCTTTTGTATACTCATGTGAGAGAGAACCATGAGAAAATATCAAAAATACATGTAAAAATATTATTTCCCATTATTATATACGGATATGGTGGTCTGTAAAACTAGAGTTTTACACCTTTGATCTAATAACATGTCACGTATAAAATTTGAGAGAAAATCAAGAACTTTGGAATCCAATATGATTATTAGTAAAACAAATTTAGCATGGTAAATAATAAATACAAAATCTATTAATATAATTAAAATTTCTTGATTTTTTCCTAATTTTTTTACCAAATTGTTATTGGAGGGTGTAAAAGTACTCTAGCTTTACTATATAATTTATTCTCATGTGTCAATCCTACAATTCTACCAATTCTCATGTTTTAATATATGTCGCGATGGTATATTGGCAGAAAACTTTTTCAATACATAACATGACTCATATAATATATAATTAGGGGTGCTCAAAAAATTTGGTTTTTCGGTTTTTTTACTGAATCGGTTGGGCAAATGTACCCATGATGACCGTTTTTTTTTGATTTCGGTTTTTTCTGCACTTCAGTTCTTCTTTTTTTTTTTTATTTTTCGGTTTCGGTAGCGGTACTAAATTTTTAGAATTCGGTAAGAACCGAAGTACCCAAAAAAATTAAAATTTATTAACAGGGTGGTCTTTATTCATGCATGTATATTAATAAGCTTTAGCCAGACTTTGAGTTGGTTAATACTTTATAACAACACATGAAAGTGATATAATCATCTCAGTTTTATTAAAGTAATTAATGCTATGGACAAACGGAGAATTTTTTTAGAGTTGGGAGCTAATATATACTACCCAGTGGGCCTTAAAGTAATTAACACATGAATTTTTTTTTTTAGTAATTAATGTTATGGCCTTAAACTCATAAGGCCATAACTCATAAACAACTTCAATTGATATATAATTGTAGATGATTTCTTAGTTTTAAAAAAAATTGTTAATATAATAAAAAAAAATTTAATTATTATGCATGCGGTATAATCGAAAACCGAACCGAAAAAACCGGTACCGCTTTTTTATATTGAGCAAATCAAACCGGTAATTTGGTACCGGTTTCGGTTTTTGATTTTTCTGTTTTTTCGGATCGGTACCGGTTCGGTTTTTTTGGTACCAGTTCGGTTTTTTTACCGATAAACACCCCTATATATAATTATATGAGTAAATTGAGAACACTCTATTAAAACCCTAATATATAAAAGAAGATTATAGGAAACACAATCTAATGTAGTCAATCGAAGGCCTTGTACATGTCAAGTAATCCATTAGACTATGTAATCTCGTTGAACTTGTACTTATTGTGACACTAGACTTTTAAAAACGTACCCCACTACTTGTAATGTGCCTGTGGTTGAATGTAATATCCCTTGATTCGTCATAGTTTCCCTAACAAAAACTACCAAGTTGTTTATTCAAATCATTATTTGAGGCCAAAAAGGAAGTTTACAAGTTTGCCAAATACTATATATATGTGGATGGACGAGAGGATTAATTTGATAGGGCCTTCCAAATTAACAACATATATAGTTTTAGCTTAATAACACAAACTAGATTAGTAATTTGGTGAAACATATATGAAATGTTTGAATTTTAAAATTAGTTAAAGAAAAATGATATATATGTCGACAAATATTTGACGAAGTTGGATTATGACCGACCAAGGTCGAAGTGTATGCAATAAAATATAATAAATTAAAGTGGGACTATTCTTAATTCCTACTTATACACATATCTCGCAACTATAATTTGGCTGAAAACTTTCGCAATGTATATCAGGACTCTTAACTAAATAACATTAAAAATACAAAAATTCTATGTGGACATGAGTGTATTTGAATTTCATTTAATTATATTTTGACCCTCAATGGTGGGTAAAAATATAAATAGATGAAGTTTAAATACACTCGTGTCTAATTTTATGTCCACCTAGAAAAACTCTTAAAAATATAACTTTGTAACACTATCAAACATATTAATTTCAGGTAATTTTATAGAGAAATGTGACAAAACACAGTTCCAAAGTATCTTACAATTACAGAACTACTGAGTAGTAATTAAACAACATATAAATATGCTTAGTATTTAAAGGATTCATCATCTTCTTCTTTATGGAACTACCATACGGTAGCCATTATTCCGCTATGGGTAGAACTTTTACATTTTCCAGCTCTTTTTTTCACCTGTAATAACAAAATTGTAGCAGCCATTTTTAAACAAAATTAATATTAATAACAAGCTATATATGCTAGATTGTGCATTTGCTGACGTGTAAGGTCATGTCCTCAAGTTAAGTTGTATAATCACAGGGCTTGAATTGTAACCTCTTCACTATTTAATCAGGAAAAATAGTATATATCACGAGTTTACGTGTCGATTTTTTTATTACTGGATAAATCTAGCATGACTTTTTAATAATTTTCAATAATAAATTCTCAGTCCAATTTTATTATTATTATTATTATTACACCTGTATAGACTGACCCAATAAGTATGTTGGACCACCTCCTTACCTAAAAGGTTAACTCATACTTATTAACCCATCTACACTCATCAAACCATGAGTTATGACTGAACAATTTCCTAGAGCAATCCTGAGCCTGCTCCACCCGACTCAAATTATCCCGTGCTCCACTTGATTCAATTATATTTGCTCCACCCACGAGGCCTGCGAATTTACCCTCGCACTCTGAGTTGATATTTGGGCCCATCGAACCATGAGCTCTGATACCATTTTGTTAGTGGAATTGTACGATCCATTTCACATCAATTCATTATCACGCAACAAGACGTACCAACAGTAATAGTGGCCTTGATAAGCAAGACGCTTGGACCATCTCATTACCTAAAAGGTTAACCTATTAGGTTGAGGCTCTACCATACTTATTAACCATCTACACTATTGAATTTATCCAATGTGAAATATCCCAACAGGCTCTCCTACCCAAAATATTACTTATTTTGTGTCAAAATATAAGAACTATTTTGACCTTTTAAAATTAAATTAATTGACGTATTTTTAAGTTTAAAATTTATTTTATTTCATATAATTGTAGACAATACAATTACAAAAATTAAAACTATCATGAAAACAATACTTATTGCGAGATTTTTTGTTTAATTTTTTTTAAATGAATCATATTGATTAACCTTGAATTTAAAAATATTTAAAATTAACTTTTGATCTTATATTTATATTTGATTTTGGACATCTTATAATTTCTTTACGGAAATGCAACTAATAACAGAAAATAATACATTCGGAAAAAGAGGTTTCCAAAATCTAATTGTCTTACCCTTTTGCTGGTTTCACATTTTTCGGTGCTTACAGTCTTCAAGTGGTCGGGTTTGTTCCTCAAATACTTCTTCAATTCTTGATTATCCATGTTTTCTATCATAGTAATCTGCAAATTAATTGGGAATTATAATTAATGTGACCATATATAGAAAATTGAAATTAATCGGAAATTCGATAATATATATGTATAGCAATATATATTGAAAATAAATTGAATGATCCATAAGTACAAATGTGTGAATTTAAATCTAACTATGCATTGGAGAAATAATCCATATTTAAAAATTTTAACCCTTCTGTCACTATTAGTACTAAATATATATATATATTTAATTCTGAGAGATGTACGTTTGTTTTTTCTATAAATAGCCACCATGGCTAACACAATTGATATGAAAGTTTTTTTTGGTAAAAAAATGACATGAAAGCACTGTAATATATCATAGAATCTTTGTATTAGTCGATTGATTAATTTATCATTTAAGTTAACTTTATGATAATCGAATACATGAATCATGATCAACACTTCGATAATGTTTTTTTTTATATATATTTTTGTTGCTTGACAAACAAAATAATAATTTTAATTTTTTAAATATTATATCCCAAAAATAGAATCCACTTCTTTTCTTTCTTTTTTTTTTTTTTTAAAAAATGTTAAAATTTTGTTTAGTTGTTTGTAGATATGTTTAGCATCTCCTTACAAAAACAATAAAAATTTTAAATAAAAACCCATGACACAGCCAGCCAGCACACACACACACACACACACACACACACATATATATATATATATATATATATATATATATATATATATATATATATATATGAAAAATATATATACACAACACATGTATGTCTTATACAATCGTATAATGACGATTTTTTGATTTTTTTATGAATCCACTTCTTTTCTTTCTTAATTTCTTTTTATTTTTTTAAAAAAAACATGTTAAATTTTGTTTATTTGCCAAGTTGTTTGTACATATGTTTAGCATCTCCTTACAAAAACAATAAAAAGTATAAATAAAAAAATCACACACACACACACACATACATATATATATATGAAAAAATATAGATGATATGTGTATACAGATTACATTGCGATGATATAGTGACGATTTTTTTATTTATAGCTACGGTTGTTATATATTCTAGGCTACATATGGTGACGGTCGACAGAAACCGTCATGTATAAAATTCAAAAAACCCGTCGTCATAATCTTCTCATATATCAGATAATACATCATCGTATATATATACCCATTTGTTTTGCTCTTCAATCTCTTTTTCTATAGCATCTTCTTCCTTATCAGCAAGTGCCTTCTTCTCTTGCCATGTTAGAACAACCTGTTTCATTGCCTTGTCTCCTTTCATTTTCCCTGACATGATTATTAATTATTTCCCTTCTAACCACAAAACAAAACTAAACTATGGAAATTAAATGGATAACAAAAACTAAATGCTAAGTTTAGATTTATAAATAGAACAAAATGTAACTGATATCTAAATATAGTATTACCCCACCTTTTTCTTGAAAAAATTAATAGCATGTGTTGACTAACGTGAAGCCTAGTTAAGAGCAACTATATATATATATAATATATACTAATCCCTCCGTTCCTTAATATAAGATATTTTAGAAAAATATTATTATTTCTTAATATAAGTCGTTTGAGAATTTCAAGTAAGCATTAATTGCTTAGTTTCTAATATTACCCCAAGTATTAAATGTAACTTTGGTTCTCTCATTATTTTTTGTCCAATAAATAACAATCTCTTCTTCCAATACAAGGGTAATATAGACAATTGATATTATAATTAATGTTATATAATTATTTTTTTAATATTTATGCATAATTCTAAAACGACCTATATTAAAAAACGGAGAAGTATATATCAGAAAGTCAATGTAACTGAAATTTAGGTTATTCCAATTTCCAACGCCCGCTGTGCTAAATGGTCACTAATTGTTATACTTATTCATTAGTAATTAAATGTAAAATGATTGATATTCTACACATGTAAAAATAGATTGTAGAAACGTAACGGAATAATAATAATAATAATAATAATTTATTACTATTTATAATTAATAAAGCAATGGGAGATCTTATCATAATTGACTAATTAAGTTAACTTCGTTGGTCACCCAATTAATACATGTATTAAGTTAACTAATTTCTCGTAGTATTATTTATTGTATTATTTCAAGGATGTACATACATGTATTAAAAACATATAGAATGATTTTGATATACATAAAAATGCGATCAAATATTATATCTCATGACCATCCAAGTTAACTCATCAATTAAAATAAGTTAATCAATATATTACATTTAATAGAATAACTAATAATTGCAATTAATTTTTCTTAAATCATGGAAGAAGAATATGAAAAGTTTCTTCTCAAAATACTTAAAATTGTAGTATATGTTATTTTAATCAAATAAATGTAATTTATTTCCCTGGACGTAGAAATATGAAAAGTTCCTCTTGACAATGAATTTATTATTTTTAATTACTACGTAATAAAAGTAATTAAACTCTCTTTAATTGTGGTATAATATACTGATCCAAATTATCTTTAACATTATATATGTATTATGTTAATAAAAATAATAAGGAAAAAATGTATATTTGGGGTTCAATCACACATGAAAAAACAAGCACGTAACCTTTATACGTTTCATAGTTAGAGAGTAGAGGAGGACAAATAAAGGAAAAGGATTATTGACAGTTAGTAAAGCAATATTAGCAATCCCAATTTTATGAAGAAAGCAAAAATGCCGTACGTTTTTCCTTTTATTTTGTAATATATAACGTTTTAAATGATTTTATTTTTTTAAATTATTTGTCATTTTATATAATTCAAAATAATTAATTATAATATTTCAAAAATTACCTCTCATGGAAAAATATTACAGATGTTAGCATTTAAATTTCTTACGCTTCGATATAATCAACGATCTGCGGTAGGAAAATGTCAAATCTCCGTCCCTTCATTCTAATTTTATAACACATAATTGTATGTATATATATAACACATAATTGCATTACAGCTTTAACATTATAAAATAATACAAAAAACTAAGGAATATAACTATATTACACAAATGCAATGTTAAAAATAGGTCCTGAGGATAAATAAATAAAAAAAAAGAAGAAAAAAAAGGAGAAGCACTAATTAATTAAAAGAATGAAGATTGTATTGGCATGTGATTGTAACAGAACAGAACCGAACTCCTGAGTGGGAAGTGAGAAGTGGGAAATGCAGGCTTTCTTCCACATTCCCACTTCTTCCATGTGCATGGATCTTTGCTCAACCAAAAGTACAACTACTTTCTTAATGGTACATACGGTCAAATAAATTAAATAAATATATATTTCTTTTATATAATTTTTTTTTTCTCTTAGCTCTTTCTCTCTCTCTATATATATCTTTGACATATAGTAATAATTATTCCATCCATCACAATAAATATTTCTACTCCACATAATCTTATCTCTCTTGATATGGGAATAGGAGGCACACTTTTCAAAGTTCAATGTAGATCATGCATAGTTAAAACCAACTAGAACTAGAACTAGATCCATTCATCAGTCTCTTTGCCTCCTCATCATTGAGATTCAGTTTAATACTTTAGTTTTTTTTTTTTTTTTTTTGAAGATTATATAATTAATTAAGACGAGGATAATTTGTATCCCCACATATTATTTGGTTCATCCAGCTAGCTAGTGTTTGATTGAAGAATGGAGGGATTGAAAGCTGAAAATGAGTGGGTACTGTTGTATTCAAAGCTAGAAGAGAAGCTTTTATTTGGAATATATAGTACGTGGCTTCCAATTAGGTCCCCATTCTAGTGCCTCTCTCTCTCTCTCTCTCTCTCTCTCTCTCTCTCTATATATATATATATATATATATATATATATATATATATATATATATATATATCCTCATTTTATCAAGTACAAGAAAGTTGAGAGATATCCCTAACATATTTGAGTCGTCGGGCTTCGTCTAGTTTGTCCGAATCTTTTTCTTGTCTTCCTTTTCTAAAGTCTATACTGATCAAAAATTTGAACAGGAAAATAGGACATTTTTAATTTTTTTTTGATTGTGACTCCTAAAAAATATATAATATTTATTTCAACAGAAATTATCCTATTTTTGTATATGTATCCAAATTACACCTAAAACACTATATTTTGTAAAAATTCATGTTAGAATAAATAGTATACATTTTTTTGGAGTCATAATAAAAAAAAAATAATTAAAAATATCCCATTTTCCTGTCCGATTTTCCGGTCTATCTAGAAGGACTCTTATCTCAATTACTTAACAAATAATATTCATAATTAATACTCCCTTTCGTTCCTTAATATAAGTCGATTTAGATATATTTTTGTTCCTTAATATAAGTCGTTTGAGAATTTCAAGTAAGCATTAATTGCTTAGTTTTCAATATTACCCTAAGTATTAAATATACCTTTGATTCTCTCACTTTTTTTTGCCCAATAAATAATAATCTCTTCTTCTAATACAAGGGCAATATAGACAATTGATATTATAATTAATGCTATATAATTATTATCTTAATACTTGTGCACAACCCTAAAACGACCTATATTAAAGAACGAAAGGAGTAGTAATTTAGTAAGAATCACAGCGGTGTAAGTAGGTGACAAATAATTAGAGTGTAATTGTAACGTGGTCCTGACTCGTATTTGGATAAAGTCTTAAATTTATAGCCCCAAGATTACTATTGCGTTATTATCTCCGTTGACCACACGTCATGTTGAGTTATTTTTCGAATCCTAATATAAAGTAATTAAAGTATTTGAGAATTCAAGTCTAGAGATCAACACGCCTGGTTGGAATACTCATCGAATCCTATTTAGATATAAAATCGAAGTATTTGAGAATTCGAGTCGAGAGATGAATTATTGGGAAACTCCTCCAATCCTATTCAAATATAAAGTCAAAGTATTCGAAAATTCGAGTCGAGGGAGGAATTGTTGAATTACTCATCGAATTCTATTTAAAAAAAATTGCTATTATGAAAAAAAGGTGTCCTGTTTTTAATAGGATATTTATTATATGTTGGAGTCCAACTATGAGAAAGAATCTTATTTTATTTTATAAGTGTTGAGCCATGATTATTTGGGTCCGATTTGTATGGTGGGCTACAGTCCACATGAGGTTGTCTAAACCCATGTAGGATTCTGTTTTGGTAGTTGGAGTATTTTAAGGAATCAAGGATTCCTGATTATATTTGGTTTCTAAATCCAGAAGGATGTGTTGGGATTTGAACCAACTTTCTTATTTTTAGGAGATCTTATACAATCCCATTACAGAATTATACCTAATGAGGAACCCTAATACAATACAGGAAAGGACTCTATGGAGGTGGTGAGATCACTATAAATACAAAGCCTTATTCTGATTTTAATTAAAGTATACACAATTATTATTTCCAGCACTAGAGCATTAAGCCTCTATTGTTAATCTTATTCAGCATGTACTTATTCTCTCATCGGAGCTATCCCTCAGCAGCCCAAGCCGTCAAGCTTTCGATGTTTACTCGTTTCTATGCAGGATTGGACGTGCTTTGGTGATTGGAGTGCATGGACGAATCTTGGCGTTTACATTGGCGATAGAAGGAGGACATTCTAGTGTTGGCCTTCAATCACAACATGAGTTTTTTAGATTAGAATCATGGTGAACAATAAGACAGTATCAGGCATTGGACAATCGACGGCTGGTAGGTCCTCTCAACCTAGGGGGTCCGTCAAAGACAAGTTGGGTTCGTCTAAGAGCATCCATGACAGGTTTGGACCTCACAATCTTTCGGTGGGACTAAGGGATGCTAACCGGGAGGATGTTAGGTGGAGGCTATTCTTAACGGCCAGCAAAGAAGCAAAAGACCGGAGGCGTATAGGTGGATGTTAGGTGGAGGCTGTCCCGAACATAATTTTGCGATGATCAGGAGGACAGAAGATCGGTCTTGGAAAGAAAGTCTTAGGAAACTGATGACGCCTTAAAATCTTTGCTGTTACAGAAGGAGGAAATTGTCAGGCAGATGGTTCATATGGTGGAAGGGGAGGATGGTGCCTCCAGCCATAGCCAAAGCCGAAGCCGAAGGCAGGGGCGCTCGCCATACAGATAGTCCATAACACGTTGTTCGAATGACTCCAGGCGGACCGAGAGCAGGCGTCAGAGCCATTCTTGGAGCAGAAGCAGATTGGGTGATTGTACGTGTGACATCCCTAAATTCGGGTACTTCAATTCCCACGGGATTTGGTGTTCAATGTCCAAACATCATGTATCTATCTACCCATAATAAATGAAAAACCATAAATAGATAGAAATAAATCCTCTCCTTATGGAGTTACAACATCTGAATGTAAATACATCAATCTCAGGTCATACTAACCTTAAATCTCAAATGCGAAAATATAAACAAATAATAATTCTTACACAACTTTAACATAAGGCTGAAATATAAATACATCAAATAAACAACAAGTCTTCATCACTTGTTAACTTTAACCTTGCCTTTGACTAGTAGAAGGCTCATCGGACCTTTCGTACTTAACTGTAATGTTATTATTACGCAAGAGTGAGCACAATTGCCCACAAGTATAATAATATAACAATAAAATAATAACATGCGAATGAATCAAAGACTTCTGAAATAAGAAAACTCAGCTTTTGAATCAAGAATGAAAAACAAGAATCAAAAGAACTTCTGAGGGTCATAAGACCTTGAACTACGCCCTAGGTTGTCAAGTGTTTATACTTGAAACCTTTAACAACCATAAAATTATGGACTCTTCTTCTCGTACTTAGGGGGATCAACCCTTAGTACCATACTGTGCACAATATCTTAACGCTAAAGCATAATTAATAACCTATAACAGGATTGTTCATCTTAGTTTGACATTAGAGTCCGCACCAAAGAAATTTTGGTTTGGATAAGCTCAATAATGGTTCTGAAATTTAGAACGTTCATCAACTATGGACTAGTCGAATCAAAAAGGGTTCGTTAGTCTTACAAGGTTCAACAATAATTAATATTCAATTTGAATAATAAAATTCAAGATGTATACAATCGAATAAGTATTTTATAATATGAATCATGCTTTTAAAGAATGATAGCATCTAATATGAAATCTTGACTTGAACAATAATAAACAAGATAGAATAAGGAACTTGTTTTATGTAAAGAAACAAGGTTTAGGAACTTTCTCAGAAAAGGTTAGGGTTAGAGAACTTACCTCTTGCGTAGGCTAAACGATTACTACTCCCGTTCACCACAAGTCCTACACACATATCATATGTATTCACGACATTCATTAGTTACATTAATACTAACCTTATAAGTTTAGTTCCCTTTTAATACAACTTGTTAACTTGGTTTAAATTCTGCTCATTACCATCATTCACATATAAAAGACTGAAATCTCAAATCTTAAGTTTAAAAACATCATATCATCTCATGGATATCATCATCTTTTTAACGTGGTTTAACCTATTACAAAACATAGCAATTATAAGGTCACAAAACCTTTTCTAATTTATTTTTTATAATTCTCTTATTATATTGTCCACTAGTCACATTTTCACTTAATTATTTAATATAAAATCCACTTTATTTAACAAATCATTATCCTTCTAATTTAATTACTTAATTAAATTAGAATATTTTCATTCCCTTACTATTATTACACTCGAATAAATTATTTCATAATAATTTTCATCGAATATTTATTTTATTCCATAAATATTTTAACTAAAATATTTATTTTATTTGATAAATATTTTAATAATAATTTCCATTGAATATTTATTTTATTCCATAAATATTTCAACTAAAATATTTATTTTATTTGATAAATATTTTAATAATAATTTTCATCGAATATTTATTTTATTCCATAAATATCTCAATTAAAATATTTATTTTATTTTATAAATATTTTAATTAATTAATTATTTTATTATTTATTTATTTTATTTTATTTTTTTTCTTGGAGGAATGAGGTAATTTAGTTTAGTAACGCTCAGTAAAGTGGGTTACCTGTAATCAATTTCGCTATGCGGTTCGCGAACACATAACAAGGCCAATTTAGGCCAAAAATCTCACACAAGTTCAGCCATATGTTCTCATGAAGAACACAGAACATGGTCATAATGTGACGCCCCCAAAATAGGTCCATACGACCCATTCTGAGTCGCCAGATATCACTCTATAAAAATTAAATACAAACTTCATTTATACAACTGTTGAACTGTCGTGCAAAGTACGACAACAAATAAGCTGTGAGTTTTAATACAATATTGTCTCGTAGACAGTATCTAAACTCAAATTGTTACAATGCCATATAAAATACAGCAGCAAATATTTTAAGACCCCAAAGAAGAACGAGAAGATTACTATCATATTCATTCTAATGAGGTGCATTTTTGACACTTTCAAAGTCGGGTTCTCATCACCTTATTGCTGTTCGCCAAAATCAATTATTAAGTGACGTATAAAATACGACACACACATCTTAGGTCCTCAATACAATTATCTGTTGCATGTCATGCCGTTTTATAATGTGTTGAGAATTTTCGACAGTCTCGGACCATCACACTATTTCCCTGTTATCCCCGCTCGACCCAGCTACACTCTTATTACCTGAAAAGAATTATGAAGCAAAGGGTGAGCACAAATAGTCCAGTAAAGGATATCATGACTAAAGATAATTAAATTATCAATAGCCTTCGTCAATAATAAATCAGAGATTTAGAACATATGGTAGATGATAAAACTTTTCAACCATAGTTGCAGCGGAACGAGCAATCCATTAGAAGAGTCAAATAGACAATCAGGTATATTATCTTCTCCATGTTAAAAGTCCACCAATAATGTTTTATCCCTGTAACATCAATCAATAATTCCTGTCCACAATCATATGAATAACTCATAGTCATAATTGTGATTCTAAATTCCTCTTCGCACCTAGGACGAAGATAATTTTCATCACATATCTTCACCTGAAACAACAAAAATCATGGTTATACCAAATCACAATTCCTGCTCATAATCATACTAATAAATTCATCTTTGCATTACGACCAAAGATATTCATTAACAATTTATTCTTTGCACTACAGGCCAAATACATACAACTGTATTTTAGAAGAGTCAAGTAGAGCATGATATCTACTATCTTTTACGAATTAAAAGTGTATAATCAATATTTTATCTCTGAGACTCAGCTTAATAAATAATCCACATCATCGAATTATCCCTGCACTACGGCCAAGGATATTCATTAGTATTATGACCACGAATTATCCATGCACTACGGGCCAAGGATATTCGTGTTTTCAATTACGGTCATGATTATACCGAATAATCACTGGTCATAATCATACCAAGTCCATCTATGCACTACGGGCCAAAGATGACTTTTACCACATCATTTGTAACATTACGGTCATGATTATACCTAATAATCCTTGGTCATAATCATACCAAGTTCATCTATGCACGTAAGCCACAGATGACTTTCAACACAATATAAGCATGAGGATCATGACAATGATATAAGGAATCAATCAAATGAGATAAAGGATAAATATTAAACATTTATAATATAATTTATCCAGGGTTCAAGAATATCCCAATGTTGTCAATCACTTAATAATCTCATAATCTAATATCATTAATATTATAACAATATTTTAATCATTTCTTAAACTTATAAACAATTTATTTTAATTGTTTACACTTTACCAAATAATGCATTTAATCATTCAAAATGCCATACTCATAAGATTTCATCACCAATGATCAAATTCCTCATCAAAATCAGATATACCTTATATAGGATTTTCAAGCCATAAAATCCTATTTACCAATTTTTCAACTTCACATAATATATTTAACTCATATGTTCAGTAACTAAACCATTTTCATGAAAAATTACCAAATCAACTTATTATTTTTTCTATCCTTTGTCCAAACATATATACATATATTTCATACACAACAAGTATTTTTTTATAATTTTTCAACTCCCTTAAGTATTTTTCAAAAATTAATTTCTAATTAATTCCTTAAGAAATTAGCTACCTCAAGTTTAACTCCAGAAATTCCCAAATCTTGGCAGGATCTTACACATATTAACGTGAGCTTCCAGTTTAAATTTCATGGTCATCGGAGTTATAGAACTCCGATTATAGCATTTTTCGTCGAAAAAACCTAAATATTGAAATAGTCATAACTTGCTCATTTTAAGTCAGAATGAGCTCATTTTTGGACAAGAGGTACTTTATGCCATATATTTCTATGTCCCAAAAGGCCAGAATTTTTCTCACAAATTAAGTGGCTGAAACAGCCCTTACAAAATTTTGGGCAGTAGCTTTTTCTCCTTTTTTCACTTTTTCGTGCTTTGTTAAAAATAGTCCATACAAAAATCTACAACTCCTCTTTCAGTGATTCCACTTGGAGATGTTAGAAAATTTATCCTAATATCCTCCCAAATTTTTCCAGAATTTTTGAATGTCCGAAAAATTACGAAACTGCAAATGGAATTTAACCCGCCATGCGGTAATCCACGTAAACAGATCATTTCCACAATTTAATAAGGAATGAATACAAAGGATCATTCACCATGCATGCGGTAATCCACATAGATAAGTTATTCCAATAGAATAATAAAGAATGGAATAACAGAAGAATTCACCATGCATGCGATAGAATCGCATGCATGTGTTGTTCCCCAATGAATAATAAAGAATGGAACCGGTCCGTATGTAATCCGCATGCATGTGATATTCCGAGAGAATAATAAATAATGGAACTGGTCATGCGTAATCCATACGATGCACGTGATATTCTAACAGAATAATAAAGAATGGAACTAGGTCATGCGTAATCCGCACAGACAGGATATTCTAACATAATAATAAAGAATGGAATAATAGAAGAATTTCACCATGTATACGGTAGTCTGATAAGTGGATTTTATATCTACTTATTGGATATCAATTTACGCGAATTATGCCAATCTCAAGTCCATTCTAGTATATTTTAGTTGCATTTCATGTTATTTTGCATTGCATATATTTAGAACTCCTTTGGTGGAACAATTGCAGGAAATGGCATAGTTTGGTGGTGCTAGATGGCATGAGGCTGATGTAGATGGCATGAGGTTGATGGATGCATGGCATGAAGGTATAATGGAGCAAGGAGACCAAACATGGAAGGAATGAGCAGAAGGACAAAGCGATAGCGAGAGCAACATTGCTTGCGTAACCAAAACCGAATCCACAGATCGTGAAGTCACATGGCAAGATATTAGGCTCGAGGCGCGCAGGCGCCGCATGAGAGCCCGACTAGACATCATGTGTGACTCCCCCAAAATAGGTATACATTACCTATTCTGAGTCGCCAAATATATGGTACAAAATACAAATACAATCTTTAATATACAACAAGAAAGCTGTGAGTTTTAATACAAATATTGTCTTCAGACAATATCCACTCTCGTAATAAGTCCTCATTATATTTATTGTCACACTATTCAATGTAATAGTGAGGACTACTAATACTATCATCCGGACTGTCACTCCTTTCCCTAACTAGTCCCGCCACGTTTCTCATTTCACTAATGTAACAATGAAAGAAAGGGTGAGCTCAACTAGTCCAGTAAGAAATATTATGACTAAGATAATGCAGAATAAATTATCATTAGTCTTCAACAG
Source organism: Panax quinquefolius (assembly GCA_020205615.1). Lineage (NCBI taxonomy): Eukaryota > Viridiplantae > Streptophyta > Magnoliopsida > Apiales > Araliaceae > Panax > Panax quinquefolius. Next base: position 17,257,973 of record CM035153.1, read on the forward strand.
TGTTAAACTGATAAAATACAATAGACAACAAGTTTAACTGCAGCGGAACATGCAATTCATTAAAAGAGTCAAGTAGAGAATAAAATCTACTATCTTTTATGATTTAAAAGGTTTTCATCACTTTTATCACTAGGACACAGCTTAATAAATAATCCACATCATCACTGCACTACGACCAAGGATATTCTTTAGTATCACAACCACAAATTATCCATGCACTACGAGCCAAGGATATTCGTGTATTCATCAATGGTCATGATCATGCCAACAACTGTCCATTAATGCACTACAGGCCAATGAGGACTTTTACCACATCATTTATAACGTTATGGTCATGATTACACCGAATAATCCCTGGTCATAATCATACCAAGTCCATCTATGCACTACAGGCCATAGATGACTTTCAACAAAATATAAATATAAGGATGATGACAATGATATAAGAATTCAATAAAACAAGTTCAAGAATTAATTTATTCAGGAACTAATAACGTCCAAATTGCCAACATGATACTTCTTTGTAGAGTAAAATTTAAGAATGCTCAGATGAATATTTCCACGAAAAGATACTGGATCACTACAACAAAAAGGCTTATCGTGATCGCAGACATCTGCGATCAGTATGCGGTCAGCAGATGGATATCTCTGACGACCGTATCACGGTCACGATACGAAGTCACAGATAATCTGGTCGCTGGAAGGACATCAGCGACCACCAATAGCGACCGAATTATTAGCGACTGCAATTAGCGACCGATACCGTCGCTATTATGACTTATGCTGAGTCATTTGTCTTGCTTGACGTGTCACACGTGTCAGCGACCGATAATAGCGACCGCAGCGGTCGCTAGATTCAATGATCACGATACATTTTAATGATCCACGCGTCACGATTTTTTTTTTTTTAAAATTTTTGCCTATTTTATTGATTTCCCAAAATAACACTTTGGTACGCTTTCAATCCTAACACGCTTTATATATATATATATATATATATATATATATATATATATATATATATATATATATATATATATACAAGCATCCATATTAACATCCATCCAATACAATACAAAACATTCAAATATCCATGAATAAACATTCATCCAATACAATACAAAACATTCCTCCAACACAATATAATCGATATCGTAAACATCCATATAAACTAATACAATTGTCCAAAGAATGAATCTAAAAGAGTACAAGGCTTTAAAATTCTAAAAAAATAAGTCTCAGCGCTCTTCATGGATCATCCAAATTAGGATCCTGTAATTATCAAAGTAATAAAACATATATGTTACATATAAGTAAGACATCGACTCGAGACTATAAATATATAAGACAATGTAGCTAAACAATAAACGATATATATATACACCGCCCCGTTGTTGTGTTGTCGCTGCTCGCCTGCTGCCATTGCATCATTGCCTCCGCCAACTCATCAGGACTCAGAGACTGCAGATGCCCGCCCAGTATACGAAGAAGATCACGATCCTGACAGATCGCTCTCTCACACAGTCAGCAGGAGTATGATAAGTGGAATACTGATGGACGATGTGTAGTAGGTGGCAGAGCTGCCTGTGCCACTGATGGTCGGGCGTCGTCTTTGTCCTTGGCCTTTGACATAATTTTTCTTCACGATGGATGCCCTCTCCCATAATTCTTGATCAATCGACGGACGCGGGGTGCCTTCAGGATAGCGCTCGTTCATTAAGCCCTTATAAGTGTCCTGTCAGAAGATGAACAATTAAATAGTTAAAAATAAATAAAAAATACTAAAGAAGGTCGTTACAATTTATAAACAACATATTAGGATAAAGTGAACTTATTACCGCTTATCCGAATGACCGGGTAGACCATCATGAGTGGCCACATACACATCAAACCAATTGATAGGTTGACCTTGAGACCGAGACTCCTATAGTTCATTTCCTCATATTATTATGTAAACATATGATATTTTTTAGCTACAAAAGATGATCAGAACATAACATACGTACCATTCTCGGCAATGTGTTGTTGGTTTGTGATATATCGCCGCCGCCCGACACGTGCCTTTTGCCTTCGCCGTCTCGATACACACACGAGGATCTGCTCGAGGGCGATCTTTGCGCCTCTCGACCCAGCCTCTCGCCTTTTCCATCGTCACACATCTCGCACCTATATGGGTGGCGCACCACTGTGGGCTATGCTCATGCATATATCGCTGCTCACCTGTCTGGATGGTCAATCTCAAAGATTGTGCGAGGGCTTTTTGTCGTTCTTGTTCAAATTATCTTTAGTTCAGAATGCGTACATACGCTGCGAATAGTGTCTCGAATAATCGATGCTTGTCGCGTCGTCCCATCTATATCGTTTTCGCAAATAAAACAACAATAATAATATTACTAAGCAATATTATTTGATTAACTATGTATTATCTATCGAGTGATAAAAAATATACGAAATGCAAATTCAAATCAAATCGCATCCTTATGGGCGAGAGGTGTTTCGCTTACATGTAATCACTCTGGCGTGAAGGGCTTCAGAAGTATAATTGTGAAATGCACTTCACAATTTTACTATCTTGAAAATCACTACAATATACAATAATTTATATTAAAACCCTTATATATATATATATATATATATATATATATATATATATACACGATGTTTAACTTACGTGCTATCTGGAGGAGGACGGATCTGTATAAGAATGCGATCATCCGGATTAGCCGGGGCCTTCGGCACATGATTAGGGTTTCACCCAACCGGCGCTTTCAGGTTTGCGAGTTCGTAAGACATCTATAAATAAAAAATTTAGGATGTTAGTATAAGTTATAAATGAAAGGTACATAAACATGTCAGGGATATAGAGAACATCACCATGTAGACCTTAACTAACTTAGGGAACCATGTAGACCTTAACTAACTTAGGGAACCATTTTTACATGTTATCTATAGGCAATGTATGTACTCCTCACTATCTAACAACACTAGTCACACAAATCTCCAACAGTCTACAATAGAACACATATGGTCTTTAAGCATTCCTATATATGATTCGAGGGTCCATATTTGAACACAACAAAAAACATCACATATACTCATTGCCATCACATATACACGAATGCATATATGGCCATTTGACTTATATATGAAGATTTAGACAAGTATGGATATTTTAGAAACAATTCATTAATAGTGTGATTGAAAAGAGTGCTTGTATTTGTGTTTGTACTTTTCATTTTTTTTCTATTCTAAGCTAAGTTATACTTATAGCATACATATTAATAGTGTGTCATTTTCTTTATCTTCTCGACTGTGAATTATGGAAAAACTTCTTTGAACCTTCTTCTTGATTGAATTATGGATAAACTTAATTCCTAGTTATGTTTTATGTTATACTCATGTTCAAGTTATATGGCCATTTGACTTATATATGAAAAAAATTCGGCAGAGTCTCCCCTATAATATGGACTATCCACATGCACGAGGGCATGCATACTTGACCAATTTCAGCAAAATATAATCCCAACACACAAAAACAGAATGTGCACAACTATAATTCAAGGCACAATTTAGGAGAATCCAATATTCACAATGTATGAGCATAAATGTATGAGCATTATAGTACAATATTCACAATGTGTTTGCATATAAACCAACTGAAATTGAAAGGTGTCGAGGTGTATGAGCTTATGAGTGCAGAAAGAACACAGAAGGGAACACAATTTTATTGCCTTCTTTAATTCAATATATATATATATATATATAGGGTTAGGATGTGAATGAACCGGATTATGTTTGATATTATATCCTTTTCCTGATCCATATAGTTGGATTCTAGGCCTAGCCATTACAATTAGAAGAGTGAGTGAATACTGGATACAGATTATATCAATCTGATGATCCAAAATGAATCCAGTTCGGGAGTTACAAAGTACTCATATAAAATTCAAAATTCAATATAACAATGAGCGAGCTACCCATTGGGTAGGGTAGAAACATATCAATAATACCTCTTATTTTAATTATGTCAAACATATCAATAATACCTCTTATTTTGAAGATCTTTTCAAGACTTTTCTAATAACATAGATTGACAATTTTGAATTTATAAAAAAAGATATTGAAATTTGAACTTTGGTATGTTTTATTTTAGCCTAAAGAGAAAGAGTAGTCCGACCCTTTTGGACTTTTTAACGTAAAAGTTAACTTCTCATGAGCAAGAGTTTTTTAAATTTAAATTTTAAAAGAGTTTTAAATTTTAAAAAATTGTGCAAGAGTTTTTTCAATATTGGGATAAATAATGCAAAATAGTAATAAATAAATAAATAAATAAACGAAGAAGTTGATTATTTGGTATTGTTGTTTAGACATGTATATTTAAATCGAGATAACCAAATTTAAATAATTATTATATTTATATATAATATATGAACAATTAATTAGTTTAATTAGTTAGAATCGAACTTAAGCGAACTATAGTGGAGTTTAGATGGGCCGAGTTTAAACGGTTCAAGCTCTAGTCGGACACGGTTTTAATTAAACGATCACAATCTTTTGTTAGAACACGACTTGATAAACGAACTTGGGCCGAGTATAGCCAAGCTTAAACAAACCAAGTCAAACTTCAACGAGCTAAGCTGAGCTTTGTTCACAACCAACTCCGTTCATTTACAGCTGTAGGTATCAATAAATGCTTTTCTTTTAAGGGACAACTCAAGATGCCAATATTGTTTATTCCTTGGAATTTAACTAGGGGCAATGGAGCATTTGTTGGAACAAATATAGCAACTAAAAATTATGAGTTTTGAAGGTTTCACTTATCAAATAATAATAACTAATTTCTACAGTTTCTCTCAAACTAGAATAAGAAAGTAAACCCTGTAACTTCTAATCCAATTTAACATATCAATCAGGCATAATCTTGGTAAGTACTATGTCCTCTTAAGAAACAGACTACGATTGAATACCATTCTCTTGTTAATTAATTTTTATATGAAATTTGGAAACTTGCAACTTCAATTGAAATTTATTGTTTATTCAGAATTAATTCCCATATACGATCTTATGACAGGAAAGATGTAAAAAATGTGAGGATAACCTTATACAATGCCGCAAAAAAGTCATGCCTAGAATATAAACTCGATTATTTCTAAGCTATAATTCCAAAACAAAAGGAGTAAGCATTTACAAAATACCTTTACAAGAAGTCGATTATGTCCCGTTGATTCCCGGACAATAACACTCATAAAATAATAATAAATTTATTAAATATATCATCACTACAAATTTATTATTAACTATATTTAATCCTTAATTTGTAAACATTAAGTTCCAAACATAAAATTATTGATAATTATGCTTTAAAAAGTATACTACTTATATTTTACTAGTATTTCAGATTTAATAAGAATTCTTTTTCTATTTTGTTTTTTGTTTCCCTAGCTCTTTCCTAGTTCCAAATTTCAAGTTCTAACCTATAGATTTGATAAAGAAACAAATCAAACAATCAACGCTTAATTGTCCAAAACCAAAACCCATTAACTAAAATATAAAATCACATCCAACCCGACCGAGAAATAACAACGACCAAAACCCACAAAGTGAAACAACTAATCCATCAAATTCCAAATTTGAAAACAAGATAAATATTAGGAAATTTTACCAAATTGGTTTGAGTATAGCATAGTTATTGATGTAATTTAAATGTACAAAAATAGAATTACATAAAGCACAATTAGTCTAATTTAGAGATTTAGGATTAAGGATAACTAAAAGTTTACTTTAGAGATTAATTGGGGTTACCAAGGTGTGGGAGAAAATGCGGCAGTGAAAGTGCAGTGGCAGCTTGATTAGTCTTGGCGGTCTTGGCGGTGAGTGGTTTCTTCTCTTCCCCTACTCCCTCTTCTCCTAAATCCAGATCTCCCTCTTTTGTTTTCTTTCTCAGATCGATGTCGCGAACCGTAGTCCGATTAAGTTTATAAGAATCATGATCACATCAAATAATCGTACGCGGCCGCTAGTTTTTATGATGTGGACATATCAATCAATCATCGCGGTCGCCGATATAAATCGGTCGCCGCCAAATTTTCGCACCAAATTTTGGGGAAATTCTTCTCAATGATCGATCAATCGATCGACCGCATCATCCCGGATATATACTAATGACGAGAATCCTTATCGACCGCAGATATCGGTCATTATTATTATTATCAATGACCGGATAGTCTGGTCGGTCACGATATCATTGGTCGCAGATGGCCATTTTTCTTGTAGTGGATGAAGCGTAAATATCAAGGATATTCCACCAATTTCATAGAGTATAGAAGTCAAAATTTTAACTAACCGAGTATAATAAAGAATGGAATAACAAAAGAAATCACCATGCATGCAGATGCCGATGTAAAAGTTATTCAAATGTAATAATAAATAATCGGAACCGTGTCAAAGCGAATACTGACTTAATGTGATATTCTAATGAGAATATTAAAGAATGAAATAACAATGAAATCACCATGTATGCGGTACTTGTGATGTGACAAAGTTATTCCAATGTAATAATAAATAACGGAAAGGTAAGATAAAACGCATGTACATGTGATATTCCAACAAAATAATTAAGACGGAAGTCCAGTCCCAGATAACGCATGCATGTGATGTTCCAATGTAATAATAACGAATGGAATAACAACAGAAATCACCAAGTATAGGGTAGACCGTGTGAGACCCCAGATTTTATGAATAAAGATTTAAATTTCTCGAAATATTTTTTTTAATATTATGGTATGGATTTGATATAATGTTATAGTTGTGGGTAATATTTATAAATTTTACAAAGTATGCAAGTTGTTATATTATATTCGATTGGTCGCGGAATATTCTTTGTGTTAGAGAATATCCATACGGTGGTGCAATCATTGATGGACCCCACAATGGAATTATTGTTGAATTGAGAAAACGACAAAAATATTTTATTGAAAATAACGGCGGAAGTTTTACCGTTAATACTGTTGAACTACTCGGTAGTAAAAATACAGTAATACGCGTGGTTGCATAGTGGCACACGGTATTGGTTATTGATGCTTATGTGATAAGTCACTCAGTTTTACTCAATTATTGCTCATGTTGATTCTTTGATCATATCTCTCATATTATTGATTCGAGTTATTGTCACGATTATCATCGCATTATATGATATATTATTAAATCAATAATTGAGACGATAAAGTTATTCATATTATTAAATTACAATATTTACAATGTCTAGAAGTTACGCCGAGGAGAGGTTTGGTCACCTAATTGCGCCAATAGGGAGAAATCCTTATGGAAAGCCCCTCTTTCCGGGAACGACACGGTTGTTAAATATTGTGAGTTATGATATTAATGATGAATAAGTTCGTGTTGATTAAAGATGAATTTGATAGTTCCATTGTGTTGGGATTATTGGTGTTAGTTGAAATCGACATCTGTTCCGATGATAATTGATGTCTGGGGGTTAGATTGATAAATCGGGTAATTTTTTGGATAAATGAGCAATTAATTGCTACTAATTCACATGCTCATATAACTATTTGTTCACATGTGTGTACTATTGAGTCACATTCACTTACTATTAGGGGAGTTGGTGCAAGATTGATAATACTTGCATGACTAAGTTAAAGATGGAGGTACTATATCGTAATTCATATTTTCACATGATTATAACTATTGAATCACATGATTTATTATTAGGGGAGGTGGTGCAAGTTTGATAATACTTGGATGACTAAATTTAAAATAAAAGAACAGTTGGAGGTATTGTACTGTAATATTTCGAGCCCCAAAACGTGCAATTATTGAAACTATATTTTTCTATAAATAGAAGCTCAGTCTTCCTTCACTTCTCACCAATTCACCAAAGCTATAGAGCAATTATTATAGAGAGAAGCTATAAAGAAAAAATCTATAGAGAGAAAGAAGAAGAGAAGTCTGTTACATTTCTACTATAATATCCAGCTTTATTCTAAGGTAAGGGATATTATTTGTTGTACCTGTAAGGGATATTATTCTTTCGTATTCATGAAGAGAATTATTTTCTTTCAATACTCGTAAGAGTTGTTATTCCATTCTTCATTATTATATTGGAATAACCTGTATATGCGAAGTACCGCATACATGGTGATATTCTTCTATTATTCCATTCCTTATTATTATGTTGGAATAACCTGTATATGCAAAGTACCGCATACATGGTGAAATTCTTCTATTATTCCGTTCTTTATTATTCTGTTGGAATTACCTGTTTATGCGAAGTACCGCATACATGGTGAAATTCTATTATTATTATTCCATTCTTTATTATTCTGTCAGAATATTCTGTCTGTGCTTTTTACGCCGGATCTAGTTTTATTATTTATTATTCCGCATTTATTATTCTCGCTTGAATATCCCGTCTGCATCGCTTTACAGGACTGGTTCCATTATTTATTATTCGCATTTATTATTCTCGTCGTAATATCCTCGTCTCATAGGCGTTTACTTTGGGACCGGTTCCATTATTTATTTTTCTCATTGGGAATAAACGTCATGCATGCGGTCTCTATCGCATACATGGTGAATCCTTCATTATTTCATTTTTATTATTACATTGGAATAACTCGCCTATGTGGATTACCATATGCATGGTGAATGATCCTTTGTATTCATTCCTTATTAAATTGTGAAAATGATCTGGTTACGTTGATTATGATGAGAGTCATAATAAAAGCTTTGGACTGATGAAAATCATGGTTATATGAAGTATTAGTAAGTGTTATGATGAGTTATGTTGGTTATTATGTGAAAACATGAAAGTTTCTTAAAAATCACAAAAGGTTGAAAATCAGATTTTGGTAAAAATGGAACATGAAATTCAATTGACCATATCTCCTATTATATTTTGAATTTTTGAGTGTGTTCAAGTTCTAGAGTTATATCTATGAGTTTTGTAGGATCTCTAAGTGGAATCACTGGAAAAGGTGTTGTAGATTTTCGCGTGGACTGATTTTAACAAAGGAGTCAAAAGCTAGAAATTACCAAAATACTACTGTCCAGATTTTAGAAGGGCTGTTTCGGCCACTTAAATTATGAGAAAAATTCTGGCCTTTTGGGACATGAAACTATATGGTATAAAGAACATCCTGTCCAAAAATGAGCTCATTTCGACTTCAAATGAGCAAGTTATGACCATTTCAATATTTAGGTTTTTCCGACAAAAAATACTATAACCGGAGTCCTATAACTTCGATGACCATGAAATTTAAATTGGAGGCTCACGTTAACATGTGTAAGATCCTGCCAAGATTTGGGAATTTTTGGAGTTAAACTTGAGGTAGCTAATTTCTTAAGGAATTAATTGGAAATTGATTTTTGAAAAATAGTAAATGAATTTTAAAAATTCCGAGAAAAATATATGTTCTTTATGGGACTATATTATCCTAAATCCCATAAAAAAAAATATTTTTGGGACTAATTTGGTATTTTTCATGAAAATTGTTTAGTTACGAACATATGAGTTAAATATGTTATGTGAAGTAACAAAGTTGGAAAATAGAATTTTATGGCCTGGAAATCCTATATAAGGTATATGTAGATTGTTGATAAGGGATTTGATCATTGGTGATGAAATCTTATGAGTATGACATTTTTGAATGATTAAATGAATTATTTGGTAAAGTGTAAACAATTGAAATAAATTATTTATAAGTTTAAGAGGTGATTAAAATATTGTTATAATATTAACAATATTAGATTATGAGTTATTTAAGTGATTGATAATATTTAGATAAATTTAAAGTCTTTAATATTTATCCTTGTTTAGTTTGATTAATGCTTATATCATTGTCATCATCCTCATGCTTATATGGTGATGAAAGTTATCTTTGGCTTACATGCGAAGATGGACTGTTGTTTATTGAATTATATATCTTTGGCTTACATGCAAAGATGAATTGTTAATTATTGATTTTATTGTTGTATATCTTTGGCTAACGTGCATAGATGGACTTGGTATGATTATGACCAGGGATTATTCGGTATAGTCATGACCATTGATGATTTAAAAAATATTCTTGGCACCTTGTAAAGGTGGATGATTTGAGGATGTGGATTATTTATTGTCGAGTCTCAAATGATAAAAGTGATGAAAACTTTTTAAATCATAAAAGATAGTAGATTTTATTCTCTACTTGACTCTTTTAATGGATTGTTTGTTCCGCTGCAGTTAAACTTGATGTCTATTGTATTTTATCAGTTTAACATTGTTGAAGACTAATGATAATTTATTCTGCATTATCTTAGTCATAATATTTCTTACTAGGCTAGTTGAGCTCACCCTTTCCTTCACTGTTCTCTTTAGGAAATGAGAATATAACTGGGACGAGTCGGGGAACGGAGTGACGGTCCAGATGATAGCATTAGTAGTCCTCACTATTCTGTTAAATAATGTGACAATAAATGTAATGAGGACTCCATTGAGAATGGATATTGTCTAGAAGGCAATATTCTTGTTTGAACTCTCAGCTTATGTTTTGTCGTATGTTACACGACAGTTGTATTATTAAGTTGTATTTTGTATTTTTGTACCATGTATTTGGCGACTCAAGATGGGTGATGTAAACCTATTTTTGGGGGCGTCACAGGCCGCGTATACAGTTTATTCCAACAGAATAATAAAGAATGGAATAACAAAAGTTCTCTTCATGAATATGAAAAAAATAATACCCCTTACCTTATAAAGAATAGTACTCCGACTGTAGGGCGGGGATATACTTGAAGAACTTGCACTACGCTCAAAGCTTTGTTAAACGCTAAAGAAATACGCTCAAGATAGAAAAATAATTTTCTCTACAGTTTCTCTCTCTAGAGTTTCAGTGAATTCGTTGAAGGAATGAGCTTCTATTTATAGAAGAATGGATTGAATAGTAACCAATCCATGAACGGTCAAGATCGATTTACTTTAAACGGATGGTCCAGATTGGTTTACAATAAAATATAATATATTCTATTTATAATCTAATAAAACGAATAACTTTTAAAAAGATTTTACTATGCAAACACTATGTAGGCACTATGCAAATACTATGCATAATAAAATATTATATATTCTAATTATTGTCTAATAAAATGAATAAATTTATAAAAGTATTCATTTTATATATAAAAGATTTTACTATTAGCCTAATAAAACGAATAACTTTATAAAAGTATTTCGCTTTTATATAAAAGCTTTTCTGCATTTTATTACATTAATAATACTAATAAAACAAAACTTCATCATCATTATTATTATTCACACTATTAATCGATCAAGTCGTTCCCAGGAAAGAGGGGGCTTTCCAGTAAGGATTTATCCCTATTGTCGCGCAATTAGGTGACCAAACCTCTCCTTAGCAGAACTTCTAGACATCGTTAATAATGTAAATAATAATATTAATAACTCTGTCATCTCAATTATTGATTTAATAATATATAAAATATCGACAATAATTGAATAAAACTGAATGACTTCTCACGTAAACATCAATAATCAATACCGTGTGCTACTATGCAACCACGCCTATTCCTGTACTTTTAACACCGAGTGTTTCAACAGTTAACAGTAAAACTTCCGCCGTTATTTTCATAAAAAATATTTTTATCGTTTTCTCAATCCGACAATAATTCCGTTGTGGGGTCCACCAATGATTGTGCCGTCGTACGAATATTCCCTGTTTAAAATGAATATTTCCCGACCAATTGAATTTTATATAATAACTTGCGTACTTTTCAAAATTTATAAATATTACCCACAACTATAACATTATATCAAATTTATTCCATAATATTCAAAAATGATATTTATAGAAAATACATTTTTATTCATAAAAGTTGGGGTCTTACAATCTCCCCTTCTTATGAAATTTCGCCCTTGAAATTAGGGTACGTACCTGGTATGTCGAAGAGGTAAGGATACATTGATTTCATTTCAGATTCTAGCTCCCAGGTCATTTCCTCAACATCGTGGTTCCTCCATAAAATTTTGACTTGAGGTATAACCTTGGAGCGTAGAATATGTTCCTTCTTATCCAAGATTTGAACATGAACCTCTTCATACGTTAAATCTTCCGCTATTTTGTCCGATTCTAACTCAATAATGTGGTTCGGGTCTTTCACATATTTACGTAACATGGATATATGAAAAACGTTATAAACACGAGACATACTTGGCGGTAAAGCGAGTCTATAGGCTACAATCCCTACTCGATCGAGGATTAAAAATGGGCCAATGAATCGAGGATTGAGCTTTTCTCTCTTTCCAAATCTCATAACTCCTTTCCATGGAGCAACACGTAACAACACATGATCTCCAATATCGAATTCCATGTCCTTTCGATGAAGATCAGCATAACTCTTTTGTCGGTCTTGTGAGATTTTTATACGTTGTCGGATCGTTTGAATCTTTTTCGTAGTCATACGTACCAACTCCGGTCCCAAAAACGTTGCTTCACCCACCTCATCCCAACATACTGGAGAACGACACTTTCTTCCATACAACGCTTCGAATGGAGCCATGCCAATGCTTGCTTGATAACTGTTGTTGTAGGAAAACTCCACCAATGGTAAGAACTTGTCCCAACTTCCCTTGAAGTCAAGGACACAGAGTCTTAATAAATCTTCAAGAGTTTGAATAGTCCTCTCTGATTGTCCGTCCGTTTGAGGATGATATGCCGAACTAAATCGTAAATCCGTGCCCATAGCTTTTTGCAAACTAACCCAAAATCGTAAAGTGAATCTTGGGTCTCGATCAGAAACTATGGATACTTGCATACCATGCAATCTTACAACCTCGTTTATGTACATACAAGCAAGACGTTCAAGTGTATAAGTTTCTCGTATAGGTAAGAAATGAGCAGACTTGGTCAATCTATCAACAATGACCCAAATTGCATTTATACCCTGAGAAACCTTGGGAAGACCAGTAAAGAAATCCATGGTAATGTGCTCCCACTTCCATTCTGGAATTTCAAGTGGTTGCAATGGAGTTTTTGTACCTGATGCTCCGCCTTGACTCGTTGACACGTTAGACACCTTGAGATAAACAACGCTATCTCTCTCTTCATATTGCCCCACCAAAATATATGTCGAAGATCATGATACATTTTGGTACTCCCAGGATGGATTGCAAACGGTGTGTTGTGCGCCTCCATCATGATTTTATACTTTAAATCAGGGTTGTTAGGAACACAAAGTCTGGAGTTTACTCGAAGTATTCCTTCTTCATCGATTCTTGCTTTCGTCATAGCATCTTCTTTTACTTTCTTCCTCATATGCATCAGCTCCAGGTCTATAGCTTGAGCAACTTTAACTTTATCGATTAAAGTCGGTTCTACTCGTATATTTGCCATCATCACGTGGGTCCCTGGAGTCTTTATCTCTATCTCCATCCTTTGCAAGTCATACAAAATGGGCCTTTGCGTTGACAATATCGCACTTCGTACCAAGATATGATCTTCTACTCAACGCGTCACTACTACGTTCTCTTTTCCGGGGATGGTATTGGATGGTATGATCATAATCTTTCAACAGATTCAAGCCAACGTCATTGTCGTGATGTTTAGTTCCTTTTGAGTGAAGAAATATTTGAGGCTTTTATGATCCGTAAAGATCTCCACTTTCTCCCCATACAAGTAATGCCTCCAAATTTTAAGTGCGAAGACAACATCTATCAATTCTAGATCATGAGTAGGATAATTCCTCTCATATTCTTTGAGTTGTCGAGAGGCATAGGCTATGACTTTCCCATGTTGCATGAGAACACATCCTAACCCTTTGCTCAAGCATCACAAGAGATGATAAATCCTCCGAGCAGGATGGTATTGTCGTAACAGTCTTTGAAATGAGTCTTCTCTTGAGTTCTTGAAAACTCTTCTCACATTCCTCACTCCAACCGAATTTTGTATCTTTTCGAGTCAGCTGAGTTAAGGGAGTAGCGATTCGAGAAAACCCTTCTACTGTGACAACCGAGATTTTGTAATTTAATTTAAATATTTATTGGATTAAATAAATATTTTTCGATGAATTAATTATTAGATTAATTAATTGATGAAGTTGTGATAGATTAATTTAATTATATGTGTTATATTTATTAAATTGAAGTGGAGATTTTTATTATTCGATGTATGTATTTATGTGAGCTTATTGAATTAAAAGAAATATTTAATAAGCCTTTGTTATTTTAATTAATTTAATTATTAATTAGAGATTTAATAATTGGTATTATTATTAAATGAGAAAATTTAATTATGTGACTATGTGCATTATTGAGAAATCATTATATTTTATTTAAAATAAATTAAATAAGATATTGATTTATTTTATAAAGGAGTGTGACATTATTTAAACTATATGAAAAAGTTTTATTAAATTAAATGATTTTTAAAACCTATTCTAACTAGCCAAACATGGCCTTGGTGGGAGTTGAGGGAAGTTACCCATGTTGGGGGGTAATCGACCTTCATCAAGGCGTCGATTTTCTCCTTTTTTATCGACGTCTTCTCTTTTCTTATTATTTTTCTAAGTCTGGCAAAAACAGAGAGGAGAAAGAGAGAGAGAGAGAGAGAGAGAGAGAGAGAGAGTTTGAAAGTTCAGAGATTGTTAAGAGATTGTGAGAGTTAAAAAGAAATTGGGAAAGGTTTCAATCCTACTAATCTACGCTTGGGTAATTCTCTTCAACCCAAATTCTTATTTTACGTCTTTTAAGTTTCATGAATATGGCTTAAAGTCTTCTGTGAATCTCTGCAAATTGGAAAGTTGTTATAAGAATATATGTAATAATTCGAGTAGTGGCATGTTTTATATATATATTGCATAATTCCATATCATCGGTTTCATGAAATTTTACGAAGATACGATTACAGTAGTGCATTGATATGGCCATATGGCCTTATACGTGATTTTTATATGTCAAATATAATTTATTTTGCAAAATTAACACATTGATATGATTATGCATGTTAAAATGAACAAAATGAAACTTGAATGGTTGGATTTGGCTTTATAACGAATCCGTAACATTAAAATCCATGTTTTTGTTCAAGAATTTCAAGAACATCAAGAACAGTACAATTTGCATGCTCTAATTCTATGATTATGTGTTTTAATATGTTAAAATCACTCTATATATGTTGGGTAATGGTTATGTATAAATTCTAGCATGTGGGTATGTTTAAATTGGTGAAATTAATGATCACGTAGAGTTTATTTATTTGAATTCGTGTTCTTCATGAATCGGAAATTGAGAATCTGGAGTGTCATGTGGCACGCCAACTCGAAGTTTGAGACTCATATTCTGAATATCCAGTACATATAATACAGACACATTGCATGGCATAGTAAATGCCATGGCCAAGAACAAGTATAAGATGGTATAAAAGTGAAAATAAATGTGCGAATGGTCAGAAATGAGTTTTTAAAAGTGTACAAGTATAGAAATATGATAGCAACTTAGTCTAATGATTATAAAGACTTGTTAGACTTAAGATGTTAAAACAAATTCTTAACATGTCCATAACACAATTACGTGTGAATTGAATGATCAAATGCATAGTTACCTTATTGTTTGTGAAGTCTTAATTTTTGACAATAAGTGTAGTAATTGACTAAGTATAGTCATGAACTCGAGTTAGACAAAGAATAAACTTGTGATGTTTATTACGTGATAATTGATTGGTGTTGTGAACATGAATGATATGTAGGATTTAAATCAAAGAACGAGTTTTATTAACGTGTAATCTACGCACGAGGCAAGTTTCTAAACCTTATCTTGTTACATTGAGCAAGTTTTCTAACTCTACATTTACGTTGAACAAGTTTCTTACCCTAAACTTTCGTTGAGCAAGTTTCCTAACCCTACTTGTTATCGTTATATAAGTTGATTAATTCATCTTTCGATTTTGAGCAAGTTTTCATTATTATTGATCAAGCCTGTCTTGTATATTAAAGTTTATTAATATTTAAGCATGATGTTGTTATACAATAATTATTCTATTGTATACCTTTTGAGATGTTATTCAAGTTAAATATTCGTTTACTGTTAAACCTTGTTAGACTAGCGAACCCTTATTGATTTGACTAGTTCATAGTTGATGAGCGTTCTAAATTTCAGAATCCCTTGATGAATTATCCAAACCAAACTTCCTTTGGTGCGGACTTGAATGTCAAACCGAGATGAACAACCTCAGTATAGGGGATTATTTACGCTTTAGCATTTAGATATTGTGTACGCAAGATGGTACTAAGGCATTTGATCCCCTAAGTACGAGAAGAAGAGTCCATAGTCTTATGACTGTTAAAGGTTTCAAGTAAAAACACTTGACAACTTAGGACATAGTTCAAGGTTTTATGACCCTCAGAATTTCTTTTGATTCTTGTTATCCATTCTTGATTCAAAGTTGAGCTTTATATCAGAAGTTATTATTTCTCTCGCATGTTATTATTCATTGTTATTATACTTGTGGGCAATCGTGCTCACTCTTGCGTAATAATAACATTGCAGTTAAGAACGAAAGAGCAGACGAACCTTCCACTAGTAAGGGCAAGGGCAAGATTAACAAGTAATGAAGACTGCTTTATTATTGTGGTTATGTAATGATGATTAGAATTGATGTTACTTAAGACTTATTTGTTTATATTTTTCGCACAGATGATTTAAGGTTAGAGTAACCTGGGATTTATTTATTATGTAGTTGATGTAACCCCCTAAGGGGAGAGATTTTATTATTTATTTCTATTTATTGCATGGTTTGCATTTATTTATGGGTAGATAGATAGATGATGTTTGTACAGTGAACACCAAATCCTGCGAAAATGGAAGTACCGGATTTGGGGGTGTCACAGGTTGGTATCAAAGCTATAGGTTATGAGCCTTAGGTGGGGGAACAACCTTAGGTAATAGCCTTGTAGGAGATCGAGAACATAGTAGTGGTAAACTCTTATCGAGTTCTAAGAAATGAATTTCTAAATTCATTGAAGATAATAAAAGACTTTATGTGCGTATGTGTTAATCTATGTGTTCGCTAGCACAGATTAATAACTAAAACTTAAAATTTTGTTGTCTGGATGTCGGATGTTGGAGGAGCTAGTCGAGCTGGGGAGGAGGAACCTCGATTACCTATAGAGGAGGAGCCCCGAGACATTCATGTCGTCAGGGAATAACTTGTATAGAGAGAGCCATCTCCGTTGATCACTGTTGCTGGTCAGGAGCATGAGCCAGAGACAGATCCAGAGGAGGATCTTGAGGAAGAGGAAGAAGAGGAGTTCCCACCGAACTCCATTGATGCAGAGATGTATGATGCACTCTATGATCGTAACGTAGAGTTGCAGGATACTATTCGGGATCTGACTGAGCAGGCGGTTAGTCAACAGATTACTATTGAGCAGAGGGATAGAGAGATTGTGACTCTTCACACACGTTTAGGAAACGTGGAGTGGGATCTGGTTCACGAGAAGGTTCAAACCGAGGACAAGTCCGCAGAGATAGAAAAGTTGAAGAAGGATCTGAAAGAGAGCTCCGAGAGGCTTGCCATAGCAGAGGAGGGCTGGGTACGAGAGTTACGCCGTGCTGATCGTGCAGAAGATGATTGTTGTGCGAAGAAGGCTAAACTTGAGGAGACGTACTCTACACTACAAAATGCAATGGATGCGGTCCAAGATCGAGTCAGGAAGTATCCAATCAAGTTTGAGGATCTACCATCATATATGCTAGATCGCAGAACGATGTGCCGCATCATGGAGGAGGAACGTAGCAAGGCCATCCAAGTACTTATATGAGATAAATGATAGTATTAGTTTAAATATGTGAAAACTATTTGATAGTTAATGATGTAAATTCCGATATGTTCATAAATAAAGGAATATTGTGATGTTTTAAATCCTGTAGATTCTTTATCTCGGGATAATTGATGTAAATAGTAGTGATCCTATTTCATGATGTAAAGACTTTTGAATTAAATGAAATGACAAAGTTTATTTGAAGTAATGTGTTAAGTAAGTTATGATTAAATGTTTAGTTAAGTCTTAGATGTTTTAGAGATTGAGTAAAGATCTAATAAGCGTATATTCTTAACAGAAATATGCCGCCTAGAAGATAAAATCATCAGCAAGCCCAGGAAGGGTCAACAAACAATAACAACGACGCCAATGCTAACTCCGTTCAATAATTGGTAAACCTTTTAGCTGGAGCACTTAATAATCAACCCCAAGCTCCACCAAACACCTCATTTAAGGACTTCAAGGTGGTGGGACCGCCAGAGTTTAAGGGTTCGATAAACCCAATCGAGGCTCAGACCTGGGTTATGGAGATGGAGAAGGTGTTCGATGTTGCTAAAGTAAGGGAAGACCAAAAAACCGCGTATGCAACGTTTATGCTGAAGTCCGAAGCTAGCTATTAGTGGCAGGCAAACAAAGTGAGAGGAGGTGAAGGTGTAATATCCTGGGAGAGATTCAAAGAGATGTTTTTCGAGATGTATTTCCCGGCTAGTTCACAAAATCAGATGGAGGTTCAGTTTTTAGAGTTAAAACAAGGGAATATGTCAGTAGCCGATTATACGACAAGGTTCAATGAGTTGGCTAGGTTCGCCACGTACCAAGTACATACCGATGAAAGGAAGGCGAGATGATTTGAGCAGGGACTGAAGCCCTGGTTGTATAGCAAAGTGTCAATGTTCCAATTGAACACTTTTGCTGGAGTGTTAGAGAAGGCCATACTTGCTGAGGGTGGAAGTGATGCAGTAACAAAGTATAATCAGGAGCAGAAGAAGAAGAAGAGTAAGAAGGAAGGTAATAACAAGACTGGTGGGGGTAGCACTGGGGGTAATCATAGTCAGAAGAGGAAGTGGTCTGATAGTTCGTCTGCTGGAAGTCAA
Organism: Panax quinquefolius; assembly: GCA_020205615.1. Lineage (NCBI taxonomy): Eukaryota > Viridiplantae > Streptophyta > Magnoliopsida > Apiales > Araliaceae > Panax > Panax quinquefolius. The sequence continues at coordinate 17,276,890 of CM035153.1, forward strand.
CAGGGAGGGCAGAAGAAGAAGATTGAACCGTGCCCAACCTGTGGAAAACGATTTGGGAGTTTGTATCAAGGGGAAGCGAGTGTGCTACAAGGTGGGCGGAAGGCCACATAGCACCAAACCGTCTCAAACCTAAAGAAGGGTGCATGCTTCACATGTGGATCAAAGGACCATCTTGCAAGAGATTGTCCTAAGAAGGGATCGGGAGGGACGAGTTCAGAGGAAAGCAGGAGGAAATATGGTGGAAGCACTCTAACCATTCTTTGGACCAACCGCAACCAATAGACCAACAGCCAGAACGTTCAACATGATAGTGCAGGATGTGGTACAGTCTCGTGATGTGGTGTCAGGTATCATTCCGATCAATAAAGTTAATGCTTACGTGTTATTTGATTCGGGTGCTACTTGGTCATTTATATCCGATGACTTCGCTAAGAACTTTAAATTGTTTAAGGACGAGTTAGAATACCCCATGAACATAGAAATTCTGAATAGAGAAATTATCCCTGTTAATTATGTGCACAAGAACTGTAGAGTAGATATTAAGGGTAATATCATGAACGTAGATCTTATCCCTATTCGACTTGGAGAATTTGATGTCATTTTGGGTATGGATTGGTTATCCAATTATGGGGCGGTAATTGACTGCCAGAAGAAGCGTATTAACCTTATGACTCCGTCAAAGGTTATGTTTTATGGTAGCAAGTCGCCTAGACAAGCGAGTTGTCTGACGATGATGCAGGCCAGAAGATTGTTAAGGCAAGGCTGTGTAGGATATCTAACTTATATAGTCGATAGTCGTAAAGAGAATCCGAAAATAGATGAGATTCCGGTAGTGAGATATTTCACAGACGTATTTCCAGACGATTTGACAGGACTTCCTCCAGATAGAGCTATTGAATTCGTTATCGATTTGGCTCCAAGAACGGCCCCAATATTGAAGGCACCGTACCGAATGACACCGGTAGAGATGAAAGAACTGATGGTCCAACTACAAGAATTACTGGACAAAAAGTATATTCAACCAAGCGTATCACCGTGGGGAGCGCCGGTTTTATTTGTGAAGAAGAAGGATGGAACAATGCGACTCTGCATCGACTATAGAGAACTGAATAAGGTCATGATTAAGAATAGGTATCCATTACCGCAAATCAACGACTTGTTCGATCAGTTAAAGGGAGCAGAATATTTTTCAAAGATAGATTTGAGAAGTGGTTATCATCAATGAAGGTGAGACGGAGGATGTACCAAGACAAATATTTAGAACACGATACGGTCACTACTGAATTTACGGTAATGTCATTTGGTCTAACGAATGCTCCTACAAACATTTATGGGCTTAATGAATGGAGTGTTCAAGCCGTTTTTGGACAAATTCGTAGTGGTATTTATAGATGACATTTTGGTATATTTAAAAACCAAGGAAGAACACGAAGAGCATTTGAGGTTGACATTAGAGACATTGAGAAGAGAGAAGTTGTATACTAAGTTTTAGAAATGTGAATTCTGGATTGAAAGAGTACAATTTCTTGGACATGTGATTGATAAAGACGGAATTTCGGTGGATCCCTCCAAAGTCGAAGCTGTGATTAATTGGAACCAGCCGAAGATGCCGTCGGAAGTAAGAAGTTTTCTTGGATTAGCTGGTTATTACAGAAGTTTCATTTAGGATTTTTCCAAGATCGAGACTCCGTTGACGAATTTGACTAGGAAATCGGGGAAATTTGTTTGGACGGAGAAGTGTGAGGAAAGCTTTCAAGAATTAAAGAGGAGGTTGAGTTCAGCACCTGTGTTATCTCTTCTGGATGACACAGGAAATTTTGTGGTTTATAGTGATGCATCGCGTAAAGGACTTGGCTGTGTGCTTATGCAAAATGGTAGAGTCATTACGTACACATCACGACAACAGAAAGATTATGAGAAGGGGTATCCGACCCACGACTTGGAGTTAGCTGCAGTGGTTTTTGCTTTGAAAATCTGGAGGATCTATCTCTATGGGGAGAAGTATGAAATATATACAGATCACAAGAGTCTGAAATATATCTTTACACAGAAAGACTTGAATATGCGCCAAAGAAGGTGGTTAGAGTTAATTAAGGACTACGATTGTGAGATTTTATACCATCCGTAAGGAAAATGTGGTGGTGGCATACAACAAGTAGTAAAAAGGTCGGGAGAAATTGATGATGTTGACCGTTCAGGAGGAGCTAATTTTAGCAATGTAGAAGCTAGAAATGGAAGTGAAGTATCCTATGGAGATTGACGAGAAGCTGTTCCAGATGCAAGCTGGTACAACTTTACTGGATAAAGTAAAGGAGGCTCAACTTCAGGACGAAGAATGTGAGAAAGTGAAGAAGAAGATATCTGAAGGGACTGAACCTAGATTCAAAATAAACAGTGAGGGACTACTAAGATTTGAGAGCAGAATTTGGGTACCGCCAGTACCAGGGATTAAGGAAGAAATTTTGAGCGAAGCTCACAACTCAAGATATTCGATTCACCCTGGTAGCACCAAGATGTATCAAGATCTTCGACAACACTTTTGGTGGCCAAATTTGAAACGAGAGATTGCAGAGTGTGTTGCCAAGTGCCTAACATGTCAGAAAGTGAAAGCAGAACATCAAAGACCGAGTGGGTTGCTACAACTTTTAGAGATTCTAGAATGGAAATGGGAACATATTACGATGGATTTCGTGGTTGGCCTACCGACGACTCAGAAAGGCTACGACGCAGTATGGGATATTGTTGACCGATTGACGAAATCCGCACACTTCCTTCCGATCAGAATCAGATTCAACCTAGATCAGTTGGCAAGGTTATATGTGAAAGAGTTTGTTTCAAGGCACGGAGTTCCGGTGTCAATTTTTTCTAATAGAGATCCGCGTTTTACGTCGAACTTACGAAACGCGTCTATGAGAATGCATGGGTACACAGTTATGAATGAGCACATCATATCACCCTCGACGGATGGATGAGTGAAAGAACAATTCGGACATTGGAAGATATGTTAAGAGCTTGTATAATGGACTTTAAGGGAAATTGGGATGACCATTTACCGCTTGTAGAGTTCGGTTACAACAACAATTACCACGCTAGTATTGGAATGCCGCCTTATGAAGCGTTATACGGTAGAAAGTGCAAAACTCCACTATATTGGGATGAAGTTGGCGAAAGACAATTACTAGGACCAGAATTGGTACAACAAACAGCAGAGATAGTCAAAGTGATTCGAGCGAGATTGATAGCAGCCCAAGACAGACAGAAGAAATATGTCGATCCACACCGTAAGAATGTTGAGTTCGAACCAGGTAGTTATGTGTTCTTAAAGGTCTCTCCTTGGAAGGGAAAGATCAGATTTGGAAAGAAAGGGAAATTGAGCCCAAGATTCATTAGTATCACAACCACAAATTATCCATGCACTACGGGCCAAGGATATTCATTAGTATCACAACCACAAATTATCCATGCACTACGGGCCAAGGATATTCGTGTATTCATCAATGGTCATGATCATGCACTACGGCCAAAGATATTCATTAGTATCACAACCACAAATTATCCATGCACTACGGGCCAAGGATATTCGTGTATTCATCAATGGTCATGATCATGCACTACGTCCAAGGATATTCATTAGTATCTCAACCACAAATTATCCATGCACTACGGGCCAAGGATATTCGTGTATTCATTAATGGTCATGATCATGCCAACAACTGTCCATCAATGCACTACGGGCCAATGAGGACTTTTACCACATCATTTATAACATTACGGTTATGATTACACCGAATAATCCCTGGTCATAATCATACCAAGTTCATCTATGCACTACAGGCCACATATGACTTTCAACAAAATATAAATATGAGGATGATGACAATGATATAAGAATTCAATAAAACAAGTTCAAGAATTAATTTATTCAGGAACTAATAACGTCCAAATTGCCAACATGATGCTTCTTTGTAGAGTAAAATTTAAGAATGCTCAGAAGAATATTTTCACAAAAAGATACTGGATGAAGCGTAAATATTAAGGATATTCAACCAATTTCATGGAGTATAGAAGTCAAAACTTTAACCAACTAAGTATAATAAAGAATGGAATAACAAAAGAAATCACCATGCATGCGGTACTGCCAGCAGACAAAAGTTATTCCAATGAGAATAATAAATAACGAAACCAGGTCAGGCGTAATACGCACCAACAGGATATTCCAACAGAATAATAAAGAATGTAATAACAACAAAAATCACCATGCATGCGGTACTTCGCATAGACAGGTTATTCAACCAAAATAATAAATAACGGAATCAGGTCCGGGGTAAAACGCACAGACAGGATATTCCAACAGAATAAGAAAGACAGAACCAGGTCCGGCGTATAACGCACAGATAGGATGTTCCAACAGAATAATAACGAATGGAATAACAACAGAAATCACCAAGTATAGGGTAGACTGCGTATATAAGTTATTCCAACAGAATAATAAAGAATGGAATAACAGAAGTTCTCTTCATGAATATAAAAAAAATAATACCCCTTACCTTATAAAGAAGAGTACTCCGACGGTAGGGAGGGGATATACTTGAAGAAACTTACACTACGCTCAAAGCTTTGTTAAACGCTAAAGAAATACGCTCAAGATAGAAAAATAATTCTCTCTACAGTTTCTCTCTCTAGAGTTTCAGTGAATTCGTAAGAAATAATGAAGGAATAAGCTTCATTTATAGAAGAATGGATGAATAGTAACCAATCCATGAACGGTCCAGATCAATTTACTTTAAACGGACAGTCCAGATTGGTTTACAATAAAATATAATATATTCTATTTATAATCTAATAAAACAAATAACTTTTAAAAAGATTTTACTATGCAAACACTATGTAGGCACTATACAAATACTATGCATAATAAAATATAATATATTCTAATTATTGTCTAATAAAACGAATAACTTTCTAAAAGTATTCTGTTTTATATAAAAAGCTTTTCTGTTTTATTACATTAATAATACTAATAAAACAAAAGTTCATCATCATTATTATTATTCACACTATTAATTGATCAGGTCGTTCCCAAGAAAGAGGGGGCTTTCCAATAAGGATTTCTCCCTATTGGCGCGCAATTAGGTGACCAAACCTCTCATTGGCAGAACTTTCAGACATCGTTAATAATGCAAATAATAATATTAATAACTCTGTCATCTCAATTATTGATTTAATAATATATAAAATATTGACAATAATTGAATAAAAGCTGAATGACTTCTCACGTAAGCATCAATAATCAATCTTTGTTTGCTACTTATGCAACCACGCCAGATTCTGTACTTTTAACACCTAAGGGTGTTTCAACGATTAACGATAAAACTTCCGCCGTTATTTTCATAAAAAATATTTTTGTCGTTTTTCAATCCGCAATAATACCGTTGTGGGGTCCACCAATGATTGTGTCGTCGTATAAATATTCCCCCTTTAAAAACGAATATTCCCCGGACCAATCGAATATTATATAACAACTTGCGTGTGATTTGTAAAATTTATAAATATTACCCACAACTATAACATTATATCAAATTTATTCCATAATATTCAAAAATGATATTTATAGAAAATACATTTTTATTATTAAAAGTTGGGGTCTTACATCATGACTTCATCGCAAGTCTAAGCGCTACCGAGCGAGGAATACATCGGAGGGCGGCACACGCATCGATGTTTTGATCTTGTTATTTATTTTAATTTCCAATTTTAAGGGTTGTAATTTGTTTTAAACGATATCTGACTGGTGTCAGACATAAGGGGGATAACTTTTTACGTATTTTCACAGTAGTAACTAGGATTTACACTCTGGGAGAGATTCCAATGAAGAACGAAGCCTAAAACTCCATCTTCTCTAATTCTTCTTGGGATTTTCTGTCATTGAGGATTTTTATTATTGTTTAACTGGATTTTTATGAGGAATTGAATGTTGATATTGGTTTCCAATCGACAATTGAGTCTGATCGTTCTAGCCTTCATCTTTCAATTAGTTGCTTGATAATCATGTTTAGCGTTGATCCCATAATGGCTTTTGGTTCAGTTATGAACAAAACTCCATTATGGGATTCTAACGTATTTTAATATGTAGTTTAGTTGCATGCTTGATTGCTGGGGGTTGTTTTACATATCATATGGGAATTCTATTATGATTGTTTTGCATGTATGAATGCTTGATCACCATTCGTTTCAGTACTTGTATGGAATTGACAATGAACATGCAAGTATGGATTGTAGTCGTGATAGCATACGTATATGGGGCTATTTTATATGGCTTGCGTATTTCGTGAATGAGATAGACATATACTTATTCACCGTATGAGTTAAAATAAGGGCTTGAGCTTAAATTCAATTTAATTGCAATTTTACATAGACATATAGTGATTTTGGTTATATTGATGATTACATGGAGTCTATCGCTTGTGGATGCTGTGTAAGTAGGTCATAATGCATTGAAAAATGGCTATGACTCTATTAGTGCTCTTGGCTATTTTCTTGTGATATGTGAACGATTCTTGCATGATAGTGGTAATTAGATGAAATATTAAATTTAGTTAGGATCCCATTATTTCCAGATTTGATTTATTCCATTCTTATTCTCATTTTAGTTATTATTTGCAGTTAGAGTAATCCACACTTTTGATCTTTAGTTTAAGCATATAGAAATAGTGATTTGATTGATGAATAGTAGTTTAAATTGAACAACTTTCTCTGTGGGATCGATACTCTACTTACTCTGTATTACTTGTTGACACATGTATGCTTGCATGAGTTAGAGCTCTTTTATCATAACTGAAAAAGAGGCAACAAGTTTTTGGCGCTGTTGCTGGGGAAAGGCGTTTTAATTTGAATAATTATCATCAATTTCAAGCTATATTGTATGACTTAGACATATCTATTCTTATCTTATTTCTGTTTTTGTTTTGTTTGTGATTTCAGGTACTTGTAGATTTTTATGCACACAAGATCTTTTAATTTCGAATTAACACCAGCACAGGATAACATTAACGGAAGAGGTTGGAAAGCAAGTGTGCGAAGAAATTTACAAGCTCAACTAGAGAGTACTACAGTTAATATGGCAGAAGAACAGAGAATTGAGCAAAGGGAAGAGCACCGGGCTTTACGAGATTATTCCGTGCCGAATATAAATGGAATACAGTCTAGCATAATCAGACCGGCCATAGCAGCGAATACTTTTGAGATAAAATTGGGCACTATTCAAATGGTGCAGAACTCGGTTCAGTTTGGGGGTGCTGCTACGGATGATCCGAATAAACACTTATTGATCTTTATTAAAATTTGTAATACATTCAAATACAACGGTGTGACGAAGGATGCTATTAGACTTAGGCTATTCCCATTCTAATTGAGGGATAAGGCGCAAAGTTGGTTACATTCTTTGTTGTCAGGGTTAATAACTACATGGGAGGACTTAACACAGAAATTCTTAACCAAGTTCTTCCTAATGGCTAAGACTGCAAAGATGAGGACAACTATATGTCAGTTTGAGCAACAACAGGGAGAGTCTTTATATGAGGCATGGGAGAGATACAAAGAGATTCTAAGGAAGTGTCCGCATCACGGTATGCCAGATTGGATGGTGATCAACACTTTTTACAATGGATTGGGATGGCAGTCGAGACCGATAGTAGATGCAGCTGCAGGAGGGGCATTATGAGCGAAGAGCTATGATGAGGCCTATACACTTATCGAGACTATGGCTGCTAATGATTTTCAGAATTCGATAGCTCGGATGCCACAGCCCAAAGTTGCAGGTGTGTTGGATGTAGATGCTATTACCCAGTTGTCAGCTATGGGAAAGAAGATAGACACAATAACAGAGAGCAAAATGAAAATTGTTGCCTTCGTTTGTGAGATTTGTGCGGGGTCACACTCCACGGATCAGGTGCTATCAGTTCGGAGTCGGTACAGTATGTGAGCAATTACAAAAAAGACCAAGGTCAGTTTCAGAACACATACCACCCCAACAACTGCAATCATCCAAACTTTAGTTGGTCGAATAACCAAGGAATCAAAGATAGTTTTCGGTAGACTCAGCAGTTTGACCACGGTCATCTCAAAATACGGTTTTTACACCAAAACAACCGTTTCCACCAGGATTTTCTCAACAACAACAACATCACACTCCAGCTGCACCTCAGCCAGAAAAAAAAATCAGAAATGGAGGAGATGATGTTGAAATACATGGCAAACACGAAGGTCATGATTAAAATCTAAGCAGTGGCTATTAAGAATTTGGAGACTCAGATGGGGCAGATGGCGAGCATGCTTAACAACAGGCCCCAAGGTTCCTTACCAAGTAACACAGAGACAAATCCAAGAAGAGACGGGAAGGAACAGTGTCAGTCGATCACATTGAGATCTGGGAAAGATTTGACAGGTACTGCAAGTCGCGCGCCCGCGCCCAATTGTACTAAGGAAGTCGAGCAGCTGCGCAAGACATAGTAGGTTACTGAAGAGAAGGAAAATCTAAAAAATTCTGAGGTTCCATAGGAAGAGAAAGATAAAACAGGTTCAGAGGAGAAGCTCAAGAGTTCAGTGCCACCAATTCACCCTCAAGTATCGTATCCGCAGAGATTAAATAAGTAGAGGGAAGATAAACAATTCAGTAAGTTTTTTGAGGTATTCAAAAAGCTGCAAATCAATATACCTTTCGCCGAGACATTGGAACAAATGCCAAGCTATGCTAAGTTTATGAAGGGTATATTGTCAAGGAAGAGAAGACTAGATGAGTTTGAAGCGGTATCCTTGACAGAGGAATGCATTGCAGTGCTTCAATAGAAATTACCTCTAAAGCTGAAGGATCCGGGCAGCTTCACAATTCCATGCATAGTTGGGAAGATGAACTTTAGTAAGTGTTTATGTGATCTGGGGGCAAGTATAAGTTTAATGCCTTTGTCAGTGTTCAATCAGTTGGGACTGCCGGCTCTAAGGCCGACAAACATATGATTACAGCTAGCTGACAGATCCATCACGTATCCACGGGGAATTGTTGAAGATGTATTGGTAATGGTGGACAAGTTTATCTTTTCGGCTGACTTCATCATTTTGGACTACGAGGAAGACAAAAGCATACCAATCATACTAGGGAAACCATTCTTAGCCACAGGTAGAGCTTCAATAGACGTGCAAAAAGGAGAACTCACAATGCGTGTTCATGATCAAGAGGTCACCTTCAACGTCTTCAAAGCCATAAAGTTCCCAAACTTGGTGGACCGGGGCCTAAAGGATGAGGTATAGAACCGGGGAATTATGAACCGTTGAGGTGTGTAACGGGTGAAAATTCAGAGTTGAAGGTAGAGCCATTGACGAAAGTTGAAGTCATTAAATTTCGGGGTGAGGTGAACAAGCAGAAAGTCACCTCCATTCTTCCTTCGACATGATATTCAGAGACAGTCAAGCTAATTGACTATAACTTAGCGCTTGATGGGAGGCAACCCATTATTTTCTATCTCTAAAATCTCTCTTTCATTCTTTATTTATTTAGTTCAAGTTATTTCGTTAACTCAATTTCAACCTAAGTTAAGACCATGCGATTATCTCTGCATAATTAGCATACTAGCTGATATTGAATATGAGCGTGTATATGCATTGTATAAAAAAATGAGGGTGATACAATAGACATTCATGTTTATTTATTAAACCATGTTTTGATAAGGTCTATTGATGTATTGCAGGTGTATTGGAGAGCACATATTTCTGTCTTTTAGAGTCTAAAAATAAACACAGCAGTGCAGGAAGCAGGGTTGCACGACCGCGCGATGAACACAACATAAAATTGCACACCTACGCGCTACACATATCAGACCATGAATACCACTCGCGCGCCCGCGTATGAAACACATTGAATGCCCGCCCGGCCGCGTGCGACACTGGATTAAGACAGATCTAAAAATTTTAAAAATGAGTTGCGGACCATTTAGACTCTCATTTGAAATAATAACAGAAGCACAATCCAAGTGTCTCTCCATAACTCACGTCTCTATCACTCTATCAGTTACAAATTGAAGCCGTACATCTCTCCATTACATTCCCACGATCATCTCCACATTCAAGGCTCATACCCATGCTCTCATCCACTACTATAAAGCTAGGGTTTCTGATTGGGTTGGCAGAAACAAGTTTGAAGGTTATCAAATCAAAAATTCTTATTCACTCTCAGTAATTTCATCTGCATTCTCGCTCAATTATTTGCAAATGGGTCCAAAGAGAGCACGATCATCTTCCTCTTCCTCATCCTCCTCCGGCAGTCATGGGGAGGACATTGTCAACCACACCAAGTTCCTGTGTTTGGAAGCCCAGCAGGAGTACTACTGAATCGTAGCAAAAACATTTATGAAGGAAAGAGGATTCAAACCAGAAGAGCAGGATGGACAGCTTTGTGCCATGATCCAGGAACGAGGCTGGGGTGGACTGACTGCCTCTCTAACGCCCATTCCGATGAGCGTAGTCCGCGAGTTTTATGCCAAGGTCACCATGAGTGGTATCGCTATGGTTCGTGGGATTGAGATAGACTACAGACCTCCCGCCATCAGAACCATTTTTAGACTCACCGAGACACCACCACGAGGGGCTGCCAATTGGATTACATGGGCACATCTGGAAATAGACTTGGAGCTTGTTATTGCTGAATTGTATGTGCCAGGCACGAAGTGGACTTACAAAGTCGGCACGACCCAGCCTCGTATATTCCCAGCAGCCGCACTTGAATCGATATGCCAAGGCGTGGAATCTGTTCATTTGTGCCAAGTTATTGCCTTCATTGCATCAGGATGAGATCACGGTGAAAAGGGCTATAATTCTGTGGGGTATAATTACGGGCAAATATATTAATGTTTGCCATCTCATCCACCAGAATATGTTGCGATACTTGCGGGGAGGCACCACTGGGAGTATTCCACACGCTTCAGTGGTAGCAATGCTATGTGCTCATCAGGGATGCAATTGGGGAAATGAAAAAATGTAATATCCAAGCTAGGACATCACACATGCCACCATTGCTAAATTTGAAGATTGGGCAGAAGGCGAAGCACACCCGCGCGGACGAGGATTTATTCTCTGGCCTATATTCCCATAGCCATCACAGCAGCCCCCTCAGACCGATGAGGCAGGTCCGTCGACACGACCACATGCTCCTCATGGTGATTTCCAGCTCCGAAGGTTGGAGCGACGAGTTGATGCCATATATGACAATTTTGGAGTGTTTGCTACGGGTCTCATGCGATCGCTTGCCGAGGCATTTGCACAACAATGAACAATGCTAGAATAGCCTCAGTTTGGGACCACAGTGCCTTATCCACCACCAGATTCACCACCCGAGGAGGGTGGTACAACCGATCATTAGGGGAGTTCTCTTGTACCCTTTACCTTCATTCAATGAGGCATTAAATACTTTAAGTTTGGGGGTATTGGGAAGTAGTATAGTAGCATGTAGTTTAAATTCTGCATTTTAAGTTTATTTGTTTTATGTGGTAGAATTTTTTTTTTGTTTTTGTTAGTTTGCATGTCTCACAAAAAAATTCTTTCTTTATAGAAATTAATCTTGCCTAATAAATGATGATAGTGAATTATGAAGGATTTTAGAGTATATTGAAGAACATGAACGTAGTTATAATGTTTTACACGATGGAATTCATGTTGCTGTTTAAATGATTTCGGTTTGCACGGATGTGTTCACAATCACTTGCAGGTATAAGAATTATATGTTGCATTTCTTGTTAGAAAATGTAGTTTTAAAAAGAGAAATATGTGGAACATGCATGCAGACTTGAAAAACATTGACATTCGAACTTTAGGAAAATATGGGTATGCTATGTATAAAAAATAAATAAATCAAATAGCAGTAATGTGGCTAGTCTTATTTTGGGAATACAGCTACTGACGAGTAAGTACTCAGGAGATTGTTTCTACACCTAAGCGCCCTAAGGTCTTTCATAGTGCAGGGAGTCGTTGGGTTGAAAGCTCGCTAAGGGTAGTAGTGTTGCCTAATGGAATAAGGCATTGCGATCGTGTATAAAAAAAAAGAAAAAGAAAAGCAAGATAACAATAAACACTGCGGGAAAGAGCGAAAATCGCCCTCGTGAGTAGCAATAAAGAAGTTAAGCCCATTGTTGAACTTGAGTTTGTTTGGATATGTTGGAATAGTCTTCGTTGCATAGGTATACATGAGTCTTAATTTAGACTATAATTTTCTGTTTTGAGCAGTTTAGCATATGTATTCTTTGCTTGAATCAAGTTTTGGTGAGCACAGCACACTCACAGAGCATCTCTATAGCATGTATGAAGTATCTGAGTGTATGATGTTATGACCAACGTTCAGTTTGAAGTTATATTTTGAATCTGGATAATTATTTGAGGCATTTTGATTTGAAATTGCATTTAAGTTGGAATGATGTGAGACTAGTTTGCATAGTAATTTAGCTGCATAGTAGTGCTTTTGCGTTGTCATTGTTATTTAGCATGCATTGCTTGAGGGAAAGTAATAGTTCAAGTTTGGGGGTATTTGATAAGTGGATTTTACACCTACTTATTGGATATCAATTTACGCGAATTATGTCAATCTCAAGTCCATTCTAGTATGTTTTAGTTGCATTTCATGTTATTTTGCATTGCATATATTTAGAACTCCTCTGGTGGAACAATTACAGGAAATGGCATAGTTTGGTGGTGCTAGATGGCATAAGGCTGATGTAGATGGCATGAGGTTGACGGATGCATGGCATGAAGGTATAATGGAGCAAGGAGACCAAGCATGGAAGGAATGAGCAGCAGGACAAAGCAATAGCAGCAGTAACATTGCAGAACCAAAACCAGAATCTTCTTGATTAGCAAGTGCATGTGGCCGTGCGGCATATTAGGCTCGAGGGCGCTGGCCTTGCATGAGAGCCCAATGGACATCATGACTTATCGCAAGTCTCGCGCCGCTGTGAGGAATACATCGAGAGGGCGCGCAGTACCGTGCAACGATGTTTCTTGATCTTTGAGTTGTTTATTTTAATTTCCAATTTTTAAGGGTTGTAATTTGTTTTAAACGATATCTGACTGGTTTCAGACATAAGGGGGATAACTTTTTATTTATTTTCACAGTAGTAACTAGGGTTTACACTCTGGGAGAGATTCCAATGAAGAACGAAGCCTAAAACTCCATCTTCTCTAATTCTTCTTGGGATTTTCTGTCATTGTGGATTTTTATTATTGTTTAACTGGATTTTTATGAGGAATTGAACGTTGATATTGGTTTCCAATTGGCAATTGAGTTTGATCGTTCTAACCTTTATCTTTTAATTGTTTGCTTGATAATTATGTTTAGCGTTGATCTCATAATGGCTTTTGGTTCAGTTATGAACTAAACTCCATTATGGGATTCTAACGGATTTTAATATGTAGTTTAGTTGCATGCTTAATTGCTGCGGTTGTTTTACATATCATATGGGAATTCTATTATGATTATTTTGCATGTATGAGTGCTTGATCACCATTCATTTCAGTACTTGTATGGAATTGACAATGAACACGTGAGTATGGATTGTAGTCATGATATCATACGTATATGGGGCTGTTTTATATGACTTGCGTATTTCGTGAATGAGATAGACATATACTTATTCACCGTATGAGTTAAAATAAGGGCTTGAGCTTAAATTCAATTTAATTGCAATTTCACATAGACATATAGTGATTTTGGTTATATTGATGATTACATGGAGTCTATCGCTTGTGGATGCTGTGTAAGTAGGTCATAGTGCATTGAAAAATGGCTATGACTCTATTAGTGCTCTTGGCTATTTTCCTGTGATATGTGAATGATTCTTGCATGATAGTGGTAATTAGATGAAATATTAAATGAAGTTAGGATCCCATTATTTCCAGATTTGATTTATTCCATTCTTATTCTCATTTTAGTTATTATTTGCAGTTAGAGTAATCCACACTTTTGATCTTTAGTTTAAGCATATAGAAATAGTGATTTGATTGATGAATAGTAGTTTAAATTGAACAACTTTCTCTGTGGGATCGATACTCTACTTACTCTGTATTACTTGTTGACACATGTATGCTTGCATGAGTTAGAGCTCTTTTATCATAACTGAAAAAGAGGCACCAAGTTTTTGGCGCCGTTGCTGGGGAAAGGCATTTTAATTTGAATAATTATCATCAATTTCAAGCTATATTGTATGACTTAGACATATCTATTCTTATCTCATTTCTGTTTTTGTTTTGTTTGTGATTTCAGGTACTTGTAGATTTTTATGCACACAAGATCTTTTAATTTCGAATTAACACCAAAGACAGGATAACATGTAGAAGAGGTTGGAAAAGCAAGTGTGCGGAGAAATTTACAAGCTCAACTAGAGAGTACTACAGTTAATATGGCGAAGAGAACGAAGAATTGAGCAAAGGAAGAAGACCTGGCTCTCACGAGATTATTCCATCTTTGAATATAAATGGAATACGATCTAGCATAATCGAGGCCTACCATAGCTTGTGAATACTTTTGAGATAAAAGCAAGGCACTATTCGGATGGTGCAGTAACTTGTTCGATTTGGGGGTGCTTCTACGGATGATCTGAATGAACACTTATTGAGCTTTATAGAAATTTGTGATACATTCAGATACAACGGTGTGACGAAGGATGCTATTAGACTTAGGCTATTCCCATTCTCATTAAGGGATAAGGCGAGAAG